>OY720441.1:224805319-225405319 GCA_963082915.1 Dolichopus griseipennis
TGTTCATATAATTAATTTTAATACAAAAATATATTTTACAATTTAAGTATCGTACACAATTTCTTAATTGGATATTACCTATGGTAATAATTCAATAAAATATAGATATGATATAATAAAAATTAAAAACAAAAAAAATTTCATCGTTTATTAAAAAACTATTCAGCTTTTATACTCTACACCTATAGAATAGGTAAAGGGGTATATTAACTTTGGTATCGTGTTTGTAACCACCCAAAGGAAGCGAGCTAGATATGGAAAAGTATATATATTTGTGATCAGCGTGACCTCCTGAGTCTATATAGCCATGTCCGTCCGTAGGCACGATAACTCAAAAAATAATGGAGCTATCTTGATGAAATTTTAACTGTAGGTTACTAGGACTGAAAGTACGGCGGGGATTGCGAATGGGTGAAATCGGCCCATGGGTTTGGATTCTGGACCTTTTAATCGGTCTAAGGGCTAACGAATAAATATAAAAAATCACGATAACTCAACAACTAATGACGCTATCTCCATAAAATTTGTGTTGTAGGGTACTGGTAATGAAACTACGGCGGTGATTGCTTACGGTGGGTATTGTACAATGGGTTCGGAACTTAGAAATTTTTGATCGAATTTAGGCCAAGCATAATTCCGAAACCAATGAAGATAGAACCTATAAATTTGGTATCAGGGTGTCTCTTTCTTTAGTGTTCTTGAAATTTGGGACCAATTGAAGTAGTGGGTTGAGGACCAGCCACACAGTTCCAAAGACCTTAAAGAATATTTTCGAAATTAATAAAGATAGTAACTTCAAACAAATTTAGAAGTTTCAAATTTTGTACATGGGTGCTCTTTGCAATTTCCTGTGCGTTCCTCTAATTTTGGATTAATCAGAGTGGTGGTTCAGTCACCCTCTTAGACCCACCAAGGTTTAAGAGCTTATCATCGAAATTAATAAAAATAGTAACTTAAATACGTTTGTTATTTATTTAATATTTTGCGTCTATAGGCTTTTCTAGTAGGTAAATAAACTAGCAATTTAAAATAATTGCAATTTTGAAAAATTTTAATTATTAAATATATTAGCTTTTTATCACAAAATTTAATAATTCAAATTTTTTCACTTTTGTAATTGAATTGAAATAAATATATTTTCATTTAATTCAAGTTTTTTTGTGTTTTTATATTTTTAAATCGATAAATCAGTAAGAATTTGTAATATTTTTTTATAGATAGTCTAATTCGAAAATGTTTTAAGTATTATAAAGTTAATATAGTTAGCTATGTTTTACGACCAAACTAATAACAGATTTTATTCTTTTAAAATGACTTATAGATTCCCATTAAATTTGAACCAAATAGGTGTAGGGTATTTCTAAGTCGGTTGAACGACTGACTTTTTCTTTACTTGTTAATTTATAAGATATAATACATAATATGTTTAATAGTAAAACTCTTAGCCTTTTAAAAATACAAAAGTGTTAAATAAGAACGCAAATAGGAAATAGTATATATAACAAATTTGATTTTTTTATCTTTAATAATTTCGAATATATTATGCTTTAAGGGGGGGGGGGTGGTACACAAACAGCTATTCCAATTCATTCAAAATTGCACGTACAAGTTTGACTTGAATTCGATCAAAAACTTCTAAAATCTGCAACCGGCTAGAACCAAATCCATGGTACTTTCATTACTAATAACCTAGAAAATAAATTTCATCAAAATGGCATAATTAGTTTCTGAGTTTTGGTGTTTTTCAGATATACGTTTGTTAGCTTTTGTACTTTTTAAAGGTTCCGAACCATGGTACGATTTCGAAATGGAGACCCAGTCATACTTTCAATACTAGTTAACACTTGTACACAATTGGAACATTCTATATTAATTTTAAATTAATATTTTTATAAATTTCGATTGTAAGCCTTTCAACCTTTAAAGGTCTAACAGATTTACCTGAACCAGCACTCCAATTTATCAAACTATGGGAACACGTAGGAAATAGTAAAGAATAAACTTTAAACTTCTACATTTTTTTGAAGTCACCATATTTATTATTTTCGAAAATATGCTTTAAGGTCTCCGAAACTATATGGATGGTCCTCGAACCACTATTTTAATTTGTGCCAATTTTTAAAAAAAATTGCTTAAAATTAAGATAGAACGTTCCAATTGTGTACAAGGGTTCACTAGTATTGAAAGAACGGCCCGGACTGCATATAGACGAAATCTGACCATGAGTTCCGATCCTGGAACTTTTTCATCGAATTTAGGGCAAAGGAGCATGATTCCGAATTTAAAAAAAGTTAGAACCTCCAAATTCTGTATCAGGGTGTCCCTTTCTATTTCCTTAGTGTCCTTGAAAATTGGAACAAATTGAAATAGTGGGTCGGGGACCATCCAAGTAGTTTCGAAGACCTTAAAGCATATTTTCGAAAATAATAGAGATAGTAAATTCAAAACAAGTAAAGAAACAGTCAGTGCAACCGACTTAGAAATACCCTACACCTATTTGGTTCAAATTTAATGGGAAGTCCATAAGTCATTTTAAAATCATAAAAACTTTTATTAGTTTGATCGTAAGACTTGGCTAATCAAATTTTTTTTATAGTACTAAAAACATTAGCTAATTATTTTATTTCTCTTTTAATTCAAAAATATTAAAAATTCTTACTAACTTATCTATTTAATATATTAAACAAAAAATTAAATTGAGATGAATGAATGGATTCGGAAAGTGCAATTACAAAATTACATATTTAAAGCTTTTATTCAATTCAATAAAATTTTACACAAATGCAGCAATTACTCCTTTTCAGGAGTTTAAGCTGTAGTGCATTTTCTGTAGAATGATTTAGTACGCTTGGTTAATTATTTTAATTTTCAATAATTTTTAAATTTATTCTCTTAATTTACTTATTTTTTAATATTCTAAGCATTAAACTTATAATTGTTCGAACGAAGTATTAATTTGTAATAATATAAATATAAAAGTTTATATATTTTCATGGTTTTTAATGTTAGTTAAAACCATTAATGCTTTCATTAGCTTGTTATCCAAAATTTAATAATCATAAAATGCAATAAATGTGTTTCTAAAATACAATCATAAATTTTGAACACCTTCATATAATTAATTTTAATACAAAAACGAGGAAGAGTGTAGTAGAGTAAATCAATCTGTGTCAACTCTGGGATACCCGTATAACCGTAACATATACATTATATCATCCGGTTAATAATTTTTGGCAAAATTTCAAACATACAGCTTTATTAAGTGTAGTGGAATACTCATATTAAAGAAGGAGTTGTATGGCAGCCACTCGAATCCTTTGCAGTAGACCAACCAAATTTAGCTCTAACCTTGGCCATTACACTAAACTATTTTTGGCAAAATTTCAGACACCCACGGCTGTACCAAGCAAAAACACAGTAACTAACAATATGATCAAATTCGAGTTAAGAGCAAAAATGGACTTACTATGGTGTTTCCTAACATTGTACATTGTCACTTTTACGATCTGAACCCTCAGTGAGTAAAAATGATGCTTCCAAAATACAGTAAGTGCATTGTTTACATCACGATTCCTAGTTCAAAACACAGTAACAAACAAATCCCAAATTAAAACACAGTAATTGCAATGAATTACTGTGTTCTAATTTGGTGTTTGTACTTATTGTGTTTTAAAAGTGAAAAATAGTTCGGTTTTGTGTAATCACAAAGCGGCTGTCCCAAGCAAAAACACAGTAACCAACAAAATTAAATTGTTTTTTTTTTAATTCTCTTTTTTCAATGTTTACTTGTTTTTTGTACTCTACTTTAAATACTCTATTTTTAATGTAATAAATTGTACAGCGACAAAAAAAAACTGGGTGATTTTCTCTGCGCTGGTTAATATTGTAAACCAACCAAACGGTCCAGATGAAATTCGCTTTAAATTCCTTACTAAAGGTCATACCCATATGAGTGCTGATGGAATTCATGGGAAAAGGATGCCGAACAATTGAATATAAAAATGATTTCGATGAAAATTTCAAGTTACTGGACTTTCTAAAGAAAAAAGAAAATATAAACAACGTTCCATGCTTAAACGAACACCGTGGTGTGCAGAAAAAAAAAGAAAACAATAATCAAAGAGCTTGTTCAATTAATGCCAGTTAAAAGGCGCTCATTTTGGAATAATCTAAATGAGTCTGAAACATCAAAAGACTAAGTTACTTTTGACACCAATAACGTGGAAGAATAACAAATTACATAATATTTTGTACAAATTAATCTAAATTACATTTTTTATAATTATTAATTTTTTTTTAAATTTCTTAGTAGATAACACTGAATTATTTTTGTTAACTTTTTATTTTCAGATGAATTATTTTTGTCTAGTTTTAATTTGTATTTTCAAATGAAATTTTTTTGTTTAGTTTTAATTTTTATTTTCAATGAATTATTTTTTTTTGTTAAGTTTTTATTTTAATGAATTTTTTATATTTTAATAAAGCGTTTTATTATTATAGCGATTTAAAAATTTTAATAATTTTTCTTTTACGATAATGTAAAAGGCAATACCTACTGTGTTTTTGTTTTGAAATTTAATTATTAAATTAATACTTGCTGTACTTTAAAAACACAGTAAATTCAAATGCTGTGTTTTTACCTGATTTTCTTCGCTTAAATTTTCAATAATACCCATTTAAAACAAAAAAGCTTTTCGGAATTACCCAAAATTAAGAGTAATCGAATCGAAATGGTATTAAAAAGAAGCATACTCATTCCATTTATAAGAAAAAATTACCTAGACCACAAATTTTTAAAAGACGTTGTGAGGCTTCAAAATTTAGCGTTTTGCTTAATTTCTCGAAAGTATACTTGAATCAATTACTGTGTTTTTGCTTGGGACAGCCGCCCAGCTTCATTAGGTGTAGTATAATGCTCATATAAAAGAAGGAGTTGTATGGCAGCCACTCGAAACCTTTACAGTAGACCAACCAAAGTTTGCAGAAACTTTGGCCATTATACTAAACTAATTTTAGCAAAATTTCAGACACCCAGCTTCATTAAGTGGAGAGAAATGCTCATATAAAATAAGATGTTGTATGGCAGCAATTCGAACCCACAGCAGTAGACCAGCCAAATTTTCCAGAAACTTTGGCCATAAAACTAAACTACTTTTGGTAAAATTTCAGACACGCAGCTGTAACAGGTACAGAGTAATACTCATATAAAAAAAGAAGTTGTATGGCAGCTACCCGAACCCAAAGACCAAAATGGCTGGCTTTAAATGGCGATCACGGTTATTGCAAAAAAACGAAATTGCGAAAATTTTAAGATCCTAGCTCCTTTAGTTTTTCATTTATCGTGCGGACGGACGGACGGAAATACATAGCTAAATCGATATTTTTTTTCGATTCTGAACCGATCCATACACTTGAGTCTATATCTCTCCTTCTCTGCGTCACAAACGTAATGGCAAATTTATTATACCCTTTGACTATAAAGTCATATGGGTATAATAAATTTTACAATTTAAGTATCGTACAAAATTTCTTAATTATATATTATTCCCTATGGTAATAATTCAATAAAATATAGATTGATACAATAAAAATTAAAACGAGGAAGAGTGTAGTAGAGTAGACTGTGTCAACTCTGGGATACCCGTATGACCGTTATATAAACATTATATCATTATTATTATAAACATTAATTACTTGTGGCAAAATTTGAAACATATCAGATTTATTAGGTGTAGTGTAATGCTCTTATAAAAGAAGGAGTTGTATGGAAGCTACTCGAACTCTTGGCAGTAGAGCAACCAAATTTTGCAGTATCTTTGGCCATTACACTAAACTATTTTTGGGAAAATTTCAGACACCCAACTTCAATAGGTATAGAGTAATGCTCATATAAAATAAGATGTTGTATGGCAGCTACTCGAACCCTTTGCAGTAGACCAACCAAATTTTGCAGAAACTTTGGCCATAAAACTAAACTACTTTTGCCAAAATTTCAGACACGTAGCTGTAATAGGTAAAGAGAAATACTCATATAAAAAAGGAAGTTGTATGGCAGCTACCCGAACCCATGGACCAAAATGGCTGGATTTAAATATCGATGACGGCTATTGCAAAAAAACGAATTTGCGAAAATTTCAAGATCCTAGCTCCATTAGTTTTTGAGTTATCGTGCGGACAGACGGACAGACGGACGGACGGACATACATAGCTAAATCGATTTTTTTTTCGATTCTGATCCGATCCATACACTTGAGTCTATATCTACCCCCCCTCCATCTCTGCGTCACAAACGTAATGGCAAATTTATTATACCCTTTGACTATATAGTCATACGGGTATAAAAATATTTAGTTTTTAAAATAAAATATAATACATAATATTATGTTTAATAGTAAAACTCTTAGTCTTTTAAAAATATAAAAGTGTTAAATAGGAACAGAAATAGAAAATAGTATATATATCAAATTTGATTTTTTTATCTTTATTAATTTCGAATATATTATGCTTTATATATATTATGCTTTATAGGTCTTGGGAGTAGTGGGGGTATATAAATTTCAGCAAAATAGCGTAATTAGTTTTTGAGTTTTGGTGTTTTTAAGATATACGTTTGTTAGCTTTTTAACTTTTTAAAGGTTCCAAACCACGGTACGATTTCGACCATATGCAATCCCAGTCATACTTTCAGTTAACCTGTGTACAAGGGAACATTCTATTTTAATTTTAAGTTACTATTTTTATCAATTTCGATGACAAGCCTTTCAATCTTTAGAGGTCTAAGAGAGTTACCTGAACCACCACTCCAATTGATCATACATTAAGGGAACACATAGGAAATAGTAAAGAAAAGCCTTGTGCCAAATTTGAACCTCCTACATTTTTTTGAAGTTACTATCTTTATTATTTTGTAAAATATGCTTTACGGTCTTCAAAACTGTGTGGATGGTCCCCGACCCACTACTCCAATGGTCCTAAATTTCAGGACTCTAAGGACATAGGAAGAGGCACACTGACACCAAATTTGAATGTTTTATCTTCATTGGTTTAGGAATTTAGCTTGTTTGGCCTAAATTCGATCAAAAACTTCTAGGATCCGAACCCATTGTCCGAACTCGTTCGTATGCAGTCCCCGCTATAGTCTCATTACTGGTAACTTACATCATAAAATCCATGATTGTAACGCCATTAGTGTTTGAGTTATCCTATTATACCGTATGACTATATTGTCAAAGGGTATAATAAATTTGCCATCATGTTTGTGACGCAGAGAAGGAGGGGGTGGATATAGACTCAAGTGTGTAGATCGGTTTAGAATCGAAAAAAAAAATGATTTAGCTATGTTTTTCCGTCAGTTCTCCCGCACGATATCCCAAAAACTAAAGGAGCTAGGATCTTAAAATTTTTGCAAATTCGTTTATTTGCAATAACCATCATCGCTATTTAAATCCAGCCATTTTGGTCCATGGGTTCGGGTACCTGCCATACATCTTTTTTTTTATATGAGTATTACTCTGTATCTATTACAGCTGCGTGTCTGAAATTTGGCAAAAGTAGTTTAGTTTGTTATGGCCAAAATTTCTGCAAAATTTGGTTGGTGGACTGCAGTGGGTTCGAGTAGCTGCCATACAACTTCTTATTTTATATGAGCATTTCTCTCCCCTTAGTGAAGCTGGGTGTCGAAAATTTTGCTAAAATTAGTTTAGTGTAATGGCCAAAGTTTCTGCAAAATTTGGTTGATCTACTGTAGAGGATTCGAGTTCCTGCCATACAACTCCTTCTTTTATATGAGTATTCCACTACACTTAATAAAGCTGTGTGTTTGGAATTTTGCCAAAAGGTAAATTACCTGATGATATAATGTATATGTTACGGTCTTATGGGTATCCCAGTGTTGACACAACAAGTAAAGAAACAGTCAGTCTTAGAAAAACCCTACACCTATTTGGTTTAAATTTAATGGAATATCCATAATTAATTTTAAAACCATAAAAGCGGTTATTAGTTTGATCGTAGGACATAGCTAACCAAATTAACTTTATAATACTAAAAAATTTTCTAATTACTTTATCTATTCAGAAATATTACAAATTCTTAATAATTTATCTATTTAAAAATATTAAAATTCAAAAACACTTGCATTAAATGCAAAAATATATTTATTTTAATACAATTACAAAACCGAAAAAATTTGAATTATTAAATTTTTTGATTACAAGCTAATCAAAGCATAATATATTTAATAATTAAAATTTTTCAACATTGCAATTATTTTAAATTGTTAGTTTAAGTACCTATTAGAAAACCTTATACAAGCAAAATATGCAATAAATGTATTTCTAAATTATAATTACAAATTTAGAACTTTTCATACAATTCATTTAAATATAACAATAAATTTTACATAACTGCAGCAAGTACCTTTAAAAAAAGCTTAAGTATTGTACACAATATCTTTATTACTTATCACCTGTGGTAATAATTCAATAAAATATATATATTAAAATTAAACAAAAACGAGGAAGATTATAGTTGCCCTTGTCAACTTTTAGATACCCGTGCATACCCACTATGGTGTATAAAATAACCGTAATTTACTTCCCTTATACATTTAACTAATTACTCCATAATTTTGACGTAAAAAAAAAAAAAAAAAAAAAAAAATTAACAAAAAAAAAAAAAAAATTAACAAAAAAAAAAAACAAATTAACAAAAAAAAAAAAAAAAATCACAAAACAAAAAACAAAATTTTCATTCATTGTCCCATAACTTTAGCTTAAAAAAAAAAAAAAAAAAAAAAAAACCAAAAAAAAAAATGACCCACCCTAAAATTCCGATGGTCCGAGTGATGTCCAACTTTGCCAACTAACTTGCCCTATTACTTTACCTGCCCAATTTTAATTTTAACCTTATAGCTTCATTAGATTCACAGTTATTGAATCGAAAACTTTGTATGGCAGCCCCCCAAAATGGGGCCGAAACATTTTGAAACATCATATAAGTGCTCTATTCATTATATAAATAACTGTGTGTAATTTTTATCGTCGTAATATAATTAGTTTTGTAGAAATTCATATTGGTGCAAAGAAGTTGTATGGCAGCCCCCCGAAAATGGGGCCCTAACAATTTGAAACTTCATATAAGTGCTCGATTCATTATATAATTAACCGTGTGTAATTTTCAGCCTCGTAGTATAATTAGTTTTGAAGAAATTCATATTGGTGCAAAGAAGTTGTATGGCAGCCCCCTGAAAATGGGGCCCTAACATTTTGAAACTTCATATAAGTGCACGATTCATTATATAACTAACCGTGTGTAATTTTCATCTGCGTAGTATAATTAGTTTTGAAGAAATTCATATTGGTGCAAAGAAGTTGTATGGCAGCCCCCCGAAAATGGGGCCCTAACATTTTGAAACTTCATATAAGTGCCGGAGTCATTATAAAACTAACCGTGTGTAATTTTCATCCCCGTAGTATAATTAGTTTTGAAGAAATTCATATTGGTGCAAAAAAGTTGTATGGCAGCTCCTCGAAGCCTTGGTCCGATTTTAACCAAAAACAATAGGGAACCTACAAATTGTCTAAAAATTACTTTGTGAAAGTTTCAGAACTCTAGCTCTTATAGTTTTTGAGTTATCGTGCTGACGGACGGACGGACGGACGGACGGACGGACACACATAGCTAGATCGATTCACTTTTCGATGCTGATTCGATACGTACCCTTGACACTATATCTAGCTCTTATATTTCGATGCGTTACAAACGGAGGAGTAATTTTAATATACCCGATGTTCATATATGTATGCACGGGTATAATGAATTTAAGCGTTTATTAAAAAATATTTTGTTTTTTAATTATAAAATATTATACAAAATATGTTTCATAGTAAAATTCTCAGCCTTTTAAAAATATAAAAGTGTTAAATAAAAACGGAAATAGGAAAGAACCCTCCTGTATCAAACTGAATGAATTTCGAAGATAAGCTTTTTAATTTTGAACGCACAGGAAATAGTAAAGAGCACCCATGTGCCAAATTTGAAACTTCTACATTTGTTTGAAGTTACTATCTTTATTAATTTCGAAAATATGTTTTAAGGTTTTCGGAACTGTGTTGCTGTGTGGCTGGTCCTCAACCCACTACTTCAATTGGTGCCAAATTTCAAGGACACTAAGGAAATAGAGAGAGGCAGCAATCAGCGCTGTAGTTTCATTACTAGTACACTACAACAAATTTTATTAATATAGCGTCATTAGTTGTTGAGTTATCGTTATTTTTTATATATGCTCGTTAGCCCTTAGACCGATTAAAAGGTCACAAATACGAACCCTTGGGCTGATTTCAACATATGCAGCCCGCGCTGTACCATAAATGCTAGTTATTCCTTGTACACAAGTGGAACGTTCTATATTACATTTAAGTTATTATTTTTAATAATTGCGATTATAAGCTTTTAAACCTTGGGAGGTCTAAGAGGGGAACTGAACTACCACTCCAATAGATCCCAAATTAGGGGGACACACAATAAATAGTAAAGAACATCCTTGTGCCAAATTTGAAGCTTCTACATTTTTTCAAGTTGCTATCTTTATTAATTTTAAAGATATGCTTTAAGGGCTTCAGAAATGTGTGGCTGGTTCCCGACCCACTACTTCCATGGAACCCAAATTTTAAGGACACTAAGGAAATAGGAAGGAACACCCTGATACCAAATTTGGAGGTTCTATCTTCATTGGTTTCGGAATTATGCTCGTTTGGCCAAATTTCGATCAAAACGTTCTAGGTTCCGAACCCACGGTCTAATTTCGACTGTATGCAATGCCCGCCATAGTCTCATTACTAGTAACCGACAGCACAAATTTGATGGAGATAGCGTCATTAGTCGTTGAGTTATCATGATTTTTTATATATGTTCGTTAGCCCTTGCACCGATTAAAAGAACCAGAATCCGAACCCACTGGCCGATTTCGTTCATTGGCAACCCCCGCCGTACCTTCAGTCCTGGTAACCTACAGCTAAAATTTCATCAAGATAGCTCCTTTATTTTCTTTGTTATCGTGCCTACGGACGGACATAGCTATATCGACTCAGGAGGTCACGTTGGTAACGAATATATATACTTTTCTATATCTACTACAAATAACAAAGTTAATATACCTCTTTTTTTAAAGTTATTCTCTTATTTTACTTATTTATTAATGTTCTTATTATTATATTTTATATATAATTAACCTCAAAGCTATGCGAAAGATATATTAATTTGTAATATAAATATAAAAGTTTATATAATTTCATGGTTTTTAATGTTAGTTAAACCCATTAATACTTTCATTAGCTTTTTATCACAAAATTTAATAATCAACATAAAATACAATGATAAAGTTGTTTATATAATTAATTTTAATACAAAAATAAATTTTACAACAATTTCTTAATTGTGTACGATACTAAAATTACAAAAAAAAAAATTTCATCGTTTATTAAAAAACTATTCAGTTTTTAATTTATAAATAAAATATAATATGTTTCCTAGTAAAACTCCTAGACTTTTAAAAATACAAAAGTGTTAAATAAGAACGGAAATAGGAAATAGTGTATCAAATTTGATTTTTTTATCTTTATTAATTTCGAATATATTATGCTTTAAGGTTTTTGGAGTAGTGGGGGTGGTACGCAAACCGCTATTCCAATTCATTCAAAATTTCACAAAAAAAATAAGAAACAAGTAAAGAAGCAGTCAGTCGGTGCAACCGACTTAGAAATACCCTACACCTATTTGGTTCAAATTTAATGGGAAGTCCATAAGTCATTTTAAAACCATAAAAGCTGTTATTAGTTTGATCGTAAAACGTAGCTAACCAAATTAGCTTTATAACACTAAAAACATTTTCTAATTACTTTTCTAATTTATTTATAAATTCTTACTAATTTATCTATTTAAAAAAACTTGAAATAAATGAAAATATATTTATTTAAATTCAATTACTAAAGCGAAAATATTTGAGTTATTAAATTTTGTGATAAAAAGCTAATCCAATCATAATATACTTAATAATTAAAATTTTTCAAAATGGCAATTATTATAAAGTTTATGTATAATTTATGTACCTATTAGAAAAGCTTATAAACGCAAAATATGCAATAAATGTATTTCTAAAATATAATTAAAAATTTAGAACTTTTCATATAGTTTATTTAAAAGTAACAATAAATTTTACATAAATGCAGCAAGTACCTTTGAATATAGCTTAAGTATTGTACAGTGTACACGATGTCTTAATTATATATCACCTATGGTTTTTAATTTATAAAATATTATACTGAATATGTTTTATGGTAAAATTCTTAACCTTTTAAAAATATAAAAGTGTTAAATAAAAACGAAAATAGGAAAGAACCCTCGTGTATCAAATTTAAAGTTTCTATCTTCATGAATTTTGAAGATAAGCTTTTTCATTTTGGGATTTCTTAGGAGGCACCTGAACCACAACTACAATTAAGTCAAAATTTCGGAGACACATAGGAAATAGGAAATATATTCTTTGGCTTTGTAATTACGCTCGTTTGGCCTCAGATCGATCAAAAGCTTCTATAATCCGAACTCATTGACCAAACTCGACCAGAACCAATTCTCATGAAACTTTCATTACTAGTAACATACAGTTTAAATTTCTTCAAAATAGTGGCATCATTTTTTGAGTTATGCTATTTTTAAGATATATGTTTGTTAGCCCTTGAACTTCTCAAAGGTTCCAGAACCCGAAACCATGGTACGATTTCGCACATATGCAGTCCGCGCTGTATTTCAAATACTAGTGAACCCTTGTACACAATTGGAACGTTCTATCTTAATTTTAAGTTACTATTTTTAATAATTTTGATTATAAGCTTTTAAACCTTGGTATGTCTAAGAAGGGTATCTGAACCACCAATCCAATTGATCTCAATTTACGGGGCCACACAAATAGTAAAGAACATCCTTGTGCCAAATTTGAAGCTTCTACATTTGTTTCAAGTTGCTATCTTTATTAATTTTATAGATATGCTTTAAGGTCTTCGGAAATGTGTGACTGGTCCCCGACCCACTACTCCAAAAATCAAGTTCAAAAATCAAGGACACTAAAGAAATAGGAATGGACACCTTGATACCAAATTTGGAGGTTCTATCTTCATTGGTTTCGGAATTATGCTCGTTTGGCCTAAATTCGATCAAAAAGTTGTATACATGGTCAAAAAGTAGTATACATGGTCGAATCGAATACCTACATGACCCTTGCCGACCTACCCAAGTAACAAAATATATCTCATAAGACTCTAGAAGAATTCTTTAAGAGTTAATTCTGAGAGTATTGCTCTCATAGTTTACTCTTGAAGAATTCTTCTAGAGTCTTATGAGATCATTATAAGAGTTAAAGGGCGCAGTTATGAGAGTTAATTAACACTCATAACAAGAGTTTAGCTCTCATTGTAAGAGTTCTATAAGTATAAAACGCTCATAAGAACACTACTATGAGAGTATTAAAATACATTCATACAATACTCAAAAGAGTATAGGTTATTGGTAGAAAGAGAAACCAACATATTATAATATAAATGTATCCGTATTGCTTTTTAGAATTATTTTTGGTGGCGATTAAATAAAGTAACTTTTTAATTATATGTATGTGTATAATATCATAAAGAAGTATATTAGATTTAATATGAACATATAATTTATAGGAAACTAAAATAACTATTTCGTCAATAATATAAGCCAAAATACTACGGGCATTGAAATTTTATTAATAAAAGTAGGCATTTTAGCTCGAAAAAAAACAACGCGCGCCAAAAATAATTCAAATTTAAAAAATTTTAATAATAATTTTTTAACCCTTTTAAGGCTTATTATTCTATTTCTACCTATGTTTATGTGAAAATTCGAGTAAATTTCTGTAAAACTGAATATAAAATACAATAAATTATTTCTAAAATTGAATTGAAGCTATCATTTTATGTTGTAAATTATTAAAATTTAATAATTTTTACAAGAAATATTTTTTCATATTTTTTAATTCAAAAAAATTACTTAGTAATCTAAGGGTTAAGATTGAGAACAACAAAGACAGTCTGAATAATATGGCCGCTATTTGATAAGATTAGTAATTGATCTTCTTATAAGAGTAAAACTCTTCATATGAGAATAATTCACTGAAAAAAATTATTAACAAATCAAATAAAGTTAATAATATTATAAATATGTAACATTATTATTGTTATTATTATTAATAGCATTAGCTGGCAAGGTTATTAATATTTAATATAAATATTATTATAATTTTAAAAACTTATTAGTTCGCATAAAATATATTTAACCAGGTTCACAAAATTTATAATTTTGTATTTTGGATAATTATTATTACCATCTTCATCAAAAATATGAATAAGTTTTTAAGTTTTGAGTAAAATTCAGGAATCTAAAAATTATTTTTAATTCATGCTATGCTATAAAAATTAAAAGGTAATCCTATTTTTAAACGAAATTAAAAAAAAACAGTAACTAACTAATGTAATATACATATTTAGTGTTTTTAAGCGTTAAATAACTTTAGAAGTATAATTTAGAAATAGTATAGGTAGTCTATTATGATTTTTGTATAAATTCTAATAAATTTAAAAACACGCAGAGTTTTTGCATCTTCTAACCGGCTATATGTATTCAAAAGTCTGGATGTCACTTTAGAATTTAGATAACACCATATCTATATAATATAATTAATTATCTGTTAAAAAGTTAATTGAAATAAAAATATCATTAAAAATATTTTTTACTGACATTACCTAACAGTGTCTTATAGCCTACATATTATACTTATTTATATATTTGCAAGAAATTAAATAAACTAATATGAAATTTCTTCCCTAAATTTCAACTCCTTAAATAATTTTTATTAAAAATACTTATTTTATAAATGTATGAAGTATCATCAATGAAATATATTTAAAAAAATAATATTGTTGAATTTTTATTTGTTCTAATTTCCAAGTATTTCGACAAAACGTATTGTTTGATAATTTTTTTCAGTGTCAAAATATTTTTTTTTTCTCAGAAAATTCAAATTTTTTTTTTATATCTAAACAAACAAGTTTCAGGTATGCCAAAATTTATACTACGTTTGTATCACATGAAACTTATTAAATTAGTATAACATATAGCTGTTCAATATTTATTTATTTCCCCTATGCTATTATAAACATTACAAAAAAAATATAAGAAAGTAAAATAGTTAAAAAAAAATTTAACTTATTATCCCATAATTTTTGAATAACTTATTATTTTTTTACTTAAATTTTTTATTTATTTATTTACTTAAAAATCTTTGTGTTCTTTTTTGCTTATCTTAAATAAACTATGCATCATTTAAATCATATGAAATCGTAATTTTTGCTTATCTTAAATAAACTACGCATCATTTAAATCATATGAAATCGTAACTCGAAATCGTTATCTACTTACAAAAACAAAAAAACAAAATTCATATAATTTCATGTTTTGCAGTAAAGTTGATGTTTAGAGTTGGCGAAGACAACTCTTTCTTTGTGTTTTACATACAAACAAAAAAAATCAAATCAGTCTTTTTACTCAAATGAGAATATTGATCTTGTTACAAGTATTAATCAGCCTTTTTTCTCTTTGTGAGAATATTGATCTTATTACAAGAGTATTGATCTTCTTATGAGATTAATTTGAAATTTAATTCATATTTCATGAACTAAATTAATGTTTTTACTCTTATTATGAGAACATTGATCTTGTTACAAGTATAAATCAGTCTTTTTACTTTTAAGAGAATATTGCTCTTCCTACAAGTATAAATCAGTCTTTTTACTCTTGTTATGAGAATATTGATCTTGTTACAAGAGTATTGATCTCTGATTTTTTTTTATTTAGTTACTTATATAACATTTAAGCTCTCTGTTATTAACAGTCGTGTATTAAAGAATTTTATTAAAAGAAATAGTTTTTTGTGAATTAAATTGAAAAATTACGTGTATTAAATTGAAAAATTAATTTAATTTAAGGTAAGTAATGAGCTTAATGTTATTATAATGTGTTATTTAAGTTAGACTCTCACAAAGGAATTCTTATAAGAGCACAATTCTACAAGAGTTAAAATCTCATAAAAAAGACTTTATGAGAATAGAAATTTTCTTACCTTTAATGGAGATATATGAAAATAGTTTTACTATAAGAGTAAAAGAATTTTTAACACTAGAAGTGTTGATATCTCATAACAAGAACACTTTAAGAGTTAATTTAACTCTTGTAATAAGAATATGTTATGAGAGCTTCCAAGTGTGTTATGAGAGCCTTATGAGAGCTTTTCCAAATTTTCTAGAGCATTACTCTTGGCAAATGTTACTTGGGATAGTATACCTACTTTATTCTTTATTCTTAATGAAACAAAATGAAGACTATCATAAAAATTTTTAATTACAGCAAGTAGTAAATCTGCGAATGCAAAAAGTAGTAGAAATCGTAAAAGGCATCCCGAATTGTGTACAAAGGTTAACTCGTATTAAAGGTATGGCGGGGACTACACATTGTCGAAATCGGGGCATGGTTTCGGCATAAATTCAATTACAAAAGTGAAAAAATTTGAATTATTAAATTTTGTGATAAAAAGCTAAACAAAGAATAATATATTTAATAACACAAATTTTTCAATATTGTAATAATTATTTTAAATTGTTAATCTATGTACCTATTAGAAAAGCTTATAAACGCAGAATATGCTATAAATATATTTCTAAAGTACAATTACAATTTGAGAACTTTTCATATAATTCATTTAAATATAAAAATAAATATTTTGTTTTTAATTTATAAAATATTATATAAAGTATGTTTTATGGTAAAATTCTTAGCCTTTCAAAAATATAAAAGTGTTAAATATAAACGGAAATAAGAAAGAACCCTCGTGTATTAAATTTAAAGTTTCTATCTTCTTGAATTTCGAAGATAAGCTTTTTAGTTTTGGGATTTCTTAGGAGGCATCTGAACCAATACTACAGTTAAGTCTAAATTTCGGGGACACATAAGAAATAGGAAATATATTCTTTGGCTTCGAAATTATACCCGTTTGGCCTCAGATCGATCAAAAGATTCTAGAATGCGAACATAGTATCCGAACTCGACCAGAACCATTTCCCTTGGTACTTCGTTACTAGTAACCTAGAGTTTAAATTTCATCAAAATATCGGCATTATATTTTGAGTTATACTGCTTTTAAGATATATGTTCGTTAGCCTTTGAACTTTTAAAGGTTCCAGAACCCGAAACCATGGTACGTTTTCGCCCATATGCAGTCCCCGTCATACTTTCAATACTAGTTATCCCTTTGCACAATTAGAATGTTCTATCTTAATTATGAGTTAATATTTTTATTAATTTCGATGATGCTTTTAAAGCTTGGGGGATGTAAGAGCGGTACTGAACTACCACTTTGATTGATCCAAAATTAGGAGAACGCGCAGGAAATAGTAAAGACCACCCATGTACCAAATTTGAAACTTCTAAATCTGTTTGAAGTTACTATCTTTACTAATTTCGAAAATATGCTTTAAGGTCTTCGGAATTATGTTGCTGATCCCTGACTACTCCATTTAGTCCCAAATTTAAAGGACACTAAGAATAGAAAGAGACACCCCAAAACCAAAGTTGAAGGTTCTATCTTTAGTGGTTTCGAAATTATGCTCGTTTGGCCTAAATTCGATCAAAAGTTTCTAAGTTCCGAACTTATTGTCCATTCCGCACCATACGCAGTCAGCGCTGTACTTTAAATACCAGTTAACCCTAGTTCACAAGTGGAACATTGTATATTAATTTTAAGTTACTATTTTTAGTAATTTCATTTATAAGCTTTTAAACCTTGGGAGGTCTACGAGGGGTACTGAACCACCACTGCAATCGATCCAAAATTAGGAGGAAACAAGAAATAGTAAAGAACACACTTGTGCCAAATTTAAAGCTTCTAAATTTTATCAAGCTGCTATCTTTATTAATTTTAAAGATATTCTTCAAGGTCTTCAGAAATGTGTGGGTGGTCCTCTACTCACTACTTCAAAGGGGCCCAAATTTCAAGTACACTAAGGAAAAAGGAACAGACACCCTGATACCAAATTTGGAGGTTATATCTTCATTGGTTTCGAAATTATGCTCGTTTGGCTTAAAATCGATCAAAAAGTTCTAAGTTCCGAAACCATTGTACAATACCCACCGTACGGAATCACCGCCGTAGTTTCAGTACCCTACAACACAAATTTTATGAAGATGGCGTAATTAGTTGTTGAGTTATCATGATTTTTTATATATGTTCGTTAGCCCTTAGACCGATTAAAAGGTCCAGAATCCGAATCCATGGGCCGGTTTTGCCCATTTGTAATCCCCGACGTACTTTCAGTCCTAGTAACCTACAGTTAAAATTTCATCAAGCTAGCTCCATTATTTTTTGAGTTATCGTGCCTACGGACGGACATGGCTATATCGACTAAGGAGGTCACCCTTATCACAAATATATATACTTTTCAAACAAACACCATACCAAAGTTAATATACCCCTTTACCTATTCTATAGGTGTAGGGTATAAAAATAAAAAAACTTGAAATAAATGAAAATATATTTACTTCGATTCAATTACAAAAGTTAAAAAATTTGAATTATTAAATTTTGTGATAAAAAGCTAATCAAAGCATAATATACTTAATAATTCAAAATTTTCAAATCGATCAAAAGCTTCTATAATCTGTACTCATTGACCAATTTCGACCAGAACCAATTCTCATGAAACTTTCATTACTAGTAACCTACAGTTTAAATTTCATCAAAATAGCGGCATCATTTTTTGAGTTATGCTATTTTTAAGATATATGTTTGTTAGCTCTTGAACTTTTCAAAGGTTCCAGAACCCGAAACCATGGTACGATTTCGCCCATATGCAGCCGGCGCTGTATTTTAAATACTAGTGAACGCTTGTACACAATTGGAATGTTCTATCTTAATTTTAAGTTACAGTTTTTCGTAATTTCGATTATAAGCTTTTAAACTTTGGTATGTCTAAGAGTGGTACTGAATCACCACTCCAATTGATCCCAATTTAGGGGCCACACAAATAGTAAAGAACATCCTTGTGCCAAATTTTAAGCTTCTACATTTGTTTCAAGTTTTTTTTTTTTTTGTAAGCGCTAACTGTTCAACTGTTAAGCTAATAAGCAATAGGTACATAGGTACATGTTGGAACAAGGGGTCATATTATATTCGTGTTATTAGAATTGGTCTTATTGAATTCCACATACAATTTAAACATGAGATAGTACTAGGCCTTATAACATGTAGAAACGTCTTAGATTTTTAATATTTACAATTCAATTTTTTGTTTTTTATATTGTAATATTTTATATTTTACTTATATGGTATTCCATATCTGCGAGTTATATTATTTAATTAAATTATTTGTTTATATTTAGCATTTGTTTAAATTATTATATTAATGTATTTGTTATTAAAGATGTATAATTATTAATTATTGATTATGACATTAATTTGAACCCAATGGTGAATGGTAGCTGAGTCGAGTCGAAAACCAGAAAAGTTTTTTCATTTTCACTCGAATTCGAACCCGGGCCCTTCCGCATGGAGGTCGGCACTCAACCACTGTGCCACCCAGCTGTTCAAAGTTGCTATCTTTATTAATTTTATAGATATCCTTTAAGGTCTTCGGAAATTTGTGGCTGGTTCCCGACCCACTACTCCGAAAATCAAGTCCAAAAATCAAGGACACTAAAAAAATAGGATTGGACACCTTGATACCAAATTTGGAGGTTCGATCATCATAGGTTTCGGAATTATGCTCGTTTTGCCTAAATTCGATCAAAAAGTTCTACGTTCCGAACCCTACTTTTTTCTTTATTATTAATGAAACAAAATGAAGACTATGATAAAAATTTTTATTTACAGCAAGTAGTAAATCTGCGAATGCAATAAGTAGTAGAAATCGTAAAAGGCATCCCGAATTGTGTACAAAGGTTAACTCGTATTAAAGGTATGGCGGGGACGACACATTGTCGAAATCGGGGCATGGTTTCGGTATCAATTCAATTACAATAGTGAAAAAATTTGAATTATTAAATTTTGTGATAAAAAGCTAATCAAAGCATAATATATTTAATAATTCAAATTTTTCAAAATTTTCAAAAGCTTCTAATATCCGAACTCATTTTCCGAACTCGACCAGAACCCATGGTACTTTCATTATTAGTAACCTAGAGTTTAAATTTCATCAAAATAGCGGCATTATATTTAGAGTTATACTGCTTTTAAGATATATGTTCGTTAGCCTTTGAACTTTTAAAGGTTCCAGAACCCGAAACCATGGTACGTTTTCGCCCATATGCAATCCCCGTCATACTTTCAATACTAGTTAACCCTTTGCACAATTAGAACGTTCTATCTTAATTTTAAGATAGAACATCTGGGTGGCACAGTGTTTGAGTGCCGACCTTTCATGCGGAAGGGCCCGGGTTCGAATTCCAGTGAAAGTGAAAAAAACTTTTCTGGTTTTCGGCTCGACTCAGTTACCATTCGCCATTGGGTTCAAATTAATGGCATAATCAATAATTAATAAATATAAATCTTTAATAAAAAATACTTTAATATAAAAATATAAACAAATGCAAAATATAAACAAATAATTTAATTAAATAATATAACTCGCAGGTATAGAATACCATATAAGTAAAATATAAAATATGAAAATATAAACAAAAAATAGAATTGTAAATATTGAAAATCTAGACGTTTCAAATTGTTATAAGGCCTATTGCTATCTCATGTTTAAATTGTATGTGGATTTCACTGCGACCAATTCTAATAACACGAATATAATATGACCCCCTGTTCCAATATGTACCTATGATATAGACAGGCTTATTAGCCTAACAGTTGAAGAGTTAGCGCTTAACAAAAAAAAAACAAAAAAAAAAAAGTTTATATTTTTATTAATTTCAATGATGCTTTTAAACCTTTGGGGGTCTAAGAGGGGTACTGAACCACCACTATGATTGATCTTGAATTAGGAGAACGCGCAGGAAATAGTAAAGAGCACCCATGTACCAAATTTGAAACTTCTAAATTTGTTTGAAGCTACTATCTTTTTTAATTTCGAAAATATTCTTTAAGGTTTCTGGAACTCCTAGGCTGGTCCCCAACCCACTACTCCAATTGGTCCAAATTTTAACTACACTAAAGAAATAGAAAGGGACATCCTGATACAAAGTTTGGTGGTTCTATCTTCATTGGTTTCGGAATTATGCTCGTTTGGCATAAATTCGATCAAAAAGTTTTAAGTTCCGAACCCGTTGTACATTACCCACCGAACGCAATCCCCGCCGTAGTTTCATTACCAGTACCCTACACCACAAATTTTATGAAGATAGCGTCATTAGTTGTTGAGTTACCGTGATTTATTATATATGTTCGTTAGCCCGTAGTCTGATTAAAAGGTCCAGAATCCGGATCCTTGGGGTGATTTCGTCCATATGTAGTCCGCGCTGTACTTTAAATACCAGTTAACCCTTGAACACAAGTGGAACGTTATATATTAATTTTAAGTTACTAATTTTAGTAATTTCTGGTTGGTCTCCGACCCACTACTACAATGGGTCCCAAATTTCAAGGACACTTAGGAAAAAGAAAGAGACACTCTGATACAAAATTTGGAGGTTCTATCTTCATTGGTTTCGAAAGTATGCTCGTTTGGCCTAAATTCGATCAAAAAGTTCTAAGGTACGAACCCCGCTGTACATTACCTACCGTAAGCAATCACCGCCGTAGTTTCATTACCAGTACCCAACAACACAAATTTAAAGGAGATAGCGTCATTAGTTGTTGAGTTCTCGAGATTTTTTATACCCTACACCTATAGAATAGGTAAAGGGGTATATTAACTTTGGTATGGTGTTTGTCACCACCTAAAGGAAGCGCGCTAGATATGGAAAAGTAAATAAATTTGTGATCATCGTGACCTCCTTAGTCGAAATAGCCATGTCCGTCCGTCCCTCCGTCCGTAGGCACTGTTACTCAAAAAAATAATGGAGCTATGTTGATGAAATTTTAACTGTAGGTTACTAGGGCTGAAAGTACAGCGGGGATTGCAAATGGACGAAATCGGGCATTGGGTTCGGATTCTGGACCTTTTAATCGGTCTGAGCGCTAACGAATATATATAAAAAATCTCGATAACTCAACAACTAATGACGCTACCTTCATAAAATTTGTGTTGTAGGGTACTTGTAATGAAACCACGGCGGTGATTGCTTACGTTGGGTATTGTGCAATGGTTTCGGAAATTAGAATTTTTTGATCGAATTTAAGCCAAACGAGTATATTTTCGAAACCAATGAAGATAGAACTTCCAAATTTGGTATCAGGGTTTCTCTTTCTTTTTCCTTGGTGTATTTGAAATTTGGGCCCCATTGGAGTAGTGGGTCGGGGACTAGCCACACATTTCTGAAGACCTTGAAGAATATCTTTAAAATTTAAAGATAGCGGCTTGAAAAAATGTAGAAGCTCTAAATTTGGCACAAGGGTGTTTTTTACTATTTCTTGTGTGTCCCCCTAATTTGGGATCGATTGGAGTGGTGGTTCAGTACCCCTCTTAGACCTTCCAAGGTTTAAAAGCTTATATATGAAATTACTAAAAATAGTAACTTAAAATTAATATATAACGTTCCACTTGTGTACAAGGGTTAACTGGTATTTAAAGTACAGCGCGGACTGCATATGGGCGAAATCACCTCAAGTGTTCGGATTCTGGACCTTTTAATCAGTCTAAGGGCTAACGAACATATATAATAAATCACGATAACTCAACAACTAATGACGCTATCTTCATAAAATTTGTGGTGTAGGGTACTGGTAATGAAACTACGGCGGGGATTGCGTTCGGTGGGTAATGTACAACGGGTTAGGAACTTAGAACTTTTTGATCGAATTCAGGCCAAACAAGCATAATTCCGAAACCAATGAAGATAGAACCTACAAACTTGGTATCAGGGTGTCTCTCTCCATTTCCTTAGTGTCCTTAAAATTTGGCACCAATTGCGGTAGTGGGTTGGGGACCAGCCACACAGTTCCAAGGACCTTAAAGCATATTTTCGAAATTAATGAAGATAGTAACTTCAAACAAATTTAGACCTTTCAAAATTGGTACATGGGTGCTCTTTACTATTTCCTGCGCGTTCTCCTAAGTTTGGATCAATCAGAGTGGTGGTTCAGTACCCCTCTTACACCCGCAAAGGTTTAAAGCATCATCGAAATTAATAAAATATGAACTTAAAATTAAGATAGAACGTTCCAATTGTGTACAAGGGTTCACTAGTATTTGAAATACAGCGCGGACTGCATATGTGCGAAATCGTACCATGGTTTCGGTTTCTGGAACCTTTGAGAAGTTCAAGGGCTAACAAACATATATCTTAAAAATAGCATAACTCAAAAAATGATGCCGCTATTTTGATGAAATTTAAACTGTAGGTTACTAGTAATAAAAGTATCATGAGAATTGGTTCTGGTCGAGTTTGGTCAATGATTACGGATTATAGAAGCTTTTCATCGATTTGAAAAATTTTAATTATTAAGTATGTTATACTTTGATTAGCTTTTTATCACAAAATTTAATAATTCAAATTTTTTAACTTTTGTAATTGAATCGAAGTAAATATATTTTCATTTATTTCAAGTTTTTTTGTTTTTATCCCTTCACCTACAGAATAGGTAAAGGGGTATATTAACTTTGGTATGGTGTTTGTAACCACCTAAAGGAAGCGAGCTAGATATGGAAAAGTATATATATTTGTGATCAGGGTGACCTCCTTAGTCGATATAGCCATGTCCGTCCGTCCGTAGGCACGATAACTCAAAAAATAATGGAGCTATCTTGATGAAATTTTAACTGTAGGTTACTAGGACTGAAAGTACGTCGGGGATTACAAATGGGCAAAATCGGCCCATGGATTCGGATTGTGGACCTCTTAATCGGTCTAAGGGCTAACGAACATATATAAAAAACTATGATAACTCAACAACTAATGACGCCGTCTTCATAAAATTTGTGTTGTAGGGTACTGGTAATGAAACCACGGCGGTGATTGCATACGGTGGGTATTGTACAATGGTTTCGGAACTTAGAACTTTTTGATCGATTTTGAGCCAAACGAGCATAATTTCGAAACCAATGATTATAGAACTTTCGAATTTGGTATCACAGTGTCTCTTTCTTTTTCGGATTCTAGACCTTTTAATCAGTCTAAGGGCTAACGAACATATATAATAAATTACGATAACTCAACAACTAATGACGCTATCTTCATAAAATTTGTGGTGTATGGTACTGGTAATGAAAATACGGTGGTGATTGCTTATGGTTTCGGAATGGACAATCGGTTCGGAACTTAGAAAGTTTTGATCGAATTTAGGCCAAACGAGCATAATTTCGAAACCAACGAAGATAGAACCTCCTAACTTGGTATCAGGATGTCTCTTTCTATTTCCTTAGTGTCCTTGAAATTTGGCACCAAATGCAGTAGTGGGTTGGGGACCAGCCACACAGTTCCAAAGACCTTAAAGCATATTTTCGAAATTAATAAAGATAGTAACTTTAGTAACAATAGTAAATAGATAGTAACAAATTTAGAAGTTTCAAATTTGGTACATGGGTGCTCTTTACTATTTCCTGCGCGTTCTCCTAAGTTTGGATCAATCAGAGTGGTGGTTCAGTACCCCTCTTACACCCGCAAAGGTTTAAAGCATCATCGAAATTAATAAAATATGAACTTAAAATTAAGATAAAACGTTCCAATTGTATACGAGGATTAACTAGTTTTGAAAGTATGACGGGGATTGCATATGGGCGAAATCGTACCATAGTTTCGGGTTCTGGAAAGGCTAACGAACATATATTTAAAAGCAGTATAACTCAAAAAATAATGCCCCTATTTCGATGAAATTTAAACTCCAGGTTACTATTAATGAAAGTACCATGGGAATTGTTTCTGGCCGAGTTCGGATTCTAGAAGCTTTTGATCGATCTAAGGCCAAACGAGTATAATTTCGAAGCCAAAGAATATATTTCCTATTTCGAATGTGTCCCCGAAATTTACACTTAACTGTAGTGTTGGTTTAGATGCCTCCTAAGAAATCCCAAAACTGAAAAGCTTATATTCGAAATTCAAGAAGATAGAAACATAAAATTTTATACAAGAGGGTTCTTTCTTATTTCCGTTTATTTTTAACACTTTTATATTTTTGAAAGGCTAAGAATTTTACCATTAAACATATTTTGTATAATATTTTATAAATTAAAAACAAAATATTTTTTTAATAAACGGTTAAATTCCTTTTTTGTAATGTTAATCATATCATATATTATTGAATTATTACCAAAGGTGATATATAATTAAGACATTGTGTACAATACTTAAGCTTTATTGAAAGGTATTTGCTGCATTTATGAAAAAATTATTTTTATATTTAAATGAATTATATGAAAAGTTCTAAAATTGTAATTGTACTTTAGAAATATATTTATAGCATATTTTGCGTTTATAAGCTTTTCTAATAGGTACATAAACCAGCAATTTAAAATAATTGCAATTTTGAAAAATGTGAATTATTAAATATATAGTTAACCTTAGTACACAATTCGGAATGCCTTTTACGCTTTCTACTACTTTTTGCACTAACATATTTACTACTTGCTGTAAATAAAAATTTTTATGGTAGTCTTCATTTTGTTTCATTAAGAATAACGAATAAAGTAGGTATACTGGGTCGGTAAGGGTCATGTAGGTATACTGGGAGATTCGACCATGGATTCGGAACCTAGAACTTTTTGATCGAATTTAGGCCAAAAGAGCATAATTCCGAAACCCATGAAGATAGAACCTCCAAATTTGTTATCAAGGTGTCCATTCCTATTTGTTTAGTGTTCTTGATTTTTGTACTTGATTTTTGGAGTAGTGGGTCGGTGACCAGCTACACATTACCGAAGACCTTATAGCATATCTATAAAATTAATAAAGATAGCAACTTGAAACAAATGTAGAAGCTTCAAATTTGGCACAAGGATGTTCTTTACTATTTGTGTGGCCCCCTAAATTGGGGTCAATTGGAGTGGTGGTTCAGTACTTCTGTTAGACCTACCAAGGTTTAAAAGCTTATAATCGAAATTATTTAAAATAGTAACTTAAAATTCTGTGGAAAATCTCCAAAACTTGATAACCGTAATTTTTCCCTTTTTGAGATAACATTTGAAGTGGAATGTTTAACATCAAATCTTTGCACTGCCAAAAATAAATAAGCGTTTATTTAATTAAAAATCCCTCAAATGGTTATTAATAATGTTTTAAATAAACATTTTGTGTCACAAAATATTTTTAAAAATTTTCAAACACGTTTATTGAAAAACTGTAATTTTGCGGTTATCAAGTTCTGGATATTTTCCACAGAATTAAGATAGAGCGTTCCAATTGTGTACAAGGGTTCACTAGTATTTAAAATACAGCACGGACTGCATATGGGGGAAATCGTACCATGGTTTCGGGTTCTGGAACCTTTGAAAAGTTCAAGGGCTAACAAACATATATCTTAAAAATAGCATAACTCATAAAATGATGCCGCTATTTTAGAAATTTAAACTGTATGTTACTAGTATTGAAAGTATCATGAGAATTGGTTCTGGTCGAGTTTGATTAATGAGTTCGGATTATAGAAGATTTTGATTGAATTCAAAAATTTGAATTATTAAATATATTATGCTTTGATTAGCTTTTTATCACAAAATTTAATAATTCAAATTTTTTAACTTTTGTAATTGAACCAAAAAAAATATATTTTCATTTATTTCAAGTTTTTTTGTTTTTTAATTTTTTTAAATAGATAAATTAGTAAGAATTTGTAATATTTTTTAATAGATAGTCTAATTAGAAAATGTTTTTAGTATTATAAAGTTAATTTGGTTAACTATGTTGTACGACCAAACTAATAACAGCTTTTATTGTTTTAAAATGACTTATGAACTTCCAATTAAATTTGAACCAAATAGGTGTAGGGTATTTCTAAGTCGGTTGCACCAACTGACTGTTTCTTTACTTGTTATATATGCTCGTTAGCCCTTAGACCGATTAAAAGGTCCAGTATCTGAACCCATGGGCCGATTTCGGACATTTGCAATCCCCGCCGTACTTTCAGTCTTAGTAACCTACAGTTAAAATTTCATCAAGATAGGTCCATTTTTTTTTGAGTTATCGTGCCTACGGACGGACGGACGGACGGACATGGCTATATCGACTAAGGAGGTCACGGTGATCATAAATTTATATACTTTTCCATATCTAGATCGCTTCCTTTAGGTTGTTACAAACACCATACCAAAGTTAATATAGGGTATTTCTAGGTCGGTTGCAACGACTGACTGTTTCTTTACTTGATTTGAATTTACTATCTCTATTATTTTCGAAAATATACTTTATGGTCTTCGAAACTATGTGGATGGTCCCCGACCCACTATTTCAATTGGTTCCAATTTTCAAGGATATTAAGGAAATAGAAAGGGACACCCTGATACAGAATTACAGAAGGTTAAAACTTTTTTTGAATTCGGAATCATGCTTTTTTGGTCTAAATTCGATGAAAAAGGTCCAGGATCCGAACTCATGTTCATATTTCGTCTATATGCAGTCCTCGCTGTTCTTACAATACTAGTGAACCCTTGTACACAATTGGAACGTTCTATCTTAATTTTAAGCAATTTTTATACCCTTTGAGTAGATGCTTTAAGGTCTGTGTGTAAGGTCTGTAAGGTCCGACCCACTACTGCAATTGGTCCTAAATTTCAAGCACTCTAAGGACATAGGAAGAGGCACACTGATACCAAATTTGAAGGCATGGCCCGGACTCGTACGTCAGCAGTCCCCGCCATTGTCTCATTACTAGTAACCTACATCACAAAATTAATGATTGTAACCCCATTAGTGGTTGAGTTATTTTTATTTTTTTATATGTTCCTTGATCCTTAGAATAACTAAAAGTTTCAAAATCCGAACCAACCAAAATATGGATTTCGCCCATATGCAAACCCCGCCGTACTTTAAGTCCTAGAAACCTACAGATAAAATTTCATCAAGATAGCTAGTAGGGTATAATAAAATAAAGGATACCAATAAAAATACATAGTTAGTTAATGCACCTCATTATATGATAAATTAATGCATAAAGCAAGTAAATAAGGTATAAATATTTATGAATAATATAAATATGTGAATGTTGATAATAAATACTGGAAAGAATGATACAAATATAACTGCTGTTAGTATTATTGGAATACTTTTTTAAAATTATTGTTAAGTTAAATTTTATTAAATAGAATATTTTTAATAAAAAGAATATCATTCTGATTTTGTATTTTATAGACCTTTGTGTAGTTCGCCTTCCTAAGATATATTGTGTTGTTATTAACCCACAGGTACTTACATTGATGATGTATTTTAATTTGCCTTGCTTGATGATATAGTTTTGTTTTTGTTTGAAATCTGTAAGATGATGGCGAAAGAACACTTGTTGATTTCCTGGAGAATCAATTTCAAGCTCCGAAGTAAAAATACGTTTTAATTTTTTTTTAGCCTTAAGATCAAGTTTAGTTGACTCGGAATTTAATTTCAGCAAGTATAGTGATTGGTTTTTGTTATTATTATTATTGTTATTATTACTATTATTATTAAGATTATTATACCCTACACCTATAGAATAGGTAAAGGGGTATATTAACTTTGGTATGGTGTTTGTAACCACCTAAAGCAAGCGAGCTAGATATGGAAAAGTATATATATTTGTGATCAGCGTGACCTCCTGAATTGATATAGCCATGTCCGTCCGTCCGTCCGTCCGTCCGTCCGTAGGCACGATAACTCAAAAAATAATGGAGCTATCTTGATGAAATTTGAACTGTAGGTTACTAGGACTGAAATTACAGCGGGGATTGCATATAGGCGAAATCGGCCCATGGGTTCGGATTCTGGACCTTTTAATCGGTCCAAGGGCTAACGAACATATATAAAAACTTACGATAACTCAACAACTAATGACGCTATCTTCATCAAATTTGTGCTGTAGGTTACTAGTAATTAACCTACTTTGGGGATTGCGTAAGTTCGGGATTGGACCATGGGTTCGGAACTTAGAACTTTTCGATCGAATTTAGGCCAAACGAGCATAATTTCGAAACAAATGAAGATAGAACCTCCAAATTTGGTATCAAGGTGTCCCCTCCAATTTCCTAAGTGTCTTGGAAATTTCGGCCCCATTGGAGTAGTGAGTCGGGGACCAGATACACATTTCCGAAGACCTTAAAGCATATCTTTAAAATTAATAAAGATAGCAACTTAAAAAAATTTAGAAGCTTCAAATTTGGCACAAGGGTGTTCTTTACTATCTCTTGCGTATCCCCCTAATTTTGGATCAATTGGAATGGTGGTTCAGTACCTCTCTTAGACCTCACAAGTTTTAAAAGCTTATAATCGAAATTACTAAAAATAGTAACTTAAAATTAAGATAGATCGTTTAAATTGTGTACAAGGGTTAGCTAGTACTATAAGTACAGCGCGGACTGTATAAGGGTGAAATTAGACCAAGGGTTCGGATTCTGAACCTTTTAATCGGTTTCAGGGCTAACGAACATATATTAAAAATCACGATACCTCAACAACTAATGACGCTATCTTCATGAAATTTTGTGTTGTAGGTTATTGGTAATGAAACTACGGTGGCGATTGCGTACGGTGAGGAGTGGACAATGGGTTCGGAACTTAGAACTTTTTGATCGAAATTAGGCCAAACTAGCATAATTCCGAAACCAATGATGATAGAACCTCCAAATTTGTTTTCAGGGTGTTGCTTTCGATTCCCTTAGTCTCCTTGAAAATTGAGCCCAATTGGAGTAGTGGATGGGGACCAGCCACACATTTGCGAAGACCGTAAAGCATATCTTTAAAATTGATAAAGATAGTAACTTGAAACAAATGTAGAAGCTGCAAATTTGGCACATGGGTGTTCTTTACTATTTCCTGCGTGTCCATCTATTTTTGGATCAATTGCAGTGGTGGTTCAGTACCTCTCTTAGACCCCCTAATGTGCAAAAGCTTATCATCGAATTTAATAAAACTAGTAACTTAAAATTAAGATATAACGTTCCAATTACTTCTTTTCCGGAATTTCAACTGTAGTGGATTTACTGATTACTGATTTTGATTAATTATTTTAATTTTACACAATTTTTAAATTTATTCTCTTGATTTATTTATTTTTTAATGTCTTATATAATTAAACTCAAAGTTATTCGAAAGAAATTTTAATTTGTAATAAAATAAATTTTTAATAATAAGTTTATATAATTTGATGGTTTTTAATGTTAATTAAAACCATTAATGCTTTCATTAGCTTTTATCACAAAATTTAATAACCAAATTTTCAATAAATGTATTTCTAAAATACAATGACGAATTTAGAACTTTTCATATAATTCATTTAAATATAAAAATAAATTTTACAATTTAAGTATCGCACACAATTTCTTAATTATATATTACCTTTGGTAATAATACAATAAAATATAGATGTGATGTAAAAAAAATTTAAAAAAAAAATTTTCGTCGTTTATTAAAAAAATTTTTTTTTTGATTTATAAAATATAATACACAATATGTTTTATAGTAAAATTTTTAGCCCTTTAAAAATATAAAAGTGTTAAATAAAACGGAAATAGGAAATAGTGTATCAAATTTGAGGTTTCTATCTTTATTAATTTCGAATATATGCTTTAAGGTCCTGGGAGTAGTGGGTGTGGTACACAAACCGCTATTCCAATTGATCCAAAATTTCACATACACAAATCAAATAAAAAACCTTATCCCAAATATAAGGTTCTTCTCCTTTGGTTTCGAAATTATACTCGTCTGGCCTCAATTCTATCAAAATTTCGGGAATCCGAACTTGACCAGAACCAATTTTCATGGTACTTTCATTACTAGTAACCTACACTATAAATTTTATCAAAATAGCGTAATTAGTTTCTGAGTTATGGTGTTTTTAAGATATATGTTTGTTAGCCCTTGAACTTTTCAAAGCTTCCAGAACTCAAAACCATGACACGGTTTCGCCCATATGCAGTCCGCGCCGTTCTTTCAATACCATTGAACCCTTGCATACAATTGAAACGTTCTAGAATTTTAAGCTACATTTTTTATTAATTTCAATGATATGCTTTAAGGTCTTCGAAACCGTGTGGCTGGTCCCTGATTCACCACTCCAATTTTTCCCAAATTTCAAGGACACTAAGAATATAGGAAGAGACACCCTGATACCAAATTTGGAGGTTCTATCTTTTTTGGTTTCGGAATTATGCTCGTTTGACCTAAATTCGATCAAAAAGTTCCAGGTTCCGAACCCATGGTCCAATCCTGACCGTACACAATCCCCGCCTTAGTTTTATTACTAGTAACCTAAAACACAATTTTGATGAAGATAACGTCATTAGTTGTTTAGTTATCGTAATTTTTTGTATATGTTCGTTAGTCCTTAGACCGATTAAAAGGTCCACAATCCAAACCCATAAGCTGATTTCGCCCATATGCAATCCCAGCCTTTCTTTTAGACGATGATATATATTCTTTAGGTTACTAGTAATAAAAAATAGCTTATGGTCGAGATCGGACAATGGGTTTGGATTCTAGAAGGGTTGGATCGAATTGAGGCGAAGCCAGCATAATATCGAAACCAAAGAAGATTAAACTTTAAAATTTAGGGCACAAGCGTTTATTCTTATTTGCCTTGTGTCCATAAAATTTTGGATGAATTTGAATAGTGATTTGCGTACCAGCCTCATTATTCCCAAGTCCTTATAGCATATATTCGAAATTAATAAAGATAGTATTTTGAAATAAATATATAAGCTTTAAATTTGGTATAACGGTGTTTTTTCCTTTTTTTTTATTAATTTTTTTTTTTTATTTATCAATTTATTATTACTAAAGGAGCGTAAGCACATGCAGAGTATGTAAATTATAAAACTTTTATTATAAAATCAAATTCAACAAGTAATAAATTTATGCAATAGAAAAAAAAACCTTATGAACCAATTAAAAATTAAAATTAATATTTTTATTAAGGAGAAAAAATTAAATTGAGAATCGAAAAATTTAAAGCGAAAAAACAATATGTATATGAAAAAATCTTATGAGCTAATTGAAAATTAAAATTAATATTTTTATTAAGGAGAAAAAATTAAATTGAGAATCGAAAAATTTAAAGCGAAAAAACAACAAGTATATTATGTACCTAGATTTCAAATTATTATTATTATATACCTACTTAAAATTAGAATAATTTTTTTTTTTTTTTGTGCTTTCATTTTTTGTAAAGCCCCCTGTTTAGGAGCTATAAGGGCTCGAAAATTAAAATTTTGCTATTTTTAAACACCTGTAACTTGAATAACTGTTAAGAATTTTTTTTACAAATATACAAAATTTAAAGCATTATATTATAACATATGTTAAAGTTTTTTCTTAAATTTAAAAAGGGTTCTTTAAATTGAAGAAATTATCTCTTAGTTTTAGTCATTTTTGCTTAGATAATAAAATTAAGGGTGAAATTCCAAATTTGGTGGAGTTCACAATTGATTTCGTAGAACCTAAAAAATGGAAGAGTGGGGACAGGAGGGAGATGGGCAGATCCATCGTAAGTTTGCCAATTAAAAATTTGAGAGGGAAGGTTCTAGGAGAGATTGAAGGGTTACTAGGTCTTAAGTTTTAATTCTTTTTATGCTTTTATAAAACAGTAAGTTATTCACTGGTGTATGTTTTTCCAAAATTAGACGTTTACATTAAAGCTTCAACATTATATATCGCACTTGTTAACAGGGATTGTATTCTAAGTATTGACTCCACTATTATTCATAATTAATATATTTATGAAATAACTAAATTATAATATTATCATTTATTATGACTATAATAACCATATGACTATTAGGTTAAAGGGTATAATAAATTTGCCATTACATTTGTGAAAAAAAATCGATTAAACTATTTATGTCCGTCCGTTCGCACAATAACTTAAAAACTAAAGGAGCTAGGATCTTGAAATTTTCGGAAATTCGTTTTTTGCAATAGCCGTCGTCGCTGTTTAAAGCCAGCCATTTTCGTCAATGGATTCGGGTAACTGCAAAACAGCTTCTTTTTTATATAAGCATTACTCTGTACCTATTACAGCTGCGGGTTTGAAATTTTGCCAAAAGTAGTTTAGTTTCATTGCCAAAGTTTCTGTAAAATTGGTTGGTCTACTGCAGTGAGCTCGAGTAGCTGCCATACAACTTCTTATTTTATATGAGCATTACTCTGTACCTGTTACAGCTGCGTGTCCAAAATTTTGCCAAAGGTAGTTTTGTTTTAGTGTCAAAGTTTCTGTAAAATTTGGTTGGTCCGCTGCAGTGAATTCGAGTAGTTGTCATACAACTTCTTATTTTATATGACCATTGCACTACACCAAATAAAGCTGGTATGCTTTTGCCAAAAGTAATTAATGTTTATAATAATAATGAAATAATATATAATATATATATAACGGATATACGGGTATACGAGAGTTGACATAGTCTACTTTACCACAATCTTCCTCGTTTTTATATATATTTCTATAAATAAAATATTTAGTAAGAAACCCTACATAATTTTGAAAATGTGCTTTTTAAAAACCTTTGGTTTTTTCCTTCACTTATTTCTTATTACTCTATATTCAAATATTATACTTTTCACTCTAAATAATCTAAATAACTTTGTTTAGCAATTGGCCTTTATTAACTTTACTACGATTATCCAAAATAAAAAAAAATTACAATACATAAAATTACAGCTTTAAATTTTACATTAATTTTATCATTTATATTCTTTTATAATTTATTTTGCAATACATATCTTATATATATATTTTATAATGTACTTTAGAAATTGTAATAAAATAGTTGGTCCCCTTCAAATATTCATAAAGGTTATTTCTTATTGATCTATAAAGTTAGATTTTAAAATAATTATTTTAGAACATTTATATGCATACATATACATATAGGTATGTGTGCATGTGCATGTGCATACAAAATTAAAGTAATTTTTAAAAAAATGAAATCAATTCGATAAAATGAACTATGAATTTATGAATGAAAAAATCATTGTTTTCTTATTGTTATGATTTTTTTCTTTAAAAAAAGAAGTTTAAACTGCCATCAGGCGCTTAAAAAACCACAAGTCGCCGGGAATAGATGGCATAGCTGCCGAACTATTTAAAGCAGCTGGAGATAATTCGATAAGGTGCATACACCAAATCATGACCATAATCTGGATCATAGAAAATATGCCCAATGAGTGAAACACAAACATTATTATACCCACATTTAAGAAAGGTGATCGACTAGAATGCTCTAACTACTGAGGAATAAGTCTCTTAAATTTTTCGTTCAAGATCCTGTCTAGTATAATTTGTACACATATGAAGCCGCATATGGAGTATAACATCGGGCTTAAGGCCTGGTAAATCAACACCTGACCAGATCTCCCCTCTAAGACAGATTTTAGAGAAGTGCAATGAATTCAATGTCAATACACATTATCTGTTCAATGATTTCAAGGCTGCGTATAATACAAAAGGGAGAAACGAGCTCCTACAAGCCATGGAATTTGGTTTTCCTGCAAAACTAGTCAATCTCTGCAGGATGACCATAGCTTGCACATTATGCGCAGTCAGAGAGGAAAACAACCTACCTGAAATTGTTCGAACGCAACGAGGCTTTAGACAAGGAGAAGCGCTCTCCTGTGATCTAATCAACATCGCACTTGAGAAAGCGGTGCGCGACTCTGGGTTTGAAACCAGAGGAACAATTTATTATAAATCAACCCAGCTGCTCGGATACGCAGACGACCTATATATAATCGGTAAATCACAAAGGGATACTCCGAAGTTTTTGTTGCTATTGAGGAGAGTGCAAGAAGGTTAGGCTTGCAAGTGAACGAGTAAAAAACTGTATACATGGTGCCAACAAACAACAACGCCCTCCGCCATCGTGTAGGTCAAAACTTTACGTTTGGTGACTACAAATTTGAGGTGGTGAAAAATTTTATATATCTCGGTTGTCAAATGAACAGAGAAGGCAGTAACAAAAGCCTGGAAATTAATCGTAGAATGGTGCTGCCCAACCGTTGTTACTTTGGGTTAAGCAAGCACATGCTGTCAAAAACTCTGTGTAGAAAGACAAAGATCACACTCTACAAAATACTCGACGTACCACTTCTAACATATGGTGCAGAATCATAGACCATATCCAACTACGATGAAAATCTGATAGAGTCTTTTTAAAGAAGATTCTATTTAAAATTTTTGGTCCAATTAATGTCAATGAAGTTTGAAGACAGCGACACAATCGCTAGCTGTATGAGCTGTACGACGATACTGATCTCGTAACTTGGATTAAAATCACGTAGGTTAAGTCACGTAGTAAAGATGAACGATTATGTTCCAGCAAGAGCGGTTTTTGACTCCAATCCGGAGGGTAGACACACCACATCTTCGATGGAAAGACGGTGTTCAGTCAGACGTAAGGTTTTTGGACTCGGCTCAAAAATAATAATTTGTTATGCCGATAAAGTAAAGTAAGTATAACATGTAATGTCAGTTCTCGTTTTATCGCTTTCTCCTCAAGACAAAATTTATCTTTGTTAATGTTATTAAAACAATATATTATGTTAGTTAAATAAAATAAAGTTGAACTAAATAAAAATCGAAGCATTGAAAATTAGCTATCTAAATCATTTCTTCTTTTATCTAAAAATAAAACAAAAATTATTAAAAACTTTGAAAAGTTTATTAAAAATAAAAAATTATTAAAAATTTTATGAAATTGCGTTTGTCAATATAAATATATTTAGATAGTATAAATTGGCAAGATATTATAGTAAAATTCTTTTAACAGAAAGTTAAAAATAAAACAAATAGTGAAACAACGTAAGTTGATGCGAGCGAATATCCTACACTAGTACTAGACTGGTTGTTACCGACTTTTTTCTTCTAATGTGATTTCCTACCCTGCGGTATTCAGACAAAAAAATACATAATTGAACAAAACATCAAGAAACATTTTTGAATAATATTAGAAGAAGAAATCGCCGTCGATTATTTTTAAAAAAATGGAATCTTCATCTAGTATATTTTTAGGTGAATTTTAATAAATTTATATAAGTATAAATTTTGATTTATCTTCAGGTATTTATTCATCGTGGAAATGAAAATAAGTAACTAAACAAAAAAATCATAATTTTTTGAACAAAACTAAAAGTATTTACAGTCTATCGTGAATATAAATATAAACATTTTTAGCCGTTTTTAAATATGAACGAACCTTTTGCAAATATGAAATCTACACATTTGTTAACGGTAAGGCGGTTTTTGATTTCTGTTTCAAATAGCTTAACGTTTCCGAATAAAGAATTAAAAGGTTTTTTCTTTACCCTTTTTTTATTCAATCAAAATTTTACTTATTACTTTAAAATTTTAGCATTAAAATATGATTTTCAAATTGATTCTATTCAAAAATAGACTTTTTTTTTGTAAATTTAAATAACGGTTACTTAATAATAATGAAAAGTGGAAAGCAGCAACTAAAACGAAAATTCCTTTAAAAAAAAAATTAGCAGAAATTTGTAAAAACTCAAGAAATAAAAAAAAAAAATTTATTTAAAAGCAAAATGTATTTTTTAAACATTATAGTAGGTTTATATTTTTTTTCCACGTCACCCATGAGGTAAAGAAACAGGCGTTTTTTGGTGTGGTTTCCCAAGAGGCAGCAATTTATTTATATTTTATGAGAAAAAAAATTTACATAACAAGTAAAGAAACAGTCAATCGATGCAACCGATTAAGAAATACCCTACACCCATTTGGTTCAAATTTATTGGGAAGTCCATAAGTCAATTTAAAATCATAAAAGCTTTTATTAGTTTGATTGTAAGACATGACTAACCAAATTTACTTTATAATACTAAAAACATTTTCTAATTATTTTATCAATTCAAAAATATTAGCAATTCTTACTAATTTATCTATTAAAAAATATTATTATTCGATTAAAATAGAACTGTGTGGATGGTCCCCGACCCACTACTCCAATTGGTCCTAAATGTCCAGGACAGGAGTTAGAAGCAGCAAACATTCCTAATAAATATTTCGCTATAATTTGAAGGACATTAGATAAAAACTTCACCAACCAAACAGTTAATGAACTAAGTACACTGCATTGCATAAATCAGAACTCAATTTATTTGGTTCCAACAGACAATTATGAATTAAAACCCATCATAAACTCTTTCAAAACTAATTCATCTCCTGGACCTGATGGCATTTCAATATAACACATTAAATCAGTCGAGCAAATAATATGAAACAGACTTGTTAACACAATAAATAAAGTTTTATATACTACCGGTGTTTTTCCTGTTATAGCTAAAGTATGTACTATCACTCCAATTTTTAAATCAGAAAAAAACAAGTGATGAAAAAAATCAAGGGTTTTTAAAAAAGCACATTTTCAAAATAATACAGTTTTTTATACTGAGTATTTTATCGGAACCAAATATATACGTTGGTGACTAAGTTACTAAATACTACTTACTTATAAAAACAGTAAATTTTTTAATTTTTAGGTCCTAATAGCCCCTCTATGGGGAAGGTTGCCCAATTTCTCAAGGATCTAATCATCACTACTCCCCTTCCCTCAACTTTTTTAGGTTCTACTAATTAAATTGTGAATTCCAAAAAAATTGGCATTTTACTTAGGATTTTACTATTTAAGCGAAAATGGTTAAAACTGAGAGACACTTTCTTCAATTTAAAGAACCGCTTTTAAATTTAAGAAAATCTTTTAACATATGTTAAAGTATAAGGTTGGACCTTAAAATTTTGTATATTAACAAAAAAAAATTTGAACAGGTATTCAAGTTACAGGTGTTTAAAAATAGCAAAATTTCAGTTTTCGAGCCCTTATAGCTGCAAAACAGGGGAAGTGACAAAAAAATTTTGTTAACCGACTCCTACTAATTTCTAAGGATCCAACTTTTCCTAAAACTTCAAGACCCTAGCTTAAACCGTTTAGAAGATATGTGGGACCAAAAATTTTGCAAAAATTGAGTTTTGCATAATGGTAAATTTTAGTGCCGCATGGAAATCCTATAGATTTTAGTGATATATTTTTGTAAGGCCTAAGAAAGCAGCTCTCTTTTGCTTTTTTTAGATTGAAAATATAGCTAACAGAACTCTTATTATACCAATTTAAATATAGGGCTTTTTTGAAATTTGCTTTGGCTGTAGCTTCGTTACCCTTCAAAATTAAGAAAAACCTTTGACACATGTTGAAATATAATTAAAGAGCTTTTAATTTTGTAAATCACAAAAAAAAATTTTTACAGGTATTCAAGTTACAGGTGTTTAAAAATAGCAAAATTTCAATTTTCGGGCTCTTATAGCTGCAAAACGGGGGACGTGAAAAAAAAAATTTGTTAACCAACTTCTACTTATTTCAAAGGATCTAACTACTCCCAAAATTTCGAAGCCCTAGGTTAGCCCGTTTAGAAGATATGTGTAGCTAAAAATTTTGCAAAAATTGAGTTTTGCATAATGGTAAATTTTAGTAACGTATGGCAACCCTAAACATTTATTTTTTAAAAATTTATAAAGTTTATAAAACCAGCTATCTTTTGCACTTTTTAGATTGAAAATACACTTAATAGAACTCTTGTTATAACAATTTGAATATAGAGCTGTTCCCAACTTTGGGGGGCTGCAGCTCCCTAACGGGTGGGGCTACAGAAAAAAATTCTTCTACAAAATTATTTTTTTTGTAATACCTACTCGTGGTTAAAAATTCTTTTCTCTATTTCAAACGATGTAAAAGTTTTTGTAAACATACGGACAGACAGACGGACAGACAGACAGACGGACGAACGGACAGAGTGAAACTATATAGGCACATTTTTACAAATTTTTTTGAAAATGTGCTAAAAACAGACTCTAACCGATATCCTTAACAAACTGTCTATCAACTAACATTTCAACTAACTATTATCTAACAGCTGGGTGGCACAGTGGTTGAGTGCTTACCTTTCATGCGGAAAGGCCCGGGTTCGAATTCTAGCGAAAGCGAAAAAACTTTTCTGGTTTTCGACTCGACTCAGCTACCATTCGCCATTGGGTTCAAATTAATGGCATAACCAATAATTAATAATTATATAGCTTTAATAAAAAAATACTTTAATATAACAATATAAACAAATGCAAAATACATACAAATAATTTAATTGAATAATACAACTCGCAGATATAGAATACCATGTAACTCAAATACAAAATATTACAGTATATATAATTCTATTATAAAAATAGAATTGTAAATATTGAAAATCTAAGACGTTTCTACATGTTATAAGGCCTAGTACTATTACATGTTTAAATTATACGTGGAATTCAATAAGACTAATTCTAATAACACGAATATAATATGACCCCCTGTTCCAACATATACCTATGGTATAGACAGACTGATTAGCCTAACAGTTGAACAGTTAGCGCTTAAAAAAAAAAAAAAAAAAAAAAAAAATTATTGAAAAGTTATTAAACGTCGTTTAATTACGTTTTTTACTAATTCAAAAATTATTATTGACCATCAATTTGGTTTTTTAAATGGAAGCAGTACTGAATCAGCAGCACTCGAAGTTGTGAACTTCATTAACACAGCATTGGATAAAAATAATTATGCAGTCGCTATTCTTTTAGAATTAAAAAAAGCTTTTGATACGGTAAATCATGATATACTACTAAATAGTCTTTATAAAATGGGTATTCGATGAGTTGCAGCCAATCTATTCAATTCCTATTTCAAATATTATAAAATCAGAATAAATTATTTAGTTCAGTAATTTATTAGTAAACAAGCAAATCTTTAAGTTGGAGTTCTTGGTTCCATTTTTTATTTAGCTTATGTAAATTGTTTTAACAAAATTGGGCTAAGTGGACATTATTCAATGTTTGCGGATGATACCATAATTTTATATAAAGGTAAAAGCAGTAATCAACTAGAAGAAAATATTAATTGTGATTTAAATAAAGTTGGTGAGAGGCTAGACTATAAGAGACTAACGATTAACGTCTCTAAAACGGATCTCATCATATTCAAGCAAAAAAATAAAGAAAACATTAACCTATCAATTACTATTAATCAACGACAAATACAAAGAGTAAAATCAACGAAATACTTAGGATTAGTTATTGATGTCTTAACATAACCAATTCAAGTAAAAATTTGTTTATTCTATAAATTTTTAATTAAAGCCATCTGCCGGAAATTATTTAATTAACTATTCCTCTTATCTACTCTTTTACAAGAGCTGGTGTAGCTGACAGTAGTTGAGAGTAAACAAGTGAGGGAAAAAACCAAGGGTTTTTAAAAAGCACATTTTCAATATTATATACGGTTTCTTACTGAGTATTTTATCATTTATTTTTATAAAAATATATATTATGATAATATAATAATTTTGTTATTTCATTAATAATTAATTATATGACTAATAGCGAATTACTTAGAATATAACCCCAATGCACTCAAGAAAACCTGTTAATAAGTGCAAAATATAGTGTTGGAGCTTCAATGTTAACGTTTAATTTTGGAAAAACTTACACTGGTAAATAAGTTATGTTTTATAAGTTGTTTTATAAGAACATAAAAGTTTTAATTTTGAAGACCTAGTAGCCCTTCAATGGGGAAGGTTCCCGAATTTTTGCTTAGCAAACTTATGATGGATCTGCTCACTCCCCTTCTGTCTTCACTCTTCCATTTTTTTCCGGTTCTAGGAAATCAATTTTGAACTCCAACAAAATTTGGAATTTTACCTAGAATATTATTATCAAACCAAAAATGGTTAAGACTAAGAAACAATTTCTTCAATTTAAAGAGACCCTTTCAAATTTAAAAAAAACTTTTAATGTATGTTGAAACATAATGCTGCAGCTATAAATTTTGCATATTTGTAAAAAAAAATTTGAACAGGTGTTAAAGTTACAGGTGGTTGAAAATAGCAAAATTTCAATTTTGGAGCCCTTGTAGCTCCTAAACAGGGGGCGTGACAAAAAAATTTTGTTAACCGACTCCTACTAATTTTGGAGGACCTAACTTCTCCCAAAATTTCAAGACCCTAGGTTGAACCGTTTAAAAGATATATGGGGCTAAAAATTTTGCAAAAGTTGAGTTTGGCTTAATGGTAAATTTTAGTACCGTATGGTAACTCTATATATTTAAACCTTATATTTTTGTAAAGCCTATAAAACCAGCTATCTTTTGCCGTTTTCAGATTAAAAATACACTTAAAGAAACTCATGTTATAACAATTTAAAAATAGGGCTTTTTCCAACTTTGGGGGGCTGTAGCTCCGTAACGGGTGGGGCTACAGAAAAAAATTCTTCTACGAAATTAATTGTTTTGTAATATCTACCCGTGGTTAAAATTTCTTTAATCTATTTCAAACGGTGTAAAAGTTTTTGTAAACATACGGACGGACGGACGGACGGACAAAGTCAAAATTAAGAAAAACCTTTGACACTTATTGAAACTTTCGTTTTGGAGCTTTCAATTTTGTATACAAATAAAAAAAAATTTTGACAGGTATTCAAGTTATAGGTTTTTAAAAGCTAAATTTTTAGCAAAATTTCGATTTTCGACCTCTTACAGCTCCTAAAGAGGGGGCGTGACAAAAAAATTTTGTTAACTGACTCTTACTTATTTCTAAGGATCTAACTTCTCCCAAAATTTCAAGTTTCTAGATTTAGCCGTTCCGAAGTTATGAGGGACCAAAAATTTTGTAAAACTTAGTTTTGAATAACGGTAAATTTTAGCACCATATGGTAACCCTATACAATTGGTTTTTAAAAATTTGTAAAGCTTATAAAAACAGCTGTCTGTTACCGTTTTCAGGTTGGAAATATACCTTATAAAACTCTAATTATAACTGTTTAAATATGGGGCTTTTTTCGACTTTGCGGGGCTGTAGCTCCGTAACGGGGGGGGGCTACAAAAAAAAGTTTGAACATTAAATTATTTTTATTGCAATACCTACCCATTTCTGATATTTTTTAGTCAATCGTAGGTAAAAAGGGACGGACGGACGGACGGACGGACGGACGGACAGAGTGAAACTATATAGGCACATTTTTACAAAATTTTTTGAAAATGTGCTAAAAAGAGTTCACTCCTCATAAAGAACGTAAGCAATAACATTTGTCTGTTTAAAAAAACTTATGAGTCATGGCTCATAACCATACATAGAAATATATTTTTGTCAATAAATAAATTAAATGAATAAAGTAGGCAAAATGGTATGAAGTAAACTAAAGAATTCAGAATCATTTTTTGCATGCTTTTCAGAACTTGAGATAGGCATACGTTTGTAGTAAAAATTTCAGATTTTATTATTGAAATGTAGTTTCTATTTACCTATGAAGCAATTAAATTTAAAAGTGGAATAATGGGAGGAAACATTTATCAATAGTTAAAATCAAACTTATTCTTAGATTTATTGAAAATTTTTTTTTTTTATGTAGAATTTTTTTTTATATCTCTGTAGATATGTTATAATTCTTAAAATTGAGATTTAAAAAAAAACTTGACTTCTGTCGACTCGACTATTTTGTACTTCTGGCAGCTTCCAAACTTATGAATTATGATATGTTAAATTTTGTTGTACATATTCTGATCAACTAAAATGTTCAGAAAAAAAGTACAGTTTTCTATATGAAGGACAGCATTAACTCGAATTTTGGTTACTTGACTTCGATAAATATATGTATATGTTTAGAAATATAATCTAATTTTGTAGAACATTAAATATTAGAACAATATTTATATGTATTTATGATTTTAATCGTTTTTTTTTGTAATAACCCTAGTAAATTATACTCTCTTAAAGTGGCTTAAGCTATAGGAATAAAACTCAAAGATACTTAACAACGTTTTTATAATTGAAAAAATTATAATTTTTTTTTTTTAAGGTAATTTTAAGCGCAAGAATTGTTGACAAAATTGTCAAAAAAACATTTAATATTAGTTTAATACAAATTACACAAAACGAGTTTTTTACGTAAAGTTAAAAGTAAAAATAGCTAGAATTTCGAGCACAGGGCGATACTAGTATACATAATATAGAATAAACCCTATAGAAAACCAAACTGACCATTAAATAAGTACAAACAAAAATGGTTTTTTGAAATTTAAAAATATAATTTTTAAACTTATAAAGTTAAATATAGCTTTAATAGCTAAATCATTACATCACAAAATATTATTAGAATTAGAGAAGTACCATGAAGTACATACATAACTAAATACTATTGTACAGGTATAGTTATAAAAGAAATTAGCTATTTAAGAATGTACCTACATTACACAGTAGTTCAAGATGTTTAAATTATGTAAGAATTTCAATTTATTAAACACAATAATGTTAATTTAATCTAAACATACGTGTTCGATGGGTCAGTACTTGGAAACAACGTTGGAACTGCTCCCTTTATTAAAATTTTTTGACTTAATCCAAATTTTTTAATATGCAGTTCTCTTCAAAATCGTCCCCACAAACGAATGATTTTTCTTCTTTGAATCCTTCTGATTGCTTATTTAAGCTTTAACATTTTATCAGAAAGAAACCTAAAAAAATATGTAAAATATTTTTAATAAATTAATAGTCACGTAAGAAACTAAACAAAAATTTTATATTTTTATAAACATTTTAAATAAAACTTACACATGAAAGGAAGTCACCGTGTTTTTCCGCAATTCCTTATGCAGCACTTTCTTCCCATTTTAATAATTCTTTATTTAATTAACTATCTTTATTTTATTTTATTTTTTTTTTAAAAACTTTAAAGAGCACAATACCACGCAAATTTTTTTAAACGTAATATTTTTTAATTTGTTTTAATTTATTTTTAACTTTGAAGTATGTACTTAAAAGTTTCTTTTATATTTCATTTTCAAAATTAAATGAATCGCGGAGAAACTTGTAAATACACACAAACGGTACACGTACCAATTTTTGAAATTTGTCTGAAAATTTTGTCTCTATTGTCATTCTAGTACTACTAATTCTATGCCTACACCTAAAAAATTAAGTTGACGGTTACACGAACATGTACTTACACAACTTGTACTTACACATGAAAGTGTAAGGCATGTACTTACACATGAAAGTGTTAGACCTGTACTCACACGCTCTTTTATGGAATTTGTTCTCATTGGAACAAGTTTGGCTGTTTGCCCTTGGTCCGATCGGAAGCTTTCGCATTCTGAATCCATTTCTTATCTTACCCAGTTTCAATCCGCTAATAACCTGCAGTATAAATTTAATTAAAATAGCATTACTATCATGTTTAAATTTATTGTATGGAATAAAAATTTAAAAAAAAGCTTAAGTGAAACATGATTTAAAAATGAATGCAATTTTTATGTTTAAAGCATTTAAAGTCTAAAGTATTCATAGTAGATTTGATAATATACAATAGTAATTTATTTATATATATAAAAAATTATAAAAGAGCCTGGGCAATTATAAGGGTCTTATTAATAACTCAGTAGTTATAAATATAGCTTATTATAACCACATATTTTTACAAATAATAGCTAATTTTAATTAAGTTTAAGGTCACGAGAAGTTTTACTAAATTTAGAAAATATTATATCAATATAACAGAACCAAATTAGGTTAATATAAGAAATCTTACTTTGAAAGTAGCTCTTAAAAAAACAAGTGATGAAAAAATACCGAGTTTAACTTTGGAAATATTTACTTGGAAATAGTTACTGCTTACTTATAAAAATTACTGCTAACAGTAAATTTTTATTTTAAAGTTGTTATAGCCCTTTATTGGGAAAGGTCGCCAAATTTCTCAAGGATCTAACTTCATCTAACTTACCCCCCCTCCTCTATTTTTTTAGGTTCTAGGAATTAAATTGTGAATTCCACAAAAATTTTAAATTTCACTTAGAATTAATTTCAATTTTCGAGCCCTTATAGCTCCTAAATAGGGGGCTTGACAAAAATATTTTGTTAACCGACTCCTACTAATTTACCTGAATATCTAACTTCTCCTAAAATTTCAAAAGATATGTTAAATTTTTGTACCGTATGGCAACCCTAAACATTTGCCTTTTATAAATTTTATGAAATCAGCTATCGTTTGCCGTTTTCAGATTGAAAATATATTTAACAGAACTCTTGTTATAACAATTTAAATATAGGGCTACTTTCTTAAAAATTCTTCTACGAAATTAAAATTATTCTTTTTGCAAAAACTACCCATGGTTAAAATTTCTTAACTCTATTTCAAACGGTGTAAAAGTTTTTGTAAACATACGGACGGAAGGACAGAGTCAAGCTATATAGGCACATTTTTACAAAAATTTTTGAAAATGTGCTAAAAATAAGTCTAACCACTAAAAATAGTTTTTTTCTTAAGGATCTTTTGTGCAAAATGTTTCTCCTGCAATTATAAAAATATACATAATTCGTATGATGAACATTTATATCTATGTATATACATATGTCTTTTAAAAAATAAATCATAAACGCCTCTAACAAATATTGAAAATCTGATTTTGTATACAACTCTAAACTTCAATTCAGAATATCTCGCATTCCAATTTTTTAATAATCTGAAATTTTGGAATACCCGTCGCCGTTTTAATTAATATATGTTTTTTTTTTATATTTTAGTATTTTAATTAGTATTTTTCTAACACATGTTACCATAATAGAACTAACAAATAATGGCGCTCCGGCTTCGAAGCCCCTGACGAGCAAATTGTTCTTTTTTTTATATATATACATTCATATATATGAAACGTATAATTATATTTATATTTTATGCTGCTGCTATAAAAATATTCGTTTTTTGAAAGCAGATTTTCAAAATTAAATATTGTTTCATAATAAGTTTTGGATAAAGAATAAACTCAAAAATAGTTTATAATTTTTTTGAGAACTTTTGTTAGAAATGTATTATGTAAGAAACATTTTTATCATAATTAAGAAACCCCTTTTTAATTAACTTAATGCCGAAACTTTAGTTTATATATTGTGCTTAAATAAATTTGAAAAGGTATTTAAGCTTCAGATTTTGAAATATATAAAATAATCATTTTAGACCTCTTGCAGCTCCTAAAGATAGAGCCATCTTTTCAGAGTTTTTGTTAATCCGATTTATAGTTTTTTAGATCTGTCCCCTTAAACTATACTCCTAAGAGGAGTAACGGTAAAGAATAAAAATATGTGTTATGGTATGACTGAGAAGGGTCATTAAAATCAAAAATCCATACATATTTTGTAATATAACAGATTTGATACGAAAGATCTTTTCACGAATTAATTGAAATATTACCAAAATCCAAAGCATACAATTGAAAAATATTTCCCCAGTGCGTAAATTTTATTGCTAATCAACAAAACAAAAAAAGAGTAACAAAATAGAGAAACAAAACTGTTCCTATCTACAAATATTCCAATCAAAATTGTTTTGATTCAAATTATTTGTGCACGAGTTTTTCAACTTAACTGAAAAAAAAAGATATCAAATTTAAATAAATTTCTTATTAATAGGTTAGCTATGAAATAGGTAAAAAGGTATATTCACTCTGGTATGGTGTTTGTAACCATTGAAAGGAGGAAAGTACGATATGGAAAAGTTTATATATGTATAATCAGCCTTAATCCCTGAGTCGATTTAGTCATGTCAGTCCGTCCGCCCGTCTGCCGGTTGGCTAACTCAAAAACTAATGGAGCTATTTTAAAAAAATTTCAACTGTAAGTTAGTAGACTTGCAAATACGGCGGTAACTGCATAAAGACGAGATCGGCCCATGTGTTCGAATCATGGAAATTTTGATCGGTTCAAGGGCATATGTATGTGACGCAATTTATACTGTAGGTTAATACTAATGAAAGTACAGCGGGGACTGCACAGGGTTGAAATCGGATCCTAGAAGCTTTTGATCTAATTGAAGTCCAAGCATAAATCCGAAAATAAAGAAAACAGAACCTTCAAATTTTGTACAAAAATATTTATTCCTCCTTTGTGTCTTTAAAATACCCACACAACTTTTGAAATGAAACTATTTCAACTCTGTGCTATTTTCGTTGTGTGCCTGGAAATCGGGCTCAAGTATAGTGGCGGTTCATGTACCTCTCACACTCCTCAAAAGTTCTAAAAGTCATATTTTCGAAATTTATAACGCGATAAAAAAAGAAATTGTGGTACAAGCTTGTTCTGTTCTATTTACTTTGTTAGTTAATACTTTTATATTTTTATATGGCTTTGTATTAGTATAATCTTATACTTACATTTTAATATAAAACATATTATATATACCTTTTTACCTTTAAAAAAAGAAATTTTAATTTTAAGTGAAAACATTTTAATTTTATATTTTAATTTTATATTAAGACATTTTATTTTTAAATGAATATTTTTTTAACTTTAAGTGAAGACATTTTAATTTTAAATGAATATTTTTTAACTTTTCTAGTTAAAGAGTTATAAGGTTTTACATCCCAAAAATATTGATATTATTTACTGTTTTTATAAATTTTTGCATAAAACCCCGCTAATGTAAAAATTTATTTTTAAAATCATCTATTTCTCAGCTCCAAACTAACATTTGAACTTACATTTTTCTTATTTTTTTTTACCGTTTTCGAGATAATTATCTAAATTACCATGTGCTTAATTGAAATTTTGTTATAATCTATATTGTTACATAAAAATAATGTAATTAATTGACAGTAACACTGTTAGACTTAATATATATATTATGTTACATATTTAACATACCTATATACATATTTTTTTTATATGTATCATCATATATAAATACACAAATGTTGGCGAGACCTTGCCAATATGTAAAAAAATATTGCACATCAAAATTATTATAAATATACTTCACACAATAAATAATGATGGCAATACCTTTAAATTTATTATTATGCTTCCCATACACGATAGACCTGTTTTGTTGTTATGCACCCGATGTTTACACGATGTTTTGAAATTGTTACGCGTACTTGCGAGGTTGTTACAATTGTGAAATTTTTATTTTTTATTTTTCCTTAACACAAAATTTAAGAAAAATAAGAATATAAAATTCAATATTGTAAATGTACATACCTACACATTCATAACAAAATATAAACCGATTTTTTTAGAAATAGTGGCAAACAGATAAGAGACGTTTAGTTTGAATTATGAGTGTAGTATAAAATAGTTCCACGGGCTGTCAATTCCTTTTTTTGTGTAAGACAAACGTACAATTTGATTTAAATTTGCGCGGATTTGGTACGATTTTAGTCTTACACAATAAAAACATATCATCATATAATTTATCAGTAATTTTATAAAACGTCAAATATCGGAACTGGTCTATATACATAAACTTGACAGTTGCGAATTAAAAATAATTTTTTAAATGAAATAAAATCAACAATTGCTTTGATTGTTTAAATGTTCTGAAATAGAAATAGAGCATTTCCAAATTTTAACGACTGTCAATTTGTGTTTTTTGTGTAAAACAAAAGTAAAATTTTATTTAAAATTACTCACATTTGGTACAATTTTTGTCTTACACATTAAAAACATATCATCGTATAATTTATTTGTCATTTTATAAAACGTCAAATTTTGGAACTGCTCTATACACATAAACTTAATAGTTGCGAATTAAAAAAGATTTTTTTTCTATTTTTTAATTGAAATAAAGTCAACAATTGCTTTGATTGTTTGAATGTTTTAAAATACATACAAATAGAGCAATTCCAAATTTTGACGTTTTATAAAATCGAACCAATTGTGAGTAAGTTTAAATAAAATTGTATTTTTGTCTTATACAGAAAAAAATTTTAAAATCTAACTACAAGAAAAGTGCAACGCACGATAAAATTTTCTATTGAAAGAAGTGTAACGAATTTCAATTAACGTTTAAGTGTTTACATTTTAATGTAAAAAGTATTTGTTTACAAGATTTTCGAATAATTTTTGAAAGTAAAGCATTTCTTATAAAATTAAAAATATAAATTGATTAATAAATTAAAAATATAATATTAAAAAAACATACGCATTTGATTAATTTTAAATATTTGAATTTTAACAATATTTTAAATAATAAAATAATAAGGATAGAAATAGAATTATAGAAATGATTTTGAATACCATAGCAATTTTATATTTTGTCCATAATTTAAATAATTTAAATAAAAAAAAATATACCAAAAGTCACTCAAATTAAATATCATTTAATTTTGCTGCAAATTGTTCAGTACAACAATTAAGCGGTAGATGCTACACCGCTGCCTTCTTTTTCTAATATTTGAAATAAACAACGAAAAACACCACACCACGTTAAGTCTCGCTAGCATATTTGGGTTTTAGTAGTTTGATTGGTTATCGTTTTTAAAAAATTAAACATTGCAATTAAGATATTGTACTTTATTAAAAATATTGAAAAAAATTAATGCATGATACATATGTATCAAATTCAAAATATTTCAATTATGACTTTTCTTTTTCTAATATTTGAAATAAACAACAAAAATCAGTACACCACTAATAAAATGTATTTTTTTAAGTTTAATTTTTTTTTGCATGTAACCTACTCCGATAATATTATATTTGTTTTGTACTATTTTTTTTGATGTAAAAAATCTTTGAAAAAATTTAAGCAATAGTCACGTTTAGAATTAATTAGCACTACACTTAAAATGTTTTCACTTAAGATTAAAATTTGTTTTGTTATCAGTTCAGTGCTTCATTCTGAACGCGACTATTGCTTAAATTTTTTATGCAGATCATCATTTGACAGTAGCTAACACAGTAGAAGAAACAGTGCAAATATGAGATCAAGTAAATAAATTTTTTATATCAGGCGGATTTAATCTCCGCAAGGGGACATAAACTAATGAAAAATTTTTTGAGATTGAGAACTTAATGGTGTGATTAAGTTCGACATAGATAAAATGATAAAAACTTTGGAAATAAATTGGTTTTCAAAACCAGATAATTCGCAATACAAATTAACAATAAAAGCTGGAGAAACATCATTATCAAAACGCAAATTTCTAAGCACAATTTCGTAACTATTGGGCCCTTTAGAATTTTTAGCACCATTCAACATAAAAAACTAATGACGCTATTTTGATGAAGTTTTAAGTCTAGGTTAATGAGCGTACCACTTGTTGTCTATTCATTATGGCCTAGATTGAACAATGGGTTCGGATTCTAGAAGTTTTTGATCGAATTGAGGCCAAACGAGTATAATTTCGAAACCAAAGACAATAGAAAAAATTTGGGATACAAGTGCTTTTTCTTATTTGCTTTGGGTCCGTAAAATTTTGAATGATTTGGAATACTGGTTTGCGTACCACCACTCCTACTCTTAAGACCTTAAAGCATATATTCGAAATTAATAAAGATAGTAACTTGAAATAAATATAGAAGCTTTAAATAAGGTATAACGGTTTTTTTTCCTATTTCCTTTGTGTCCTCGATATTTAGACTTATTTGTAGTGCGGGTTCAGATGCCTCCTAAAAAATCCCAAAATTAAAAAGCTTATCTTCGAAATTTATAAAGATAGAAACTTTAAATTTAATACACGAGGGTGCTTTCCTATTTCCGTTTTTATTTAACACTTTTATATGTTTATGGGCCAAGAAATAGCAGCGTCTGTTCCTATAGTAGGCGGCTGCAAACAGCGTCTGTACTCTTAAAGAGCGGCTGATGAAAAAAAAAGAAAGAAAACTACCGTAAACTCTCCAGAAGGCAATGGGAAACCACTGGAGTAATAATCCCTAGAAATATCATATGAATACATCAAAAAACAAACGGCCCTCAGTTTCCGGCAAAAAGAGGGTGCTAAGAATCCCCGGAGGTAAAACCAAAGCTACAATAAAAATAGGAACGTGGAATGTCAACAGTCTGTTCGAGTCAGGAAAAATCTATAACACTATTCAAGAAATGAATCGTTTAAAAATTGATATACTTGGTATCAGCGAAACCTGGTGGCCAAACAACGGAGTAAGTTGTGTAAAGGGGACAAAATTTTATTATTCCGGTAATAACAACACAAGGCACAGGAATGGCGTCGGTATAATATTGTCTGAAGAAATCGCAAAACATGTTTCCGGCTTCGTGCCGTTTTCGGATAGAGCCATGCTACTGAAATTAGATTCAAAACCGATCGCAATTAATATTATACAAATTTACGCTCCGACAGCGGATAAACCTGACGATGAGATAGAGGAGTTTTATGAACACATAACATATCTTTTAAAACAAACAAAACCTCACGACCTGAATATCATAATGGGCGACTTTAATGCCAAGGTTGGTACCGGAGGAGTAAAAGACGTAGTTGGGAATTTTGCTCTAGGAACTAGAAACGAAAGGGGTGATCGTTTGGTACAATTTTGCCAGGAAGAAAATTTAAAAATTATGAATACGTGGTTTTGTTTACCTGCAAGAAGATTATATACCTGGAGATCTCCACAAGATTCAAGTGAACATGTAGTGCGAAACCAGATTGACTTCATTATTGTAAATAAACGATTTAGCTCATCCATTAGGAAAGTAAGCACATACCCTGGTGCCGACGTTCCATCGGATCACAATCTTTTGGTGAGCAAAATAAACATCAAATTGGCCAACCGACCCAAAGAGATCCAACCGAGAAACAAAATTGGATATGGAAAAGCTGAAAAATAGTGAAATAAGAGATCGGTTAGCAGCAGAGATCAACAATCAGGTACGAAATTTGAGAAATACAAGAAATCTATGGGCACAAACAAAGGATATCCTTAAAGTAAAGTCACGAAACATCCTGGGTACAAAAAAGTATTTCCCTAAACAGAAATGGATGACAGACGAGATTTTGCATATGATGGATGTAAGGCGCCAATACAAAAACAATAATATTGGGGAGTATAAACGCATTCATCGAGATATCCAAGCTAAAATTAGGCGTGCCAAACAAGACTGGTTAAAGAAAGTATGTGACGAATTAGAGAAACTGCAACATCTACATGATGATTTCAATGTCCACAAAAAAATTAAAGAAATCACGGGTACAAATCGTAAAAAACTTACCGCTGCATTAACGAACGAACAAGGTCAACTTATAGCTGATGTAAATGAGGAACAAAAAACCTGGGAAAATTATGTTCAACAGTTATTTCAAGATCAAAGCAGAACAATAAACAACAATAACACTAACAATAACACTAACACACTACCTTTTGGATTCCCAATAACAAAAGAAGAAGTTAAAAAGGCAGTATTGTCATCAAAAAACAATAAAACTACAGACCCGGATGATTTACCAGCAGAAATAATAAAATTAATAGATTATGATAATTTAGATATATTGGTCAAAATTTTTAATGAAATATATGACACAGGTAATTTCCCAGAAGATTGGCTAAAGTCGACATTTATTACACTCCCGAAAAAAGCGAATGCTAAAAGCTGCAAAGATCATCGTCTGATAAGTTTAATGAGTCATGCGCTTAAAATCTTTCTTAAAATACTGCAAAGTCGAATGTATTCCAAGTGCGAAGCACATATGGGAAAAACGCAGTTCGGATTTAAACAAGGCACAGGCACGAAAGAAGCTCTTTTTGGCGTAAATATAAAACTGCAGAGATGTTCAGAAGGATGTTTTTCTCTGTTTCCTTGATTACGAAAAAGCTTTCGATAGGGTGCAGCATGAAAAGTTGATAGAAATCTTAAGTGCATTAGATATAGAAGAAAAAACTATAAACTGTATCAGAAATCTTTATTGGAACCAAACAGCTAACGTAAAAACTCAGCATGGCTTAACAGATAGCATTGCAATTCAAAGAGGTGTACGTCAGGGCTGTATTTTGTCACCAATGCTTTTCAACTTATATGCGGAAACTATCTTCGTAGAGGCACTATCTGATGTGGAAGTAGGCATAAAAGTCAACGGCACGTTTTTAAATAATATAAGATATGCTGACGATACGACGTTAATAGCTGATAATATTATCGATTTACAACATATAGTAGATAGAGTCAACCACTACAGTAACAATTTTGGGCTTAACATCAACACTCAAAAAACGAAATTTATGATAGTCAGCAGAAATAGAAAACCATATCCTGGTGCGACTATTACAATTAACAACAGTCAAATCGAAAAAGTGTCCACTTTCAAGTACCTTGGATGCTGGTTAAACGAAGACTGGAGTTATAATGGGGAAATAAAATGCCGAATTGAAATGGCCAGGAAGGCATTTCTTAAATATAAGGAGCTTTTTTGCAGCAGGAACCTCAGCATGAAACTGCGGATACGTTTCGTTAAATGTTATGTCTGGTCTGTTTTATTATATGGTGTAGAAGCATGGACAGTAAAAGTAAAAGATATGAATAAGCTTGAAGCATTCGAAATGTGGACATACAGAAGAATGCTCAAGATTTCATGGGTAGACCGTGTCTCGAACGAGGAGGTTCTCAGAAGAATGAACGTGACAAGAGAACTAATCACAACTGTCAAACGTCGAAAAACATCATACTTTGGCCATGTAATGAGGAGTGCGAAATACGAGATGTTGCAGCTCATCGTGCAGGGGAAGGGCGAAGGGGAGTTGGTAGAAAACAACTGTCTTGGCTCCGAAATATTAGAAATTGGACTGGCATATCAGAAATTGGTGCACTGGTAGAATCAGCAAGGGACAGGGAGCGATACAAACAAATCACACAAACTATCATATGACGCTAACATTCTGTAAAGAATATGCAACACAAGAAGAAGAAGAATATGTTTAAAAGGCTAAGATTTTAACCATAAATATATTGTGTACATATTTTAATTATTTTATAAATTAAAACAAAATATTTTTTAATAAACGATTAAATTTCTTTTTTTTTTTTAATTTTATTATATCATTTATTTTATTGAATTATTGCCATAGGTTATTTATATAATTAAGATATTGTGTACGATACTTAAGTTGTGTTAAAAAGTACTTGCTCCATGTATGTAAAATTTATTTTTATATTTAAATGAATTATATGAAATGTTCTGAATTGGCCTTTCATTTTAGAAATACCATTATTGCATATTTTGCGTTTATAAGCTTTTCTAATAGGTACATAAACCAATAATTTATATTTAAAATTTATTTCAAGTTTTTTTGTTTTTTAATATTTTGAAATAGAAAAATTAGTAAGAATTTTTAATATTTTTAAATACATAAAATAATTAGAAAATGTTTTTAGTATTATAAAGTTAATTTGGCTAGCTATGTCTTATGATCAAACTAATAAAATCTTTTTTTGGTTTTAAAATGACTTATGGCTTTCTTATTAAATTTGAACCAAATAGGTGTAGGGTATTTCTAAATCCACTAATTCCACGACTGACTACATCTTTACTTGTTAAAAATAAAAAAGATACCAAACAATATTTTAAATCTTAAATCTAATCTAAAAAATTAATTACTATTTACTAATGAAGTAATCATCGTTCATATTATCCTACTCACAATAGTAATCTCTTCACAATAACTTTCATGAATTATTGATTAAAAATTGATGTTATTTAATATTGTTGGTGTATTGAAATTAATGAGTCATTTACCGGAAAATTCTTAAGATATAAACTTTAAATTTTTTTTCTTTTCTAACATAATATAATTATAAAATATAAATTTGAGTTGTCACCGAAAAAATGCAACTTTTTTTTGCTCCTAATTATTATAATATAAAAAATAATTAAAAAATAAAACACAAAATTTAAAAATATTTAATAGAGATAATAAAATTACAAAAAAAAAACAGAAAACTTTTTCCAAAGAATCAATTTTTTGAAAATTAATATAAACAAAATGGTTCGTCAATGTTGGGTATGTAAAAGTTAACTTTTTTAAATTCCACACGTCTACAATGTAGTGGATTTTGCAAATAATTCTTTCATCCTAATTGTGCAGCGGTAGAAAAAGTCTTTAGCGCTTTACAAAAAGGGAATACTAGGTGGAGAACTAAAGAATATCCATCTACCCATAAGCAATCATCCCTGTCTGTGGTAACGGTAATAAATTCGGCGTTAACGATAATCTATCGAACGATGATATGGAAAAGGATTTGAATGGCGGTAAGGAATTTTCAACACCAAAAATAACATCAAATGAGCTCGTAAAGCTGATGTAATGCCTCCAACAACTGGACTCTGCGGTTCATGAAATCCACAAAGCTTGGTTGTTCCTCAGCAATCAAGTAGATGAACCCACAAAAAGTTATAAAAAAATTTTGCAAGAAAACAAATTGATGAAATATAAAAGCTGCTGCGAGGAGAACGTCCAAATTGGAAAACCTTTTCCATAAACTGCGGAGAAAGTTTAATAAAACTTACTGGCCTTCCATCTAGAATGAATTTTCCTGATGAAGTCCAAAAATCGTATCAAAAATCAAAGCTGACATAAACGTAGATTATATAGTTAAAATTTCTTGTTTAAATACCAACTATAAAAATTAATAAAAGTAGCTATACTTACTTCAATTGAAATCAGAAAAGGCTTAGCAAGAACTTTTAACCAAAAAAAAGAAACTCGGAGCATGTTTTCAATACTGAAATTGACCTGGAAGAATTTGGAGAAAACGAAATATTTTTTCAACATCATTTCATGGCACTGCAAGCTAAATTATATTACAAACTAAAGCATATTAAGTCACTCAAAAATATAAATTTTTTTTGTATTAAAAATAATCAAATATTTATAACACAATCTGAAAGCTCTAAGGTATTTAAAATTAAAGATTTTGAAAATATTAATTTTATTAGAAGCAAACTTGTATAAACATAGCTTATGAATTTTTTAAATAAAATAACAACACAATATTCCGATGCACTCAAGAAACCATGTTAACAAATGAGAAATATAATGTAGGATCGTTCAAGTTATTCTCGTGAATAACTTACTGATTTAAATTTTTTGTTCCACTAAAATTTGGAATTTTACTTAGAATTTTATTACCTAAGTAAAAATGGGTAAAACTAAAAGACACTTTCTACAATTTGAAGAACCCATTTAGAATTTAAGAAAGATTAATTTAAAATTTTGTATATTACTATAAATATACTATTTGGTTTTGAGTTCAGGATTTCAATTACAGTAAAGTTTTATTTTTCATATTTACATATTTCATTGAAACTAATATAATTTTTAATAAAAATGGCAGGCCCACCTCCTCTTTTTCTATTTCTACAGTTATAAACTGCTTGATAATTGGGGATGTTGTAGGTATCTTTTTCATAATCATAAATATAAACCTCTGTAATTATTACTATGTCTATTTCTTTGTATTCATTAATTAATTTTTCCAGTTGCAGTATTTTATTTCTAATGCTACATATATTTAAATACTATATCTTTAGATCTCCAATTTACATTATATTTTCTTGTTCTGCCATTATTATCTGCCGATGAGGTAATTTTGCCAAGATTCTCTTGTCTTTTGAAGATTCTCCCTATACTTGTTATAATCATGTCGTCTATGTGTAGCTAGATCATTCGAAACATCTTTATTGCAGATTCCTATGTTTTCGTGGTACCTGTCATATATTCTCCGAAGTTTCAGATAGTTAGTTGGTAGTCCTTCTTCATTAATTAAAACTTTTATATTGGTTTGTGTTATACTATCAAAGCAAATATCATTTTGATCGTGGAAAAATGCCAAATATAATCGCATATGGTTATATATTCTGTAATCCCTTAATCTGGAAAGAACATATACACTATCTGCATTTTCAATTGCTCTCTTTGTAAGCCTTACAATTGGGGGTGACATAGAATCAACAAAACTTTTGCTATCATCTTGGAATTTGGAGTAACCTATTTTTCCTTCAATTGTGTTCTGTGGATTTATTGTTTCGCCTTTATTCCAGTTTGGGTACTTGGAGTCTTTTATTTCTACATTATTATTACTATTACCATTGGTTTGGTTAATTGTATAATTTTTAGCACATTTTCAAAAAATTTGGTAGAAAAGTGCCTATATAGCTTATAGTATGCTTACAAAACTTTTACACCGTTTGAAATATAGTTAAGAAATTTTAACCACGGATAGGTATTTCAAAAAAAATAATTTTGTAGAAGAACTTTATTCTGTAACCCCATCCGTTACGGAGCTACAGCCCCCCAAAGTTGGAAAAAGCCCTATTTTTGAATTGTTTTAACAAGCGTTCTGTTGGGTGTATTTTCAATCTGAAAACGGTAAAAGATAGCTGGTTTTGTAAAATTTATAAATTTCAATGTTTAGTTAAGCCATACAATACTAAAATTTACCATTATGCAAAACTCAATTTTAGCAAAATTTTTGGCCACACATATCTTCTAAACGGTTCAAGCTAGGGTCTTAAAATTTTGATAGAAGTTAACTGCTTAAAAATTAGTAGGAGTTGGTTAACAAAATGATTTTGTCAAGCCCCCTGCTTAGGAGCTATAAGGGCTCAAAAATCGGGAAAAGCGGCGTCTTTACCATTACGCCATTGGTCAGATTAATTATATATAACATATTATGGTAATTATTTAATAATTCAATAAAAATAAAAAAATAAGAAACTTAATCGTTTATTCCACCACTATTCCAATTCATCGAAATTCTTACGGACACAAAGCAATTAAGAAAAAACACTTTTGACCCAAAATTAACGATTCTACCTTCTTCGGCTTTAAAATAATGCTAGTTTGGTCTCAATTCAATCAAAAGCTTCTAGAATCCGAACCCATTGTCTCATCTCGCTTCAAGCTAGGTTCTTGAAAATTTGCAGGAAGTTAGATCTTCAGAAATAAGTAGAAGTCGGTTAACAAAATTGTTTTGTCAAGCCCCATGTTTAGGAGCTATAAGGGTTCGGAATAAAAATTTTGCTATTTTTAATTAACTGTAACTTGAATACCTGTTTAAATATTTTTTCCTTAATATACAAAAATTAAAGGTCCAATATTATATTTTAACATATATTAAAAGATTGTCATAAAATTAAAAGCGGTTCTTTAAATTGAAGAAATTGTCTCTCAGTCTTAACCATTTTTTCTTAAATAGTAAAATTCTAAGTAAAATTCCAAATTTTGGTGGAATTCACAATTTAATTCCTTGAACCTAAAAAAGTTTGGGGGAAGGCGAGCAGTGAGGATTATATCCTTTAGAAATTTGGCAACCTTCTCCATAAAGGGGCTTCTAGGACTTAAAAATTAAAAATTTACTGTTTTTATAAGTAAGCAGTAACTAAGTCACCAACGTATATATTTCCTAAATTAAACGTTAATATTGAAGCTTCAACATTATATTCTTAAATAAAATACTTAGTATGAAACACTATATTATTTTGAAAATGTGCTTTTTTAAAAACCCTTGGTTTTTTTCATCACTTGTTTATTTATTTATTTATTATTATTTCTCTCCAAATGAGGTCTTAGCTCGTACAAAGTCTATAATTAATCTTAAATTAATGTATAAAGGGTTAATAAAATGTATGTACATATGTAATAAAAATTTTTTTTTAAATGCAAAAAATCGAAAAGAAACAAACAAGTAAAGAAACATTCAGTCGGTGAAACCGACTTAGAAATACCCTACACCTAATTGGTTCAAATTTAATGAGATACCCATAAGTCATTTTAACATCATAAAAGTTGTTATTAATTTGATCGTAAGACAAAGCTAACCAAATTAACTTTTTAATACTAAAAACATTTTCTAATTACACTATCTATTAAAAAATTTTACAAATTCTTAATAATTTATCTATTTAAAAATATTAAAAAACAAACAAACTTGAAATAAATGAAAATATATTTATTCCAATTCAATTACGAAATGAAAAAATTCTAATTATTAAATTTTGTGATAAAAAGATAATCAAAGCATTATATATTTAATAATCCAAATTTTTAAAAATTGCAATTATTTTAAATGGTTAGTTTATATACCTAATAGAAAAACTTATAAACGCAAAATATGCAATAAATGTATTTCTAAAGTACAATTAAAAATTTACACCTTTTCATATAATTCATTTAAATATAAAAATAAATTTTACATAAATGCAGCAAGTACCTTTGAACATAGCTTAAGTATCGTACACAACGTCTTAATAATATATAACCTATGGGAATAATTCAATAAAATATATGATATAATAAAAATTAAAAAAAAGAAATGTAATCATTTATTAAAAAAATATTATGTTTTTAATTTATAAAATACTAGCAGATTTACCCGGCGTTGCCCGGAAGCTTGCAAATTGTAAAAACGCAAGCTTCAGCCAATTTAAAATATATACTAAATACTACTTTGCTTATAAATGAAGCCACAAAAAAATATTTGTGGAGTTCCGTTAACCCATCGTGGCCCAACAGCTTTTTATAGGTGTTTTCGTTGCTTTGTTATATATATTAGCAATGATTTAATTGATTAACTTCAAATTTTGTATATGTGTTCTTCTTTGAAAATGAAGTTCAATTTACTAACAGACTTGGAAGTTGTTAACCCCTGTCGACCCGACGATTGTTCAAAAAAAAATTTGTAAGTAAAATACGTCCAATTTCTGAAAGTATAGGTACAACTTCTTTGAATTAGGGGAATGCTTAAAAAAATGTTTTGTCGAGTTCTTTTATCCGATTGCGAAACAAGAATTTTAAAAAACAGTTTGAACGATTATCTCTAATTTTTCTATACATGGTGCTTCTTGAGAATTTGGTGCTCCTTGACGATAGAGTTGAGGATGTTAGGTTTCCGGCGAATAATGTTAACTGAATTAAAATGACTATTGGTCAAATGGGGATACTAAGTTTGCCATTATGTCATTATACTATGTCAATAGTAGTTTTCTTGAATTGCCAACGTTTGAATAAAATATAGTCGATGGTTTAGAAAAGGTTTAAAAATTTGCTTTTCAACTTATATTTTGTTTAGTACTCACCTGAAAGTTGTAATACGCTCTTCCTCGTTTTTTTATGATTTGATGAGAGAAATGTAGGCAAATACTATGTTTTTAAGCATTATATATAAGAAATTGAATTTTTTGATTTTTAGATTTCATTTGAAGAAAACTGAAAATTTCATTGAATCTTTGTTCAAAACGCACAAACAGGTCAAAACCAAATTAACCATGTGGGTTTTAATTAAAATGTTGGTACAAAATTTTCAATAAAATACTTTTAATCGTATAAGAAAATAAAATTTATAGAAAACTTCATGGCGTCGTCGTGGAAAACGGGTTAATCGAATTAACTAAAACTTTTTGCAGCCGATCTTTAGACTGCAAAATCAACCTGTAAAATTGGACACAAATCGAAAACACAAAATTTTTTGAAAGTCCGCCAGGCCGAAATGGGTATAATTATTCCAACCAAATTTATACAACTAAATGCGGTTGCTAAGAGGAACGTTTGTGCAAAATTTCAAGTCAATTTGTCAAACGGTTTTGACTCGAAATCAAAAACGTTGAAAAAGTTTCTTTGCGCCCTCGTGCCCAAACGGGTTAACCGAACTCAACAAAAATTTGTGCCAGACTCTATTTTCGACTGCGAAACCACCTTGTAAAATTGGACACAAATCGGAAATACAAAATTTTTTGGAAGCCCGCCACGTCGAAATGGGTTAAATTATTCCAACCAAGTTTATACAACTAATTGCGGTTGCTAAGAGGAACATTTGTGCAAAATTTCAAGTCAATCGGTCAAACCGTTTTGACTCGACATCAAAAACATTGAAAAAGCTTCATTGGCCCTCGTGCCCAAACGGGTTAACCGAATCCAACAAAAATTTGTGCCAGCCTTTCTTTTCGACTGCAAAACCACCCTGTAAAATTGGACACAAATCGGAAACACAAAATTTTTGGAAGCCCGCCGGGCCGAAATGGGTTAATATTTTCGAACCATCTTTATACAACTAATTCCGTTTGCTAAGAGGAAGATTTGTGCAAAATTTCAAGTCAATCGGTCAAACTGTTTCGGCTCGACATCAAAAACATTGAAAAAGCTTCATTGAGCCCTCGTGCCCAAACGGGTTAACCGAACCCAACAAAAATTTGTGCCATCCTCTCTTTTTGACGGCAAAACCACCCTGTAAAATTGGACACAAATCGGAAACACAAAATTTTTTGGAAGCCCGCCGGGCCGAAAGGGGTTAATTTATTCCAACCAACTTTATAACATTAACTCCGTTTAATAAGAAGAACATTCGTGCAAAATTTCAAGTTAATCGGTCAAACCGTTTCGACTCGACATCAAAAAAACGAAAAAGCTTAAAACGGCTCTGGAGCCGCAACCTGTTGACATATAAAAATGCGACATAGCCTATGTCACCCCCCGGGCTCCCAGAATTATTCCTTTAAAATTTTGTGACAATCGGACCAGTGGTTTTCACGTGAATCCTGGACAAACAAACAAACAAACAAACAAACAAACAAACAAATAAACAAACAAATTTTCTTCTTTATATATTAGACTAGCAGATTTACCCGGCGTTGCCCGGAAGCTTGCAAACTGTAAAAATGCAAGCTTCAGCCAATTTTTTGAAATACTGCTTAATACTTTGCTTATAAATGAAGCCACAAAAAAATATTTGTGGAATTCCGTTAACCCATCGTGGCCCAACAGCTTTTTATAGGTTTTTTCGTTGCTTTGCTATATATTAGAAATGATTTAACCGATTAACTTCAAATTTTGTATATGTGTTCTTCTTTGAAAATGAAGTTCAATTTACTAACAGACTTGGAAGTTGTTAACCCCTGTCGATCCGACGATTGTTCAAAAAAAATTTGTAAGTAAATTACGTCCAATTTCTGAAAGTAGGTACAACTTCTTTGAATTAGGGGAATGCTTAAAAAAATGTTTTGTCGAGTTCTTTTAACCGATTGCGAAACAAAAACTTTAAAAAACAGTTTGAACGATTATCTCTAATTTTTCTATACATGGTGCTTCTTGAGAATTTGGTGCTCCTTGACGATAGAGTTGAGGATGTTAAGTTTCCGGCGAATAATGTTATCTGAATTAAAATGACCATTGGTCAAATGGGGATACTAAGTTTGCCATTATGTCATTATACTATGTCAATAGTAGTTTTCTTGAATTGCCAACGTTTGAATAAAATATAGTCGATGGTTTAGAAAAGGTTTAAAAATTTGCTTTTCAACTTTTATTTTTTTTTTAGTACTCACCTGAAAGTTGTAATACGGTCTTCCTCGTTTTTTTATGATTTTATGAGAGAAATGTGGGCTTATTTTTTTGGAAAAACTGTTTTAAAATACTATGTTTTTAAGCATTATATATAAGAAATTGAAATTTTTGATTTTTAGATTTCATTTTAAGAAAACTGAAATTTTCATTGAATCTTTGTTCAAAACGCACAAACAGGTCAAAACCAAATTAACCATGTGGGTTTTAATTAAAATGTTGGTACAAAATTTTCAATAAAATACTTTTAATCGTATAAGAAAATAAAATTTATAGAAAACGTCATGGCGTCGTCGTGGAAAACGGGTTAATCGAACTTAACTAAAACTTTTTGCAGCCACTCTTTAGACTGCAAATTCAACCTGTAAAATTGGACACAAATCGAAAACACAAAAGTTTTTGAAAGTCCGCAATGCCGAATTGGGTTAAATTATTCCAACCAAATTTATACAACTAATTGCGGTTGCCAAGAGGAACATTTGTGCAAAATTTCAAGTCAATTTGTCAAACGGTTTTGACTCGACATCAAAAACATTGAAAAAGCTTCTTTGCACCCTCGTGCCCAAACGGGTTAACCGAACTCAACATAAATTTGTGCCAGACACTATTTTCGACTGCGAAACCACCTTGTAAAATTGGACACAAATCGGAAACACAAAATTTTTTGGAAGCCCGCCACGCCGAAATGGGTTAAATTATTCCAACCAAATTTATACTACTAATTGCGGTTGCTAAGAGGAACTTTTGTGCAAAATTTCAAGTCAATCGGTCAAATCGTTTTGACTCGACATCAAAAACATTGAAAAAGCTTCATTGGGCCCTCGTGCCCAAACGGGTTAACCGAGCCCAACAAAAATTTGTGCCAGCCTTTCTTTTTGACTGCAAAACCACCATGTAAAATTGGACACAAATCGGAAACAAATAATTTTTTGGAAGCCCGCCGGGCCGAAATGGGTTAATATTTTCGAACCATCTTTATACAACTAATTCCGTTTGCTAAGAGGAAGATTTGTGCAAAATTTCAAGTCAATCGGTCAAACTGTTTCGGCTCGACATCAAAAACATTGAAAAAGCTTCATTGCGCCCTCGTGCCCAAACGGGTTAACCGAACCAAACAAAAATTTGTGTCAGCCTCTCTTTTTGACTGCAAAATCACCCTGTGAAATTGGACACAAATCGGAAACACAAAATTTTTTGGAAGCCCGCCGGGCTGAAAGGGGTTAATTTATTCCAACCAACTTTATACCATTAATTCCGTTTAATAAGAAGAACATTCGTGCAAAATTTCAAGTTAATCGGTCAAACCGTTTCGACTCGACATCAAAAAAACGAAAAAGCTTAAAACGGCTCTGGAGCCGCAACCTGTTGACTTATAAAAATGCGACATAGCCTATGTCACCCGCCGGGCTCCCAGAATTATTCCTTTAAAATTTTGTGACAATCGGACCAGTGGTTTTCACGTGAATCCTGGACAAACAAACAAACAAACAAACAAATAAACAAACAAATAAACAAATTTTCTTCTTTATATATTAGACTAGCAGATTTACCCGGCGTTGCCCGGAAGCTTGAAAATGGTAAAAAAGCAAGTTTCAGCCACTTATTTGAGATACTACTTTGCCTATAAATGCCACAAAAAAATATTTGTGGAGTTCCGTTAACCCATCGTGGCCCAACAGCTTTTTATAGGTTTTTTCGTTGCTTTGTTATATATATTAGAAATGATTTAACCGATTAACTTCAAATTTTGTATATGTGTTCTTCTTTGAAAATGAAGTTCAATTTACTAACAGACTTGGAAGTTGTTAACCCCTGTCGACCCGACGATTGTTCAAAAAAAAATTTGTAAGTAAATTACGTCCAATTTGTGAAAGTAGGTACAACTTCTTTGAATTAGGGGAATGCTTAAAAAAATGTTTTGTCGAGTTCTTTTAACCGATTGCGAAACAAAAACTTTAAAAAACAGTTTGAACGATTATCTCTAATTTTTCTATACATGGTGCTTCTTGAGAATTTGGTGCTCCTTGACGATAGAGTTGAGGATGTTAGGTTCCCGGCGAATAATGTTAACTGAATTAAAATGACTATTGGTCAAATGGGGATACTAAGTTTGCCATTATGTCATTATACTATGTCAATAGTAGTTATCTTGAATTGCCAACGTTTGAATAAAATATAGTCGATGGTTTAGAAAAGATTTAAAAATTTGCTTTTCAACTTATATTTTGTTTAGTACTCACCTGAAAGTTGTAATACGCTCTTCCTCGTTTTTTTATGATTTGATGAGAGAAATGTAGGCTTATTTTTTGGAAAAACTGTTTTAAAATACTATGTTTTTAAGCATTATACATAAGAAATTGAATTTTTTGATTTTTAGATTTCATTTGAAGAAAACTGAAAATTTCATTGAATCTTTGTTCAAAACGCACAAACAGGTCAAAACCAAATTAACCATGTGGGTTTTAATTAAAATGTTGGTACAAAATTTTCAATAAAATACTTTTAATCGTATAAGAAAATAAAATTTATAGAAAACTTCATGGCGTCGTCGTGGAAAACGGGTTAATCGAATTAACTAAAACTTTTTGCAGCCTCTCTTTAGACTGCAAAATCAACCTGTAAAATTGGACACAAATCGAAAACACAAAATTTTTTGAAAGTCCGCCAGGCCGAAATGGGTTAAATTATTCCAACCAAATTTATACAACTAATTGCGGTTGCTAAGAGGAACATTTGTGCAAAATTACAAGTCAATTTATCAAACGGTTTTGACTCGAAATCAAAAACATTGAAAAAGCTTTTTTGCGCCCTCGTGCCCAAACGGGTTAACCGAACTCAACAAAAATTTGTGCCAGACTCTATTGTCGACTGCGAAACTACCTTGTAAAATTGGACACAAATCGGAAATACAAAATTTTTTGGAAGCCCGCCACGTCGAAATGGGTTAAATTATTCCAACCAAATTTATACAACTAATTGCGGTTGCTAAGAGGAACATTTGTACAAAATTTCAAGTCAATCAGTCAAACCGTTTTGACTCGACATCAAAAACATTGAAAAAGCTTCATTGGGCTATCGTGCCCAAACGGGTTAACCAAACCCAACAAAAATTTGTGCCAGCCTTTCTTTTCGACTGCAAAACCACCCTTTAAAATTGGACACAAATCGGAAACAAATAATTTTTTGGAAGCCCGCCGGACCGAAATGGGTTAATATTTTCGAACCATCTTTATACAACTAATTCCGTTTGCTAAGAGGAAGATTTGTGCAAAATTTCAAGTCAATCGGTCAAACTGTTTCGGCTCGACATCAAAAACATTGAAAAAGCTTCATTGCGCCCTCGTGCCCAAACGGGTTAACCGAACCCAACAAAAATTTGTGCCAGCCTTTCTTTTCGACTGCAAAACCACCCTGTAAAATTGGACACAAATCGGAAACAAATAATTTTTTGGAAGCCCGCCGGGCCGAAATGGGTTAATATTTTCGAACCATCTTTATACAACTAATTCCGTTTGCTAAGAGGAAGATTTGTGCAAAATTTCAAGTCAATCGGTCAAACTGTTTCGGCTCGACATCAAAAACATTGAAAAAGCTTCATTGCGCCCTCGTGCCCAAACGGGTTAACCGAACCCAACAAAAATTTGTGCCAGCCTCTCTTTTTGACTGCAAAACCACCCTGTAAAATTGGACACAAATCGGAAACACAAAATTTTTTGGAAGCCCGCCGGGCCGAAAGGGGTTAATTTATTTCAACCAACTTTATACCATTAATTCCGTTTAATAAGAAGAACATTCGTGCAAAATTTCAAGTTAATCGGTCAAACCGTTTCGGCTCGACATCAAAAAAACGAAAAAGCTTAAAACGGCTCTGGAGCCGCAACCTGTTGACTTATAAAAATGCGACATAGCCTATGTCACCCTCCGGGCTCCCAAAATTATTCCTCTAAAATTTGGTGTCAATCGGACCAGTGGTTTTCACGTGAATCCTGGACAAACAAACAAACAAACAAACAAACAAATAAACAAACAAATTTTCTTCTTTATATATTAGATTATGCAAAATATGTTTTATGGTGTTATAGTGTTAAATAAAAGCGGAAATAGGAAAGAACCCTCATGTATCAAGTATAAAGTTTCTATATTCATGTATTTCGAAGATAAGCTGTTTAGTTTTGAGATTTCTTAGGAGGCACCTGAACAACCACTAGAACTAAGTCTAAGTTTCGAGGACACATAAGAAATAGGAATTATATTCTGACCAGAACCAATTCCAATGGTACTTTCATTACTAGTAACCTAGAGTTTAAATTTCATCAAAATAGCGGCATTAGTTTTTGATTTATGCTGTTTTTAAGATACATGTTTGTTAGCCCTTGAACTTTTAAAAGGTTGCAGAACCCGAAACCGTGGTACTATTTTGTCCATATGCAGTCACCGTCTCACTTTCAATACTAATTAACCCTTGTACACAATTGGAGTGTTCTATCTTAATTTTAAGTTATTATTTTTATTAATTTCGCTGATAAGCTTTTAAAACGTAGGGGGTCTAAGAGGGGTACTGAACCACCACTAGGATTAACCCAAAAGTAGGGGTACCCGCAGGAAATATTAAAGAACACCCATGTGCCATATTTGAAGCATCTACATTTGTTTGAATTTAATATCTTTATTAATTTCGAAAATATGCTTTAAGGTTTTCGGAACTGTGTGGCTGGACCCTCTACCTCAACCCACATTGGTGCCAAATTTCAAGGAGACTAAGGAAATAGAAAGAGACACCCTGATACCAAATGTGGAAGTTCTATATTCATTGGTTTCGAAATTATGCTCGTTTGGCCTAAAAGTTCTAAGTTCCGAATCCATTGTCCAATCTCGACCGTACTCAATCGCAATCGTAGTTTCATTACCAGTACCCTACAGTACAAATTTCATCAAGATAGCGTCATTAGTTGTTGAGTTATCGTGGTTTTTGATATATGTTCATTAGCCCTTGGGCCGATTTAGAGGTCCAGAATCAGAACCCATGGGCCGTTTACTCCCATATGCAATCCCCGCCGTACTTTCACTCCTAGTAACCTACATTTAAAATTTCATCAAGACAACTCAATTATTTTTTGATCAAGGGAAACTGTGTTGTTTGCATCAAGGGAAACTGTGTAAGTTGAAGGTAAATTTTCGTTTTATTTATTATACATCTGGTCCACTTTTGACTCTCCGCAGTATTTAAAAAAATTAACAACGATCCAGTTGGTTGCACCGCCAGAGATGAATCCGGCGGAACTCTGGCTCCTGGTGGATTCGGCGGGACTCTTGCGAATTCGACCGGACTCTTGCGAATTGATGAATTGAATGGCGAAATTATATTTGAGTTTATGGAAGTCCGTTCTATGTTGTATTTTATTCACACCTACACATATAAAAATATTAAAAAAGCTTAAGGTGTGAAAAAATCGGTTCTAAAGGAACGTTTTTTAGAAGGGGGTTATTTATAATATATGACATTTCATCTTCTTTTTTTACTCATTGTTCTCTAAAATCACATTCTCACATTTCAATCACTTGATATTCAGATGATGTTAACCATTCTGTTCTTGTTATGGTATTTTTAAATCTGATATCAAGAGTGTTTGTTCCCTTGTATTAATTCATTCCTCTTATATGGAAAATATTTTGGATGGCCATGAAAATAGCACCCATGGAATTTAAAAATTTGTTTTGTTTCTGAACAAATACCATATATGTACTTTAATATTTTTTATAATTGCTTCTTTTTTCCTTGCTGAATGTTGAATATTAATTTTTCTTCGATCATCTTCCCAAGATAGCAATTGAAGAACAATTTTTGAGTGATTGATCTGCAAATTTGTAACCTTCTTTGGGGTATTAATTCCATATAGTTTTCGGTTTAAAAAAGTTTCTTCGAAAAACAAAGTTGCATGCTAAAGCAATAATTGTAGCCTCAGTGAAAGGACATACATTATTTTCTTCCAATAGAAGCTTTTCTAAATTTAATGCAGACTTCAGTTAAAATATGTACATCATTTTTGCAATAATCTATCAAATCAAGTTTCCTATTAAACTAGGTATTTTAGCTTTCTTCATAACAATCAATAAACATTTTTCGATTTTCTTCTGTCATTGTTTCAGGAAAATAGTAATGCGTAAGTGGTTTTGGCCCAAATTATATTATTTTTGTATTGAACAAAAGAGGAACATAACGCTTTTTTAAATTAGTTTATAAAATGAAAGCTTTAGGAAGTTGACTTAGTGGCATTAGAAGATAATTCATAGAATCTAAAAACCTTATATTTTTAATCTGTATCTGAATAATTTTTGTGCCTCTCATTACTAATTTTGGCTCTATGTCACTTTTATGCATCAATTCGTTTAAAATAAACTGGTGATCAAAACCTTGTCCATTATGAGCTATTAAAACAACTTGTTTAAATTTTTTAGCCATTTCAAAAATGTAATCAACTAAATTTGAAATTACATTTGTGTCAAAAACTGTTGTTCTAAAACCACATTTAGAATAAAAATTTAACTTCTCTCCTTTTATGCAATGATGACATCTTGAGCTAAGTACATATAAATTAGGTTCAGGTATTTTAATATCATCTTTATTGTTTTTAACTAGCATTCTTTCTTGCATTTTTTCTAAATCGTAAAAGATAAACACAAAATCATTGATTTTGTGTTTGCGCTTATCTACATTAATGTAACAAAAATTATTGTTTTTCTACACTTTTGTTACAATTTTTACAAAAACAGTATCACAAAAACAGTATATGTGGTGAATCAATCTTTTTAAAATATGATTTAAAGCAAATTACGGATTTATGAAATTTATGACATGTAGTAACTGTTTTATGATTTTCAAAACATTTTCCACTTCGAAATGATAGTTTTTAAATGTTACCTGTACTAGTTGTAGTTATATTATTACATGCAGGAGACTGCCGACAACAAATACAGATACGTTCACAATTATGGTGATTTTTGTAGCCTACATTACATGTTTTACAGTAATTGTAAAAGCAAAAAAGCGCCGTTATCGAAATAATAACGTAAAAGTGATTTAAAGTGAAATTAATTTTTTTGTCATAGTTTTCACATTCAAAAGTTATATTTTTATTATTAGCATAATCATAAACAACGATGTTATGATATTTAAACAGGTTGATTGGTTAATCTAATATATAAAGGAGAAAATTTGTTTGTTTGTTTGCTTGTTTGTTTGTTTATTTGTTTGTCCAGGATTCACGTGAAAACCACTAGTCCGATTGTCACAAAATTTTAAAGGAATAATTCTGGGAGCCCGGGGGGTGACTTGAAATTTTGCACAAATGTTTCTCTTAGCACCTGGAATTAGTTGTATAAATTTGGTTGGAATAAATTAACCCATTTCGGCCTGGCGGGCTTCCAAAAAATTTTGAGTTTCCGATTTGTGTCCAATTTTACAGGGTGGTTTCGCATTTGAAAAGAGAGTCTGGCACAAATTTTTGTTTAGTTCGGTTAACCCGTTTGTGCACAAGGGCCCAATGAAGCTTTTTCAATGTTTTTTATGTCGAGTCAAAACGGTTTAACCGATTGACTTGAAATTTTGCACAAATGCTCCTCTTAGCAACCGGAATTAGTTGTATAAATTTGGTTGGAATAATTTAATCCATTTCGGCCTGGCGGGCTTCCAAAAATTTTGTGTTTCCGTATTTGAGTCTAATTTTACAGGTTGATTTTGCAGTCTAAAAGAGAGGCTGCAAAAAGTTTTAGTTAAGTTCGATTAACCCGTTTTCTAAGCCGACGCCATGAAGTTTTCTATAAATTTTATTTGCTTAAACGATTAAAAGAACTCTATTGAAAATTTTGTATCAGCATTTAAATTAAAACCCACACGGTTTTGTTTTTGATTTGTTTACGCGTTTTGAACAAAGATTCAATGAAATTTTAAAATTTTTGGTATGAACTCAAGTTAACCTTTATTCCAAAAGCTCACTTAATTAATAAGACTAATTTTTTTATAGTCTCAAATAGTTAGAAGCTAAATGAGATAATATTAATAATAATAAAAATAAAGCTAATAAAGAATCCGAATAAAAATATCTTTAAAATTAAATAACATTACATTTCCCTTCTCCACATTTTTTCGTAAGGCTTTGTTTTTAATCTACTTTGCAGTTGTTGTTTTTTAAAAATAGATTTCAGTGTGAAAGTGCCGTTTTCTTGAAATAAAATCTAAAAATCAAAAAAATTCAATTTCGTATATATGATGCTTAAGTACATAGTATTTTAAAACAGTTTTTCCAAAAAAGAAGCCTACATTTCACTCATAAATTCATAAAAAAACGAGCTAGAACGTAGTACAACTTTCAGGTAAGTACTAAACAAAATATAAGTTAAAAGCAGATTTTTAAAGCTTTTCTAAACCATAAACTATATTTTATTCAAAAGTTGGCTGTTCAAGAAAACTACTATTGAAATAGTATAATGACATAATGGAAAATTTAGTATACCCTTTTGACCTATAGTCAAACGACCTATAGTCATTTTAATTCAGTTAATATTATTCGCCGGAAACCCACCTTCCTCAACTCTATCGTCCAGGAGCACAAAATTGTCAAGAGGCACCACATAAAGAAAAATTAGAGATAATCGATCAAAATGTTTTGCAAACTGTTTTGCAAACTGTTTTTAAAGTTTTTGTTTCGTAATCTGTTAAAAGGACTCGAACATTTTTTTTAACATTTCCCTTATTCAAAGAAGTTTTACATACTTTCAAAAATTGGACGTAATTTACTTTACAGAATCGTTGGCGCGGCGTGGGTAAAATAATTCCAAGTCCGTTAATAGAGTGAAATCCATTCTCACGAAGGAACACATATATAAAATTTGAAGTTAATCAATTAAATCATTTCTAATATATAGCAAAGCAACGAAAAAACCTATATAAAGCTGTTGGGCCACAATGGGTTAACGGAACTGCACAAATATTTTTTTTAGGCTCTATTTATAAGCAAAGTAGTATTTCAAAAATTGGCTGAATGTTGCTTTTTTACAATCAGCAAGCTTTCAGGCAACGCCGGGTAAATCTGCTAGTCTAATATATAAAGGAGAAAATTTGTTTGTTTGTTTGTTTGTCCAGGATTCACATGAAAACCACTGGTCCGATTGTCACAAAATTTTAAAGGAATATTTCTGAGAGTCCGGGGGTGACATAGGCTATGTCGCATTTTTAAAAGTCAACAAGTCAAGTCAACGGCTCTAGAGCCCCATTTTAAACTTTTTCGTTTTTTGGAGCCAAAACGGTTTAACCGATTGACTTGAAATTTAGTACAAAAGTTTGGCTACCCGAAGCTACGCCCCAAGAATTTTGACCCCAAAAAAAAAAATGAAAAAAGGCCCCAGAACGTGGGACCAAAATTAATATGAATTTAGGCCCCAAAAAAAATGAATTTTGACCCCAATTTAATTTTATTTTTCCAAAACAAATAATTCCAAAAAAAAAATTCCAAAAATCAAAATTTAATGACAAACTATTTTTTAAAAACAGTAATTTTTTACATGCATATTTCAACAAATCAAAATTTAAAAATAGAGGGGGCTGCCGCCCCCAAACCACCGCTAAACAAATTATTGAAACCCTGATTTTGAATCCAACTCTAAGATCCCGCCTAATTCAGAATCTGACGTATACAAATATATAAATATTTTGGAAAAAGCTTATAATCCGGTAATTGTAGCCAACTATAAAATCTCTCCTAATAATTTTTTAAATGCATATTTCAACAAATAAACGCAGACATTTAAAGCGGGAGGAGTTAACACATCAACACCATTGTCACTTATATTCATCGCCAACCGAGACACTCGGTGCACTTTATATTTCTTATTATATTTGTTAATATGCTAAAACTAAAAATGGTAAATGGTCACCAGTTACTATTTTGTTTGTAATTAATTATAATGAGATTATTATTGTTTTTGTATAAAATCACACCATAAAATTAACCAATCAAAAAAATGTAATTGTAACAGTAAATATTTTAAAATTTGTTTTGAAAGAAAGCTAAAAATAAAAAAGGTCACTTCAGTTCTGATCTTGTAAAGTTAAACGTAATAAAATTTAGAAATAAAATAAATAGTGTATTATTACAAAATAGTAACTTATATGTAAGATTCTGAATTAGGAGGTATTTTAGAGTTGGATTCAAAAGCAGGGTTTGACGCTTTTTCCAGAATATTTATATATGTGTATGTGTGGGATTCTGAATTAGGAGGGATTTTAGAGTTGGATTCAAAAGCAGGGTTTGACGCTTTTCGAGAATATTTATATATGTGTATATGTGGGATTCTGAATTAGGAGGGATTTTAAAGTTGGATTCAAAATCAGGATTGCCGCTTTTTCCAGAATATTTATTATATATATGTGGGATTCTGAATTAGGAGGGATTTTAGAGTTGGATTCAAAAGCAGAGTTTTACGCTTATTCATATGAATTTTGGCCAAAAAAAAAAATGAATTTTGACCCTAAAATTTAAAAAAATTGGGGTCATTTTTCATATGAAAAAACGTCCCAATTTCATACAACATTTTGGGGCCTTTTTTCATTTTATTTTTGGGGCTAAAATTCCTGGGGCGTAGATTCGGGTAGCCCAAAAGTTCCTCTTAGCAACCGGAGTTAGTTGTATAAATTTGGTTGGAATAATTTAATCCATTTCGGCCTGGCGGGCTTCCAAAAAATTTTGTGTTTCCGTATTTGAGTTTAATTTTACAGGTTGATTATTCAGTCTAAAAGAAAGGCTGCAAAAAGTTTTAGTTAAGTTCGATTAACCCGTTTTCCAGCCGACGCCATGAAGTTTTCTATAAATTTTATTTGCTTAAAGGATTAAAAGAATTTTATTGAAAATTTTGTATCAGCATTTAAATTAAAACCCACACGGTTTTTGGTTTTGATTTGTTTACGCGTTTTGAACAAATATTCAATGAAATTTTCTAATTTTTTGTATGAACTCAAGTTAACCTTTATTCCAAAAGCTCACTTAATTAATAAGACTAATTTTTTTATAGTCTCAAATAGTTAAAAGCTAAATGAGATAATATTAATAATAATAAAAATAAAGCTAAAAAAGAATCCGAATAAAAATATCTTTAAATTTAAATAACATAACATTTTCCTTCTCTACATTTTTTCGTAAGTCTTTGTTATACCCTACACCTATAGAATAGGTAAAAGGGTATATTAACTTTGGTATGGTGTTTGTAACCACCTAAAGGAAGCGAGCTGGATATGGAAAAGTATATATATTTGTGATCAGCGTGACCTCCTGGGTCGATATAGCCATGTCCGTCCGTCCGTCCGTCCGTAGGCACGATAACTCAAAAAATAATGGAACTATCTTGATGAAATTTTAACTGTAGGTTACTAGGACTGAAAGTACGGCGGGGATTGCATATGGACGAAATCGGCCCATGGGTTCGGATTCTGGACCTTTTAAACGGTTTCAGGGCAAACGAACGTATGTAAAAAATCACGATAACTCAACAACTAATAACGCTATCTTCATCAAATTTGTGCTGTAGATTACTAGTAATGAAACTTCTTAGGGCATTGCGTAAGTTCGGGATTGGACCATGGGTTCGGAACCTAGAACTTTTTGATCGAATTTAGGCCAAACGAGCATAATTCCGAAACTAATGAAGATAGAACCTCCAAATTTGGTATCAGGGTGTCTTTTCCAATTTCCTAAGTGTCTTTGAATGTTGGGCCCCATTGGAGTTGGGGGTCGGGGACCAGCCACACATTTCCGAAAACCTTAAAGCATATCTTTAAAATTAATAAAGATAGCAACTTGAAAAAAAGTAGAAGCTTCAAATTTGGTGATCTTTACTATCTCTTGCTTGTCCCCCTAATTTGGGATCAATTGGAGTGGTGGTTCAGTACCTTTCTTAAACTACCCAAGTTTTAAAAGCTTATACTCGAAATTACTAAAAATAGTAACTTAAAATTAAGATAGAAGGTTCAAGTTTTGTACAAGGGTTAACTAGTACTTAAAGTACAGCGCGGACTCTATAAAACCGAAATCAGCCCAAGGGTTCGGATTCTGGACCTTTGAATCAGTTACAGAGCTAACGAACATATGTAAAAAATCACGATAACTCAACAACTAATGACGCTATCTTCATGAAATTTGTGCTGTAGGTTATTGGTAATGAAACTACGGTGGCATTTGCGCACGGTGATAATTGGACAATGGGTTCGGAACTTAGAACTTTTTGATCGAATTTAGGCCAAACTAGCATAATTCCGTAACCAATGAAGATAGAACCTCCAAATTTTGTATCAGAGTGTCGCTTTCGATTTCCTTAGTCTCCCTGAAGTTTGAGCCCAATTGGGGTAGTGGTTGGGGACCAGCCACTCAGTTCCGAGGACCTTAAAGCATATTTTCGAAATTTGTAAAGATAATAACTTGAAACAAAAGTAGAAGCTTCAAATTTGGCACATGGGTGTCTCCGCGTGTCTCTCTAATTTTGGATCAATTGGAGTGGTGGTTCGGCACCTCTCTTAGACCCACCAATGTGTAAAAGCTTACCATCGAAATTAATAAAACTAGTAACTTAAAATTAAGATAACACGTTCCAATTGTGTACAAGAGTTAACTTGTATTGAAAGGATGACGGGGACTGCATATGGGCGAAATCGTACCATGGTTTCGAATTCTGAAACCCTTGAAAAGCCCAAAGGCTAACAAACATATATCTTAAAACACCATAACTCAAAAAATAATGCCGCTATTTTGATGAAATTTAAACTCTAGGTTACTTGTAATGAAAGTACCATGGGAATTGGTTCTGGTCGAGTTTAATTTCGAAGGCAAAGAATATATTTCCTATTTCCTATGTGTCTCCGAAATTTTGACTTAATTGTAGTGGTTCAGCTATGTTCAAAGGTACTTGCTGCATTTATGTATAATTTATTTTGATATTTAAATGAATTATATGAAAAGGTCTAAATTTGTATATGTATTTTAGAAATACATTTATTGCATATTTTGCGTTTATAAGCTTTTCTAATAGGTACATATACAAGCCATTTAAAATAATTGCAATTTTGAAAAATTTTAATTATTAAATATATTAGCTTTTTATCACAAAATTTAATAATTCAAATTTTTTCATTTAGTAATTGAATTGGAATAAATATATTATCATTTATTTCAAGTTTTTTTGTTTTAGTATTTTGAAATAGATAAATTAGTAAGAATCTGTAATATTTTTTAATAGATAGTGTAATTAGAAAATGATTTTAGTATTATAAAGTTGATTTGGTTAGCTATGTCTTACGATCAAATTAATAACAGCTCTTATGGCGTTAAAACGACTTATGGATATGTCCTTAAATTTGAACCAAATAGGTGTAGGGTATTTCTAAGTCGGTTGCACCGACTGACTGTTTCTTTACTTGTTTTTTATCCACTTTGCAGTTGTTGTTTTTTAAAAGTAGATTTTAGTGTGATATTGCCGTTTTTTATACCCGTATGACTATATAGTCAAAGGGTATAATAAATTTGCCATTACGTTTGTGACGCAGAGAAGGAGGGAGGGTAGATATAGACTCAAGTGTATGGATCGGATCAGAATCGAAAAATAAATCGATTTAGCTATGTATGTCCGTCCGTCCGTCTGTCCGTCTGTCCGTCTGTCCGTCCGTCTGTCCGTCCGTCCGTCCGCACGATAGCTCAAAAACTAAAGGAGCTAGGATCTTGAAATTTTCGCAAATTCGTTTTTTGCAATAGCCGTCATCGCTATTTAAATCCAGCCATTTTGGTCCATGGGTTCGGGTAGCTGCCATACAACTTCTTTTTTTATATGAATATTACTCTGTAGCTATAACAGCTGCGTGTCTGAAATTTTTCCAAAAGTAGTTTAGTTTTATGGCCAAAGTTCCTGCAAAATTAGGTTGGTCAACTGCAGTGGGTTCGAGTAGCTGCCATACAACTTCGTATTTTATATGAGCATTACTCTACACCTAATGAAGCTGGGTGTCTGAAATTTTGCCAAAAAAAGTTTAGTGTAATGGCCAAAGTTACTGCAAAATTTGGTTGGTCTACTGCAGTGGGTTCGAGTAGCTGCCATACAACTTCTTATTTTATAAGAGCATTACTCTACACCTATTGAAGTTGGGTGTCTGAAATTTTGCCAAAAATAGTTGAGTGTAATGGCCAAAGTTACTGCAAATTTTGGTTGGTCTACTGCAGAGGGTTCGAGGAGCTGCCATACAACTCCTTCTTTTATATGAGCATTACACTACACCTAATAAAGCTGGTATGTTTTAAATTTTGCCAAAAGTAATTAATGTTTATAATAATAATGATATAATGTTTATATAACGGTCATACGGGTATCCCAGAGTTGACACAGTCTACTCTACCACACTCTTCCTCGTTTAATATGTGTTTGATATGTAATATGATTGTTTTTATTACTTAAGATTGTTTAATTATTTATACATGTAATTATTTCTTACTACCTATGTATATATTAACTTCAAGGAAAATAAACTCTATAAACACAAAAAATAATAAATTTGTATTTGAACAAACCAACTAGTTTAAGCTTGTTATTTGTTTCAAAACTTTTTTGGTTAATTTTACAAGTAAATAAAAAGTTTACTTTTAACTTGAACTTGATCACGTTGTCTATTTGTATTTCATTATCAAAGCTTATATTATTAATATAATTTGAAACGTTTATTTGTTTTATTTTTTCAAAAGTGTTTTAGTTAACTTTATAAGCAAACAAAAAACGTTTTAAACTTTTCAACTTTAAAATGACAATTGACACCATAATTTTCAAACATAATATACGAGCTTTATTAGCTTTGAATTCAAAATTAACTTTAAAAATTTTTTATAATTTTTCAAATAAATATTAAATTAAGTTTGAGCTTTAGTAATTTTGTATTTAAACCAAACTAGGTTAAGCTTGTTATTATTTGTTGCAAAACTTTTTAGTCAAATTCACAAATAATTAAAAAATTTCCATGGCTTTTTTAAACCTTTCAGCGTAATTTTCAAACGAAACGGACAAGCTTTATTTGCTTTGAATTCAAACCCAAACTTTAAATTTTTCAAATTAATATTAAATTCAGTTTAACGTTTTTATGAACCTTAACCTACATCTGTTAAATTGTTTACCTTGTAAAAAAATAATAAGAAAAAAAGGAAATCAAGTTTTGGTTAGGTGGCTTTTTAGCTTAAAAATTTCAGTTGACAGCTTAATTTTCAAACATAACGGACGAGTCTTATTAGCTTTGAATTCAAAACCAACTTTAAAAATTTTTTATAACTTTTTAAAAAATTATCGATTTAATTTTAAGGTTTAATAATTTTATCTTTAAACCAAACCAGGTTAATCTTGTTATTATTTGTTTCAAAACTTTTTAGTCAAATTCGAACTTTCAAATGTAACGAACGAGCTTCATTAGTTTTGAATTTAAAATCAAACTTTAAATTTTTCAAATAAGTATTAAATTAAGTTTAAACTTTCAGCGTAATTTTCAAACGTAACGGACGAGCTATATTAGCTTTGAATTTGAACCCAAACTTTAAATATTTTTACCAACTTTTCAAAAAAATATCGAATTAAGTTTAAGCTTTCAGCTTAACAATCAAATGTAACGGACGAGCTTCATTAGCTTTGAATTCAAAAATAAACTTTAAATTTTTCAAATATATATTAAATTAAGTTTAACCTTTCCAGCTTAACTTTCAAACGTAACGGAAGAGCCTTATTAGCTTTGAATTTTCAGCTTTACAGCTTTAGAGCTTTTTATCCAGAAACCGCATATCTATACTACATCTAATTCTTATTTGTTTTAATTAAAAAAGTTTTGGTATTTTTTAAACCATACACCTATGAAATAGGAAACCACCGAAAGAAAGCGAGTTACATATGGAAAAGAATATATATTTGTGATCAGTGTGACTTCCTGAGTAGATATAGGCATGTCAGTCCATCGGAGAGCTATCAATGATGAAATTTTAACTGTAGGTTACTAGGACTTAGAGGACAGCGGGGATTGCGTATGGGCAAAATCGGCCCATGGGTTAAGGAACTGGACCTTTTAATCGTTCTAAGGGCTAACCAACATATAAAACAAACAGGATAACTCAACAACTAATAACTCAACCTTTCTAAGTTTTGTGCTGTAGGTAACTGGTAATGAGGGTATGAAGAGGATTACGTGCGGTTGAGATCGGACAAAGGGTTCGGATCCTAGAAGTTTTTCATCGAATTTAGGCCAAACAAGCATAATTTTGAAACCAATCAAGATAAAACCTTCAAATTTGGTCTCACTGTGCCTCTTCCTATGTCCTTAGGGTCCTATAAATTTAGGACCAATTGAGGTACTGGGTCGGGGACCATCCACACAGTTCTGAAGACATGCTTTAGTGTCTTAAAAATAAGTAATAAAAAAAGTACCTAAAAATTAAGATACAAGGTTCTAGTTATGTACAAGGGTTCACTAGTATTGAACGAACTGCGCGGACTGCATATAGGCGAAATCTGACCATGGGTTCGGATCCTGGAACTTTTTCATCGAATTTAGGCCAAGCGAGCATGATTCCGAATTCAAAGAAGTTAAAACCTCCAAATTCGGTATCAGGGTGTCCCTTTCTATTTACTTTGTGTCCTCTAAAAGTGGAACCAATTGAAATAGTGGGTCGAGGACCATCCATATAGACCTTAAAGCATATTTTTGAAAATAATAAAGATAGTATCTTCAAAAAAATATAGAAGCTTCACATTGTGCACAAGGCTGTTTTCTTTACTTTTTCTTCGTGTTTCCTTAATGTAATAAATTGGAGTGGTGGTTCAGGTAAGACCTCTGAAGGTTGAGAGACTTATCATCGAAATTAATAAAAATAGTGATTTAAAATTAATATAGAATGTTCCAATTGTGTACAAGGGTTAACTAGTATTGAAAGTATAACTGGGACTGCATTTAGGCAAAATCGTACCATGGTTTGGAACCTTTTAAAAGTTCAAAAGCTAACAAACGTATATCTTAAAAACAACAAAACTCAGAAACTAATTACGCTATTTTGATAAAATTTATATTGTAGGTTTTTAGTAATGAAAGTACCATGGAATTGGTTCTTGTCGGGTTCAGATTGTTGAATCTTTTGATCGAATTGACGTCAAACTAGTATTATTTCGAAAGCAAAGAAGATAGAACATTATATTTGAGGCAAATGAGTTTTTTTTTTCTTATTTGTTTAGTGTACGTGGAATTTTGGATGAATTGGAATTGCGGTTTGCGTACCATCCCCATTACTTCCGAGACCTTAAAGCATAATATATTCGAAATTAAAGATAAAAAAATCAAATATGATACAATATTTCCTATTTCCGTTCTTACTTAACACTAATATACTTTTAGAAGGCGAAGAGTTTTACTATAAAACATATTATGTATTCTTAATCTATCGTTGGTACAGTAAAAACATACTCTTTCGCTTTGTTTTTAATTTTTATTAAATTTTTTAGTGAATCATCATATACTATTTAAATTAAAATTAAAACTACAATTAAATATTAATAACATTTAAACTTTAAAGTGCATTAATATTACAATATTACAATTTTGTTGACTCTTGCGTTAAATGTATATTTTTTTTTTTGTTATTTACCTTTTAAACAATAAAATAAAAAAAGAAAAAAAAAATAAATAAATTAAATTAAATAAAAAAATAAATTAAATATAAACAATAACAATAATAATTTTGCAAACTTTTGAATTTTTAACCTTTAAATCTTTTTTTTAAATTAAATATATACAATGTCAAATAAAATTATTAACAATTCTTCCGCAATGAAATGTGCTCATGTCACGTGCGGTAATCATGACGCTAAATTGGATTTGCTGAAATGTAAAGGCTTCTGCGGTAAAAAATTACATGAAACTTGCGTAGGTCTAGAAAGAAATTGGCATTCTTTTAGACTTTGCAACAATTTCGTATGTGATGATTGCCTTAATATTCATGGTCTGTTAGCTAACATGAATAAAAAAAACTTAACAAGCTTGCTAGATATCAAGGATGATCAAATGCAAGTGTTAAACAAAGCGATCAATGTAATCAACAAGACAACACTAACAATGTCTTGCTGGATTTGTGTCAACGTTTTGACGATACAAATCCACTAGTTCTATCAACTTCAACTAACGAGGCGGTTGCAGACACAAAGTACACAAAGTTGCCCTTAAGCTGGCAGTAATTAAATCAATGATCGATAAATTGGAAAATATAAATAAAACGGAGAGGCTAGAAGAGGAAATATCTTCTCTTAGAACCGATATTAGAAAGCTTTGTGTCATTGGGTCGAAAGCTTCCAATTTGTCTATAAACAATGTAGACAAACTAAAAGACGGGATCTGTTCATTAGAAACAGATGTAAGGGAGCTTTCTGAAAAAGTCGAAGCCGGCAGTAATGTAAACAAATCCTTTCAAACAATTAAAAAAAAGACCGTTAAAGAATCTTGGTCGCAAACGGACCAGTTTGTCGGCTTTATTTCTTCTCTCGAAGCTACTACTCTGGGGCCTGAGTACTTCAAAACGACCACAACTGTATCAGCTGTCAAAACAACGTCGAGTTCATCTGCCAATGCTGTGAATGACATTTCATTGCATAGTAAATTAGCAAGAGTAGAATCTTCTAACTCAATTTCGACATCATCATCATCAACATCATCAACACCTTTTTCATCGTCATCAACATCACCAACATCATCATCATCTTCATCATCATCATCATCACCAGCTTTACCTACTCCTTCTTCTACAAAGTTAGTAACCAAAAAAGTGCGCTTTACAATACCTCTTAATATGAAATGAATACAAAACAAAAAATATCAGTATGTTTCTCAGTATGTTTCTAAAAAATACATTTAAGTTAAGCAATATCGAAATACAAATTACTAATATTACTCCGAAGAATCTTAGATTCAAACTTAAATACAAATCTTTTAAAGTTATGGTACCCAAATCTAAAATTTGTGAAATAATGAATTACAAAAGATGGAAAAAAGGTACTATAATAAAAAATTTCATAGACAATACAAACATTTCCAATACATTTTTAAGCACTACACATAATACCACCCCACATAAAACCATTCTCTTAAATCCGTTTGCCGTTCCTTTTAACATTAACACAATAAAAACATTTCCAACTCAAAGTTCAACAACTAACGGTTCTAAATATACTAACTTTATCAGAGGTGAAACTCTAAAGCCAGGTTCTTCCAATTCTATAAATAATAATATTATTAATAATAATACTAATACTAATAATAATACTAATAATAATGCTAATAATAATAATACTAATAATAATAATAATAATAATAATAATATTAAAAATAATAATAATAATAATAACAATAATAATAATGATAATAGTATTAATGTTAATATTAATAATGATAATATAAACAACGTTAATATTAATACTGACAATAATATAAATGATAATGCCAATAATAATAGTAATAATAATAATTTCTCGTTAAACCCGTTGTTACCTCCAATTGTAAGAATGATACAAAAATCTCTAACTGAGGACTGTGCCTACGCACTTTCCAGATTTAGAAATGAAAAAAATTCTGAGTTATGTGAGACTATTTCTTGCATTTTTGCACGATGACAAAAGTAATCAATTACTCGAGGGTAAAACTAGAACAAACTTCCTTATTTTGATACATAATGAAGGCTTACCATCAATTTATAAAGAATTATATAGCCCCTATTTTAAGTATCACAAAAATATTGGTTTCACTTCTAAACAAGTAGAAGATGATCTGAGTGCTTTCCGATATCATTGCAATAGCAATTATTACAATAACTTGAATCAATCTCGTAATAATTTGCTACTTTAATAATTTTATAATTTTTTCGGCCAAGCAGCAAGTAACAACTTAAATTCAAACCTTTATATCGATTTCCACACTAACCTAGTAACACTGTTTAACTATAGTATCAATAATAAAAAAGGCATTAATTCCTCTAACAATCTGAAATTTTTCTACCACAATTGTAGTGTTATGAGAGGTAAGCTTAAGAAATTATTTATTGACGCTAAGTCATGTGAATTTAATATACTGGCTATCACTGAAACATGGCTAAACGATTCCTTCGTAAATGAAGAAATTTTGGACAGTACTTGGTCGATATATAGAAAAGATCGGGATTATCTTGTTACTAATTGTTCCCGTGGTGGTGTTCTACTTGCTGCAAACAATAATTTACCTAGTGTGGCATTAATCACTAGGACTTCCTATTCTTTTGATCAACAATTTATTAAGGTAAAATTAGGTACCAATTTTTTATACCTTGGTATTGATTACTTTCCTCCAAATTCTGACAATTCCTCATATTCTGAATTTTTCGAGATATATAAACTTGTTATATCGATTATGAATGAGGATGATTCAATTTTAATTTTTGGGGACTTTAATCGTCCTTCCTTATATTTTATTGTTGACGAAACCAATAATTTGTTTCTACCAATCAACTTTCAGAATTCTCGAATGCATATAATAGAGTGGTGGTAAAACTCGCTGATGATGCAGAAAACCTTTTTACTAACACTCCACATCATAACGCAATCATCTTTGAATTTTCCACTTCTATACCTCTTTTTACTAAATCTTTCATTAATATTTTACTTATATTATAATACATCTTTAATGCTGATTATCAAAGCATTAATTTTGCTTTATCAGTTATTAGTTGGGACGATCTGTTAATCGAACAGGATATTGACTTAATGATTACTCAATTCTATACAAAGCTATTTGAGATAATCAACTCTTTGGTCATAAAATTCGCAAAAGAGACAAAACAACCGAACCTTGACTCAACGGTGAACTTAGGACATTGCGTAACCAACGCAACAAACTATACAAAATAATTAAAAATTCAAAAGAGCCTAATAATGACTTATTGGACAAGTATAAGGATCTTGCTTTTGAATTTAAACAAAAATCTAGCCTAGCTTATGATAATTATATTACTAACATAGGCAACAAATTAATTACCGATCCTAAAAAAAATTTTGACTTCGTTAATACAAAACGCAAAACTTAAGGTTATCCAAGCTCAATGTCAAAAGACAATACAGTTTATACTTGTCCTAACACTATCTGCAATTTTTTTGCTAATTCTTTTCAAAAAGTTTATCGTCCACACGATTCTCCATTTGATTTTGATTTCTCTTACATAATAAATAATTCAAATCCTATTATTACGGACTTATATCTTACCGAAATTGAAATATTTGAAGCAATCACTAAACTTGATACTAAAAAAGGTATAGGACCTGACCTAATCCCACCGACTGTTTTATAAAACTGTGTTAATTATCTAACTTATCCACTTCATTATATTTTTAATAAATCTCTTTCTTGAATTATCCCTCTTGTTTGGAAATCTTCTTATCTTACTCCTATTCATAAAAAGGGAGATAAATCATTCGTCGAAAATTACCGTGGCATTGCTATTTTATCGACTATTTCAAAGTTGTTCGAAAAAATTGTTGTAAACAAAATTACGCCCATCATAAATACAAGACTAAACGAACAACAACATGGATTCAGAAAAGGTCGTTCCACAACAACAAACCTTTTAGTTTATACTTCTGAAATCCTTAATGAAATGGAAAATGGGCATCAAGTTGATGCTATTTACACGGACTTTAGAAAAGCATTCGAACGTGTTGATCACAACAATCTACTAAACAAACTTGCAATTTTAGGTATTTCGTTAATGTTAATGTTACATCAGGAGTACCACAAGGTAGCCACTTAGAACCACTCTTGTTTAATATATTCATTTCCGATCTTTCTGGTAAACTTTTCGGTGTGTCACATGTTGCAATTGCTGATGTTATAAAAATAGTTCTGATGTTGCATTACTTCAGACAAATCTTAATTCTCTACAAGAATGGTGCTTCTCTAATAAACTAGAAAAAACATTGAAAAATGCAACGTTATAAGTTTTACATGTAAGAGATCTACCATTTCATTCGGTTATAATATAAATAATGTAACCCTTGAAAGGGTTAAAAGCATTACCTATTTAGGGATTCTGTTGGATGATAAACTTCTATCTTCATTATGAGTATATGATTTCCAAGGCAAACAGAATGCTCGGCTTTATAAAAAGAAGAGCTAAAGAATTTAGCAATATTGCTGTAACTAAAGCTCTTTATTGTTCTTTAGTACATTCTATTCTTGAATATGGTAATATTGTGTGGGATCTTGCATTTCAAATACATTCTGATAGAATAGAATCCGTTCAAAAGCTATTTCTTCTTTTCGCTTTAAGAAATCAATATAATCCTAGAGATTATTCAATTCTGCCCAGCTATCTCGTAAGACTTAATTCATTGAATATGTTAACGTTATCCTCACGCTTTACTTTTGACGTCTTAAGAAAAAACATTGACGTTCGGTATTTATTGGATAACTTTAAAATAAATAATGGTGCGAGAAATACGAGAAGCACTAAATACTTAGTTGAAAATACTCATAGAACTGAATATGGAAAAAATGAACCAATTTATTCTACACAAATTTCTCGATACACTTTTAAACAATAATTTTAACCTTCATTATATCATATTACACTTCAAGTTCATATTATTTTTTAATTTAGTTACTTTATACAGGTAGTTAATACAGTTAGTATTCATAAATTTAATTTCAACTGTGTTTTTGCTTTGTATGCACTTTCTACGAATAAACAAATAAATAAACTTTTGATTCTTAATGTATTTAAAATTTTTTTGCTATGTAATCAAATTTCATGTTAATTATAAGTTTTAGTTTTAAGAATTTTTTTTGTAAAAACCTTGTTTTCGTTCTAATAAATAAATAAATAAAAAATAAATATTATATAAATTAAAAACAAAATATTTTTATAAAAAACGACGAAATTTATTTTTTTAATTTTCATTATATCATATCTATATTTTATTAAATTATTATCATAGGTAATATATAATTAAAAAATTGTGTAATTGTAAAATTTATTTTTATATTAAAATTAATTATATGAAAAGTTCTAAATTTGTCATTGTATTTTAGAAATACATTTATTGCAAAATTTGATTATTAAATTTTGTGATAAAAAGCTAATGAAATCATTAATGGTTTTAACCAGCATTAAAAACAATGAAATTAAATAATATTTTATATTTTTATTATTACAAATTAATATTTCTTTCGAATAACTTTTGGTTTAATTATATAAAACATTAAAAAATAAGTAAATTAGGAGAATAAATTAAAAAATTATTTAAAATTAAAATAATTAATCAAGAGTACTAAATCATTCAACAGTTAATGCACTACAGCTAAAAATCCTGAAAAGAAGTAATTGCTGCATGTGTATAAAATGTAATTGAATTGGATAAAAGTTTTAAATATATAATTTTGTAATTGCATTTTACGAATCCATTCATCTCAAGTCAAGTTATTTGTTATTTAATATTTTTAAATATAAAAATTAGTAGGAATTGTTAATATTTTTGAATTGATAAAATAATTAGGAAATTTTTTTAATATTATAAAGTAAATTTGGTTAGCCATGTCTTACGATCAAACTAATAAAAGCTTTTAAGGTTTTAAAATGATTTATGGACTTCCCAATAAACTGTTTCTTTACTTGTTTCTTAACTGAATGGAATTGTCAAAACCTTCAGTTATCATACATCGAATCGATAAAAAAACCTTTTGACAATCATACATCGAATCGATAAAATTATAACGAAACAAATCAGTAGTTTTCAATCTTTTTTTATGTTAAAACCAAGATTCAATTTAAAGTATATTATTTAATTGAAAATTTTAAAACTTAAAATAGTCGTTACATATTTTATATTGTGTACTAAACTAAATAAGATTTAAAACAGCTAGTTAACTTAGTATAAATAGAGGCGTAAGAATCATTGTAATTTCACTCTTGAATAGTACATCGAAATGGAAAAGTTAAAAATTTAAAGAAAGTCTGTTAAAAATTATTTTATTTGAAAGCAAAGAAGGAAGCACAGAAATGAAAGTTAATTCAGAAAAAAGAAGAAAGGAAAAGCGATTTCCTTCAGAAAAGAAAAATTTATATTTTATATTTATAATTTATTTAATAATTTTTTATTAAGTAAAAAAAATTAGTTTTACGTTTTTCATATATAAAAAAAACATTTATTAGGTATTTTATAACTAAATGTTGCAGTAAAAGAAACTGCATGGTTTCAGTAGAAAAAATTGTCCTGATAAGTTTATACTCGTAATAGCTGAATACAAGTGATAGTTGGTGTATCATTTATTATAGTTGTATGGAGGACTTGTCAAGGTTGACCATCAAACAATTACAAGTACTACTGCAAGAGAACAAATTATATACGAAATACAACGAAGACATTTCAAGATTGTTCACGTCTCCCGGAATTAGCAGCGATATCGTTTACAGCAGCGATTGTGATAGTGGAGACTCAGTCAAAAGTGTAAAGGAAGAGTCTAAAGGAAGGTTTGAGATGCCCGAAAATAATAACTTTGTATTCAAAGAAACAGAGGACTCGGTAGAAAAAATAACGGCGATTCAGGCAAGAATTATAAGACGTGGATGAAAGACTTTATTGAAATTACAGAAGTATATGGTTGGAACGACGTAGAAAACTATTTATATACTAGGAGGCTCCTGTATACTTCCAAAAGCTGAAAATGTTGTTAAAGAAAAATTCAATAACAAACCCACTGGCATTGAAGTACATCGCCTGTTAGAAAAAAGTAGAATGAGAGCCACAGAAAGTTTACTGGAATATCTATACGAAATGAAGAACATCGCTAATAAAGGACAAGCGGATGAAAAGTCGTTAATAACATACATAGTCATCGAGATCAACGACGATGTGCACAATAAAATGGTACAATTTAAAATTTTGACTTCCTAAAGTTCTTAAACAGGGGCGAGACAACAAAAGTTTGCTTTTATAGCCTACATCTATGGAATAGGTAAAAGGGTATACTAACTTTGGTGTTCGTAACCAGCTAAACGAAGCGACCCAGATATACGAGTAGAAAAGTATATAAATTTGAGATCTGCGTGATATCCTGAGTTGATTTAGAAATGTCCGTCCATAGGCACGATAACTCAAAAACTAATGGATCTTGATGAAATTTTAACTGTAGGTTACTGGTACCGAAAGAACGGCGGGGATTGGTTGATGGTTTTAAGGGCTAACGAGCATATATCCAAAAACACTGACGCTATCCTCATAATTTGTACTGTAGATTATTAGTATTAAAATTACGGTGGTGATTACGTTCGGTCAAGATCATACAATGGGTTCAGATCGTACAAGCTTTTGATCGAATTTAGGCCAAACGTCATAGTTCCGAAACCAATCATGATAGAACCTCCAAATTTGGTACAAATGTGTCTCTTCCTATTTCCTTAGCGTAATGGCAAAGTGGGACCAATTGAAATAGTGGTTCGGAGATGACCTACACAACTTCGACGACGTTAAAGCATACATTCAAAATTAATTAACAACTTTAAGCTCGTTGTCGTCGGCTTTGGATGTGTTTTATTTTTGCGAATAAAAAATATTTTTTTATGTTTTTTTAAATTTTTAATTAACTTGATAATAAATTTTATTCTTTGAAAAATTAATACCATTAATAAAAATTTATTTAGAATATATCAGTGAATTAGTAATACAAGGTTTATTAAATTGATTAAATTTTACTCTTATTATATATACTCTAAACAACTATACTTAAAAATGACAGCTTTCAATTTTTACTTTAATTTTAATTAAATTCTAATTTCAGTTAATGAAGTGCTATATCATATAGATACTGTTAAATTATAGATAAAACTTCATAATAAAAAAAAGATAAAAAACAGTTCTTAATAAATTATACTTTTTATTTCAAAACAAAAAACTACAAAATTAAAATTAGTGTAAAAAAACCAAAAAAATTTTAAGAATTTATAAGAAAAACAAATAAGAAGCAGTCAGGTTCAAATTTAATGAGATATCCATAAGTCATTTTAAATCCATAAAAGCTGTTATTGGCTTGAAAGACCGACGTCCCAACCACTAAGCCATAGCATTTTTGTTTATCTTGATTTTATTTTGAAAGTTATTATATATATTAACTACGGTAACAATTGTATTGTTTTTTAAACGGTTTAAATTTTTTTAAATTTTGTTATAAAAATAATAAAAAAGAAGTAAGGAAATACTATTTGGTTCAAATTTAATGATAAGTTCATAAGTCATTTTAAAACTATAAAAGCTTTTGTTTGATCGTATGACACAGCTACCCAAATCAACTTTATAATACTGAAATCATTTTGTAATTATTTTATCAATTCAAAACTCTTAAAAATTCTTACTAATTTATCGATTTCAAAATATTAAAAACCAAAAAAACTTGAAAAAAATGTATTCATAAAATTCAATTACAAAATTACATATTTAAAACTTTTTATCCAATTGAATAAAATTTTACACACGTACAGTATTTACTTCTCTTCAGCATTAGTAATTTTTGCTGTACTGCATTTACTTTTGAATAATTTAGTATCCTTGATTTATTATTCCAATTTTAAATAGTTTTGTATTTTATTCTCTTAGTTTACTTATTTTTATACCCTACACCTATGGAATAGGTATGGTGTATGCCTTTGGTATAGTGTTTGTAAACATCTAAAAGAATCGAGCTAGATATGGAAAAGTATATAATGTGATAAGCGTGATCCCCTGAGTCGATATAGCCATGCCCGTCCGTCCGTCCGTAATGAAACTAGGACATGGATTGCGTCCGGTCGGGATTGGACCATGGGTTCGGAACCCAGAACATTTTGATATTGATATATATACTCCCATTTGGTATCAGGGTGTCGCTACCTATTTCCATAGTGTACTTGAAATTTGGAACTAGTGGGTCGGTGACCAGCCAAACATTTTAGAAGACATGAATGCATATCTTTTAAATTAATTAAAGAAGTAGCTTAAAATTAAGATAGAACGTTCCAATTTTGTACAAGAGTTCACTAATATTGAAATAACGGCGCGTACTACATTCAGGCGCATTCCGACTATCGGTTCGGATCCTGGAACTTTTCATCGAATTTAGGACAAACGAGCATGATTGTGAATTCAAAGAAGATAGAATCAGGGTGTTGATACCAAATTTGGTATCAGAGACTCCCTTCCCATGCTCTTAGTGTCCTCGATAATTGGAACCGATTGGAGTAGTGGGTCGGGAACCATCCACATAGTTTTGAAGACCTTAAAGCGAAACTAATAAAGATAGTAACTTCAAATAAATGTGGTTTGGCAGAAGGTTGTTCTTTATATTTCCTTACCTACGTGTCCTCCTAATTTATGATCAATTGGATTGGTGGTTCACGTAACTCTCTTAGACCTTCCAAGGTTTAAAGGTTTATCATCGAAATTAATAAAAATAAAAACTTTAAATTAGAAACAACGTTCCAATGTTGAGTGCAAATGTTGAGCAATAAGCAAAGGCCAAAATTACGTCCAGCTCGTGCTGAGTTCGTGAACCAACAAAAATCAAGATGCAAAAACTGTCGAGCATTATCGCACCCAGCTGAAAACTGTCCAAATAAATAAAGGGTTAAACAATGTTTTGCCCAAGCAGAAATGGTAAAACAAAGGAGGTAAAAAGAATCAAAAACGAAAATATAAGTCCAGTAACAATTCAAAATGAGGATTTCATACCATTTGTGGATAATGGCAGTAATGTGTCACTTATGCAAGAAGCGGTACAAAAAAAGCTTGGTGTACAAATCTGTAAAGAGCAACAAATTAAGTTAAAAGGATTCGGAAATAATGTAAGTACAACAACTGGTGCAGCCATAATAAGTGTAAAAGTCCAATCCAATTAACATGAAATTAGGTTTGAGGTTGTACCTGGCCATTACATGGCAGAAAATATAATTTAAGGTCTAAATTTTGTAAAAAAAGTAAAATTAATAATTGACAGAGGAAAAGTTTTAATAGAAGAAAAGATCATGAAGTCAGAAATATTGGAAAATGAAATTAACATAAACATTGAGTCGATACAAGAGGATCAGTGTGAAGTTGAAATTAAATCGAGAAACCCTGAGATGAAGAAAGTAATTCTGGACCTGGTCAACAAGTACAAGCCTAATAACATTATACATTATTGTGTACAAATGAAGATAGTCTTAAATGATGAAGTACCTATATATCAAAAGGCAAAGAGGTTGGAATTATGAGAAAGAAGACATGTAAAGGAGCAAATCGAAGAACGGTTAAAAGACGGCATTGTTGCAGAAAATGTTTCAGATTTTGCTTCTCCAATAGTACTAGTAAAGAAAAAAGATGGAACAAATAGGATGTGCGTTGAAGATGTGTTAGAACGGCTTTATGATTGAACAGTATTCTCGACGTTGGACCAAAAAAATTGGTTTTTTCATGTTGATATCTATAGAAAGAAACAGAAATTCACATCATTCATAACGCCTGATGGTCAATACCAGTTTAGAAAAGTACCTTTTGGCCTATGCAACTCTCCATCAATTTTCCAAAGATTTGTCAACACAGAAAATTAATACACAAAGGTAAAATAATAATTTATATCGATGACATAATTATACCAACAGTCACTGAAAAATTAAATGTTGCAGTATTCAAAGAAGTATTTCAACTGGGAAAAGAAACGGCCTGATTTTCAAATCGGTAAAATGTACACTTTTTGCAACCACAATAAGTTTTTTAGGCCAAATAATGGAAAAAAATCAAGAAAACCATCAGACGAAAAAATTAATGAAGTAAAATTTTTTCCAAAACCGACAACCGTTAAAAAAGTACAAAGTTTTTTGGGCTTAACAGGATATTTCCGAAAATTTGTAAAAAATTACGCAGGCATAGCTAAACCACTTTCAGATTATGTTACGAAAGGATGAGAAAATTTATTTTGGGGAACAACCAGAAGAAGCATTTGAAAAGTTGAAAAAAAATTTGAGTGATGAACCAGTTTTGAAATTGTTTAATCCATAACTCGCGACAGAATTATACACGGATGCAAGTTTTGAAGGCTATGGTAGTATCTTACTGCAAAAGCATGAAGGTAACTGTCATCATGTGTTTTATCTGAGTTTCAAGGCAACACCAGCACAAAAGAACTACACGAGTTATGAACATGAAGTACTGGCGATTGTGAAATGCTTGAAAAACTAAGGGTATACGTATTAGGTATAATTTTAAAATCTTTACAGATTTTAAGGTATTCCAACGACGATGAATAAAAAGGAAATAATAACGAGAATTGCAAGATGGGCGATTATGCTGCAAGATGCTGTGTTACATCGTTCGTCATCTGCTATGAGGCACGCCGACGCCTCATAGCAGTTCAAGTCGACAACCAGTGGTACTAAGGATTGAAGATGGAATGCTCAAGCGAATCGAAATGGCAAGACATTTTGTACAAATTTTTGAATGGAGCATATTTGTTGGTGATACCAAACAATTTATCCATGGAGTTAATCGAAAGATCGTATAACAGAGGTCATATCATTAGTAAAAATGTAGCAACAATTTTAAAACAAATTATTTTGTGCGTCATTTAAACTCAGACGTAGAAACGTTTTTAAAAAATTGTATACCTTGCATTTTAGCATTAAGAAAAGCCGGGTTTGTTAAATCCAATTGACAAAGGTTATCGCTCCATTGGACACGTACCATCTGGGTCATGTTGGTCTACTAACTTCAACAGCAAAAAGCTACAAACATTTATTCGTCATAAGAGATGCATTCAAAAAATTCACTTGGATATATCCAGTAAAGTCCGTAACATCTGCAGAAATTTTGCAAAAATTGGAACGTCCAAGAAAAATTATTTCTGACAAGGGATCAGCATTTATATCCAACGAATTCCAGGACTACTGCAAGTCAAACAATGATGCTGTTTGGAATACCCATGAAAAACAAATTCGACATAATCTTTAACAAGCAAATAGAAGAAATGTTATTTGAAGCAAGTGCTGATATTAGAAATGAAATACGTAAAGAAGCACAACAAAATATTTTAAAAGTTCAACAAAAAAATTCCAAAACTTATAAGAAAAATAGAAAAGTGACACAAAAATAAAAAGTGCATGACCTGGTAGCTATACAACGAACACAATTTGGAAATGGTCTGAAGTTTTACCCAAAATTAAAACGACACGATAAATACGACGTAGCAAAGGTTGGAAATCAAGGTGGGCCAAATACAAATTTAACAGCAGCTACCGATAGCAGCACTTATTCATATTCGTCTGGATCAAACAATTAGCAGGGTGGCCGATTGTAGTATTTATGAAACCGCAAAACAAATTACCTGAAATAATATCCAACAGCTTATTAGATCTTCATTTTATCTCTTCGCTTATTTAAATCTTCATTTATTAATTTTTTATTCATTTATTTCTTATTTGTTTAATTTTAAAAAACTATTGTAAACAAAACAGTGTTGTTTACTTTGTTTTTTTTTTATTAACTAAATGGAATTATCAAAACCTTCAGTTTTGACAAACAAAAATCGAATCGATAAAATTATTATGAAACAAATAAGTAGTTGTTAATCTTTTTTATGTTAAAACCAAGATTCAATTTAAAGTATATTATTTAATTGTCAATTTTAAAAGTAAAAATTTTTCAGTAAAAAATCAACAGTAATTATTTTATTAGAGTACGGTGCGGATGTGTTTACATTTTTCTTTATCGATAATAATTATAATAATTAATAAAAGGTAAAAAGAAAAAAAAAATACTAGTCAGCAATTAAGCATAAAAAACAAAAATTTATATATATTTTAATTACGCGAAATGGCTTCGCGCCAAAAGTGCAAATTGAAAATTAAAGGAGAAACGGGTATAGAATGTGCAGGTGTGTGCAAGAAATTCTATCATGAGGCATTAAAATGTTCAGGAATGGATCAATCTACGGTAAACTTACTATACACCAACAACAATATTAAGTTAATTTGTGACGACTGTATTCAATGTACACAAAATGTTGATTTGATCTTACAAAACATGGACAGTGCGGTTTCCAAAAATAATGAGTAACTTAAGAAATATAAAGACAGCAATTTGAATGAAGCAAATATAATTGGATGATATAAAGAGATTGGAAGATATAAAAGCAAGCCAACAAAAAGAAATAGAGAAAATGCAAAAATTTACTGCAGCCTTCAAAGTTGAAACAGAAAAAGTGAATGAATCATTTGTTAGTGCAATTTTTTTTTTTTTTTTTGTCTTGGGGTAAGGATGGTGGAAATCATCGACAGATACTTAGCGCAACCACAGTTATGTGTGCCTTTAACACACTAAAAACACCCGCCCTGTTTTAAAATATTAAAACTACTCTTAGAGACTAACCATTAATTTTGCGCTAACTTTTTGTGATCTACTGGAATTACAGACCTCCGTTAAGGTAATCTGAATTTATCGCTAATTGGAGGGGCCTAGTTCTTTTAAGCTTTCTATTGACATTTGAAGATAGTAGAAGTTTTGACGCTTCTATGTTTATGTGGCCTTCTAAGCGGGTCTTATGTTTTATGGCATATTTTTTTATTTCATCGCTAAAAATAGGAATTCCTAGATCCCTATGTAAGTAGGAATTTCGTACATACCAGGGAGCACTCACCATGTTACGCAGCACTTTGCTTTGAAATGTTTGAATTATCTGAATATGTGTTCGTTTGGCACACCCCCAAAGTTGTACGCCGTACAACCAGATAGGCTTAATTATTTGGTTATATAACAAAATTTTGTACTCTATTGGCAATTTAGATTTTCGACCTAGGAGCCAATACATTTCTTTATATTTTTGTTCTAATTCTATTCTTTTCTTTTTGACTTCTTCTTTCCATTTTAGCTTGACATCTAATGTCATTCCTAGGTATTTTGCCTTGTTTTCATGAGGAATATCTACCCCATTTAATTGTACGGCTGGGGGATTTTGAATAGGTTTATTTGTAAAATTTACTTGCACTGATTTCAGTTCATTTAGTTTAATTTTCCATCTTTTGGTCCAAAGATATAATTTATCACTTGCTTTTTGTAGTTTATTTGTAGCCTCGCCAACATTTAATCCAACTGCCATTATTGCAGTATGGTCAGCAAAAATCGCTACAGTTATTTCTTGAAATTGGGGCAAGTCACTAGTATATAGCAAGTATAATATTGGACCCAAGATACTTCCTTGAGGCACACCCGCTTTAATTTCTCTCAGTATAGAGTACTCTTCAACCTGTTTAATTCTAAACAGTCTATCGGTTAAGTATGATGAGAGTATATCTACATATTTTTTAGGTAATAGTTGCCGCAACTTATAAATTAAGCCTTTGTCCCAAACTTTATAAAATGCTTGTGCTACGTCTAGAAATATTGTAGAGCATATTTGTTTTTCTTCTAGAGCTTTCTCAATTATATCAGTAATTCTATGTACTTGGTCAACAGTACAGTGTTTTTCTCTAAAACCAAATTGATAGTTTGGAATTAGTTTTCTATTTTCTATTATAGGTTTCAACCTTTTTAATAACAGTTTCTCAAAGAGTTTTGACATAATTGGTAACAGAGAGATAGGTCTATAAGACTTTGTTTCGTTTGGAGGCTTTCCTGGCTTAAGTATCAAAATTATTTTTGCCACCTTCCAAACGTTAGGTACATAATTTAACCTTAACATAGCATTTATTATATATGTTAACATTGTTATCCCTTTTTTCGGGAGTTGTTTTAGAATGTCTGCAGTAATTAGATCGAAACCTGGTGCTTTTTTTGACTTCAGAGCTTTAATTTTTTCAACCATTTCTATATGAGTAATTAGTTCAAAGTCATTTTCTTCTCTTCTGAAATAATTTTCAATGTAGAGGTCTGACTCTATTTCATTGGGCCGAAAAATTTCTTCCAGGTCATCTGCGAATGTTTCGGCTTTTTCTTTATTATTTTTTGCCCATTTACCATCCATTTTCCGAATTTGTGGGAATGCACTACAGGTTTTTTCAAACTCTTTGTTGCTTTCCCCAAAGAGTAATTTCTTTCTTTTTTAGCTGATAAATTCTCAACATATTTTTCATATGATTTGTTTTTTATTTCAAGAATTCTTCTTTTAAGATTTTGCATTATTCTATTCAACACAGTTTTATCAGCTGGGTCACGTGTTTCATGCCATCTTCGTCTAGCTCTTCCCTTTAGTTTAATCGCATTTAATATATCTCTAGGATAATTAGGTCCTGTTGTCATGTATTTACATTCTTTTGTATTATTCCGTGCAGCATTTTGGACAATTTTATTAAGATTTTCAATTGCTAAATCTATTTCATCTTTAGTTGTTATTTTAACCTTTAAATTTATATTATTTTCTATCTCTTGTTTAAAGTTGAACCAATTTGTTGATTTATTAACAAGTGTAGGCTTATTTTGTTTCTTAACAATTTTTTCATGCAGGTTTAGTACGACAGCCGAATGGTCTGAGTCTAAATCCTCATTATTTTCTAGGTTAATAACATTTGGAGATATTTTTTTTGTTATGAAGAAATCCAGTAGATCAGGAGTTTTTTTTGTATCAGTAGGCCAATAAGTTGGTTCGCCTGTAGAATGAAAATAGCAACCCAACTCTCTAATAGCTTTCCTTAGCTCTCTTCCTCTTGTTGTGGTAAGTCTTGAACCCCAATCGATATGTTTGGCATTGTAGTCACCTCCTAGGATGAACCTATCCCCAAGTCGGTTCAAGAGGTCTTCAAGGATCATATTCTTTAAATTGTAATTAGGAGGGCAATATAAAGCCCCAATGTTTAAATGCTGTTTAAGGGACTTAACACGTATTACTGAGAGTTGAAATTCTTCAGTTTCTATTTTACACTCTTCGTGATGTAGTAAAGAGTTTTTCACCAAAATTGAACTACCTCCTCGCGGGTTATTACTAGGGTGTATCGCATTACAACATGTGAAACCTTCTATGTTTAGTTTTGACTGTCTTGTCATATGAGTTTCTGATAGGAGACAAACATCAATGTCTTTAGTTTTTAGAAATAGCTCTAATGCTAGTTTTTTATTTAGTACGCCGTTTGCTTTTGATGTAGCAATACTAATTTTATTTTGGGCCATTATTTAGAAATTTTCTCGGAGTACCATGTGATCCTGCACATTTTACACATTTAGCTAGACGCTGGCAAAATTTTTGTGTGCGACCATATCTTTGACATTTTTGACACTGAGGAATCAGATTTGTTTTTTTCAGAGCTTCAATTTTCACTCTCGTATGCTGAATAAACTCTATTTTATAAATTAGAGATCAATGTCCTCAGTATTTTCAAATGTTAACATAAAAAGAGGTAGTTTAACTATAGTTTCTTCCTCATTCTTTTTAATTTTCTTTATTTTGTTTACAACTTCAATGATTTTAAAACCCTTACATTTAAGCTCTTGTTTTATATCTTCAGGATCGCATGAAGGATGCAAGCTCCTAGCCATAACTTTAATTGGCCTGATCAACTTGTTTTCATAAGAATGCAATTCTAAATTAGCTTCGTTTATAATCTTTGTTAGTTCTCTGTATCCCCCTTCTTTTTCAACATTAATCTTTAGTTGATGGTTATTCATCATATTTATTTTATAGTTAATTTGTAAATCTTCCAGTATTTTATTAACTTTGGGGTATTCTACAACATGTCAGTGCAATTAAAAAAAATTATGAAGTCTGCAAAAAAAATTAATGTCACAAATAATATAAATTCGAATATGGGTCAACCAGTGTCATTTGCTGATGTAATCAAAAATACTAAAGCAAGTGTAAGTTTAAAAATGAAGAAAGGGTTACCTTTAATATTAAAATCGAAGAATAAGCAGAAAACTGAAAAAACAAAAAGTGATTTAAATACAAAGGTGGATCCAAAAATTTTGAAAATAAAGAATATTGATAACAAAAGTAATGGGAAACCATCGAAGATCGTGAAAATATCAAAAAAGGATTAGAATAAAAAATGAAAGAGAATTATGATATCAAAATACCTGTGGTCATTAAACCTAATATAGAAATTGTGCACATGAATAATAAATTTAGTGAAAATGATATTATGGAAAAACTTAAAAAAAAAAATTCTTTTCTACAAATCAGTGAACTTAAAGTATTAAAGATAATATACCCAGTGAAAAAATACAACAAATAAATGTTTTTATTCCCAAAAATAATAGCTAACGAAAAATTATGTATTGGATGGGAGAGGTGCAAGGTCTTTGATGCAATAAAAGTTTCTAGATGTTATAAATGTAAAGGATTTAATCATAGGGCTGCGGAATGTACGAATAATGAAATATGCTTGAAGTGTCATCAACAACAAAAGACAAGTGAATGCCAAAAAGAGGAGATTAATAAATGAATTAATTGCTTAAAATCGAATGAAAAATTCAGTTCGGGGTTGAATGTTAATCATAAAACTTTTAGTAGATCATGTCCAGTGTATAAAAATAAATTCAGCATAAGAAAACAAACTAGCAATTAAAGAAACTAGAAGAGGAAGATTACAAATTAAATATAAATGTAAATAAAAATAAAAAAGGTGATTCTGCATGCAGAATTGATAATAATGTTAATGTTAATATTAATAAGAATAATGCTAATATTAAACCTAATATTAATAATATCAGAGCCACTAACACTGACATAACTCATATAAATAATGAAAATAATAATAATAAAAAAAAAATAATAATAATATAAAAACTAATAAAATTGATTATAAAAAAGATAAAAAGAAGCGTAGCTACATTCTTTCATATTTTCCAAAATTATAGTCAAATAAAAACAATATCCTTAAAAGTAATAGAAAAATAATTAAAACTATTTATAATAATTCAAAAAGTGGGATTAAAAGCGATTAAATTAACCAAAACAATGATACAGAAAAAAGAGAAAATTATAGTACTAGTAAGATTAAAAACGATAGAATTGACGAAACCAATGAAAATGTAAAACCAATAATTCAAAACGATAAAATTAACCTAAGCAATGATAATAATAATGCAGAAAAAGTGAAAATGATAGCATTAGTAAGATAAAAAATGATACAATTAACCAAACCAATTATAATAGTAATAATAATGTAGAAATAAACGCCTCCAAGTACCTAAAGGTACTGGAATAAAGGCGAAACAATAAATCCACGGAAAACAACTGAAGGAAAAATAGGTTACTCCGAATTCAAAGATGATAGAAAAAGTTTTGTTGATTCCATGTCATTCCCAATTGTAAGGCTTATAAAAAAACCAATTGAAAATGGATATAATGTATATGTTCTTTCCAGACTAAGGGATTACAAAATATATAACAATATCCGATTATATTTGGCATTTTCCTACGATCAAAATTATATTTGCTTTGATGGTATAAAACAAACCAATATGAAGGTTCTAATTAATCAAGAAGGACTAGCAACTGACTATCAGGAACTTTGGAGAATTATAACAGGTACCACAAAATCATAGCAATCTGCAATAAAGATGTTTTGAATGATCTACCTACATATAGGCGATGTGTTCATAACAAATATAGGAGCAATCTTCAAAAGACAAGAGAATCTTGGTACAATTACTTGATCGGCAGATGATAATGGCAGAACAAAAAAATATAATGCAAATTGGAGATCGACAGATATTGTATTTAAATATATGTAGCATTAGAAATAAAATACTGGACCTTGAAACATTAATTAATGAATATAAATAAATGAAATAGTAATAATTACAGAGGTTTGGATTTATGATGATGATACCTACAACGTCCCCAATTATCAAGCAGGTTACAACTGTAGAAAAACAAAAAGGGGATGTGGGCCTGCCATCTTTATTAAAAATTGTATTAGTATCAAGGAAATATGTAAAGATGAAAAATATAACTTCACTGTAATTGAAGTCCTGAACTCAAAACCAAAATTAAAAATCGGTACATATTATTAAGCTCCAGTGGAAAAAAGCAACCTATTCATGGAGTTTCTTGAACTTAAACTGGTAAATAAAGCAAATCATATATTTTTTGCAGATACCAATCTAAATTTATTTGAGAACTCCAATATAATTATTAAGTATAAGGATATTATAGCAACATCTGGATATAGCATAGTTAATAAAACGGAAAGTTCAAGAAATACAACTAACTCTAGCACTGTAATTGATCACATAATAACAAAGATGAATGACAATTATGATGTTAATTATATAATAGAAAATAACTGTTTATCGGACCATCAATTGGCAATAGTAACTATTAAAGCAATTAATATTGAGAAGTTACCAATGAAAAAGTACAACATAAACAAAATCGATTATAATCAAATGCCTTCCATAGTAAAATACAAAATAGAAAATAATAATATACTAGAAATCGAAACCTTAGTTTAAATTATATAAGAAGCAACAAGATTATTTACAAAGACAATACCAATGAGATCGAGAAATAATAGCTGGATAACACCTTTTATTCATGACAAGCTGAAATTAAGAAAAGCATTATATAATCGACATAAAAATGATCGGACAAATAGTGAAAAAATGGCAAAATAGATAAAAATGAAGAAAAAGGTGGAACAATTAATAAAAAAAGAAAAAAACAATAATATTAATAGAAATATTGAAAAAGCCGGGAGCGATTCTAGGAAATTATGGAAAGTATTGAATAATTTTATAAAAGATACCAATGAAGATAAACTGAAAAATGTAACTCATGTTTTTAAAAGCAATGGTGAAAAAACTAAAAATTATGATGAAACTGCAAATACTCTCAATAGTTTTTTTACTGAAATAGGAGATCGTATTAAAAATAACATTTTAAATACGAACGATTTTACTTACTGCACACAAAATTTATATAATAGTAACTAGTAGTCTCTTATTCCAGTTATAGAATCAGAAACCCATCAAATTATTATGAATTTAAATGAAAAAGAAACTCCAGGACTGTATTAAATTACAATGAGAGATCTATAAGAGTTGGTCAATATTTTAACCCAATCTTTAGTGAAACTGATAAATGAAAGTTTCATTAATGGTATATTACCTGATTCGTTAAAAAAAATCACATTTAGTTCTTCTTTTAAACTTCTAGAATCCGAACCCATTGTCCGATCTACACCATAAGCAATGCCCGCGGTACTTTAATGACTAGTAACCTAGTTTTTAGATTTCATTAAAATAGCGTCATTAATTTTTGAGTTATGGTATTATTAATTTTTGATACATGTTCGCTAGCCTTTGAACTTTTCAAAGATTCCAAAACCCGAAACCTTTGTTCGATTTCGCCCATATACAGTCCAGGCCATACTTTCAATACTAGTTAACCCAAAATTGGAACATTCTACCTTAATTTTAATTCACTATTTTTATCAATTTTCATGATAAGCTATTAAACCTTGTGAGGTCTAGGAGATGTACCTGAATCACCATTCCAATTGATCATAAATTACTGAAACACTTAGGAAATAGTATAGAAAAACGTTGTGCCAATTTTGATGCTTCAACATTTGTTTGAAGTTACTATTTTAATTATTTTCGAAGATATGCTTTAAAGTCTTCGGAACTGTGTGGATGGTCCCCGACTCATTACTTCAATGGGTCCTCAAATTTCGAGGACACTCTGAGGATAGGAAGAAACAACCTGCACCAAATTTGTAAGTTCTATCTTCTCTGCTTTCGGAATTATGCACGGTCCTGAATTCGATAAAAAAATTCTAGGATTCGAATCTATAGTCCAAACTAGACCGCACGCAATACCCGCCGTAGTTTCACTACTAGTAACCTACAGCACAAATTTCATGAAGGGAGCGCCATTAGTGGTTGAGTTATCCTGATTTATTTTATATGTTTTTTAGCTTTTAGAACGGTTAAAAGATCCAGAATCCGAATCCATTGGCTGATCTCGCCCATACGCTAATCTATTTTGGGTAATCGATTGATGATTTTCTGAAAATAATTTAAAATTAATTGACGGACTTGAAAAATGTTATTATTGTGTGGATTTCGCCATATCAGATTCAAAAGAGAATATTATTTTGCCGGCAGAATACATTAACTCTTTGACACCCCCGGGATTACCCCTTCATTGCATTAGAATTATCAGGAATATCAATATAAGTTTTGGCTTAGTAAATGCAACTCTATTAATTGTTAGGGATATGTTAGAAAATGTCACAGGGAATTTCTAATTTTAAATTTTAATTGCCCTTGGAAAAGTAGTTTTTCTTCCTCGAATAGAGTTAATTTAATTGGTTAACAAATTTTCTCATTAATGAATATTTATCTATTGGTAGGTATTGGAAAAAAGACAATTTAATGGAAGAACTTTAACAGAGCTTCAGCTCCCAAAGATAAGATAATCCCCTTATTTTAATTGTTATAACAGGAGTTCTATAAGATGTATTTTCAATTAAATAGGAGTCAAAGGGTATAATAAATTTGCCATTATGTTTCTGACGCAGAGAAGAAGGGGGGTAGATATAGACTCAAGTGTATGGATCGGATCGGTATCGAAAAATAAATCGATTTAGCTACGTATGTCCTTCCGTCCGTCCGCATGATAACTCAAAAACTAAAGGAGCAAATTAATTTTTTTGCATTAGCCGTCATTGCTTTTTAAATCCAGCCATTTTGGTAAATGGGTTCGCGTAGCTGCAGTACAACTTCTTTTTTTATATAAGTATTACTTTGTACCTATTACAGTTGTGTGTCTAAAATTTTGCCAAAATTGGTTTAGTTTTATGAACAAAGTTTCTGCAAAATTTGGTTGTTCTACTGCAGTGGGTTCGAGTAGCTGCCATACAGCTTCTTATTTTATATGAGCATTACTCTATACCTATTGAAGCTGGTTGTCTGAAATTTGGCTAAAAATAGTTTTGTGTAATGGCCAAAGTTTCTGCGAAATTTGGGTGGTCTACTGCATAGGGTTCGAGGAGCTGCCATACAACTCCTTCTTTTATATGAGCATTACACTACACCTAATGAAGCTGGCTGTCAGAAATTTTTCCAAAAATAGTTTAGTGTAATGGCCAAAGTTACTGCAAAATTTGGTTGATCTACTGCAGAGGGTTCGAGTAGCTGCCATACAGCTCCTTCTTTTATATGAGCATTACACTACACCTAATAAAGCCTCATGTTTGAAATTTTACCAAAAGTAATTAACGGGATAATATAATGTATATGTTACGGTCATACGGGTATCCTAGAGTTGACACAGTCTACTCTACTACACTCTTCCTTGTTTTTTTTTGAAATTGAAGTAAGCGTAAATTCTAGAAAAAATTTCAAATTTTAGTGGAAGTCTCAGCTTAATTTCTAAAACATAAATTTTTTAGCTGGCGGGAGATAAGGCTAGATCCTCTAGAATCACCATAAGTTTGCTTAGTAAAACTTTCTCACTGAAGGGCTATTAGGGCCAAAAAATTTCCTGTTTTATAGATCAGTAACTTTGTTACCATTGTACATGTTTCCAAAATGAAACTCAGTATAAAACACTATGTAATATAAAATATGTGCTTTTTAAGAAGCCTTGGATGTTTCCATCACTTATTTTGTTTTGGTTTCACAATATTGTCGTTTTACCTTAATTAGAATAACTTTTATAAACCCAAGTATTATTAAAAATATAATAATATACTCGTAGAATTTTATGAATAGAATGAATATCTCTTGGTTTTATGTTTCATTTTATTTATTTCTTTTATATTTTTAAGTTTCTTTTTACATTTTTATCAATTTCCAAATAGTCAGCCAAATTATATGATTTTTTATAGGTTTTTCTAAATATGAAAATGTGACATCATTAACGTTTATGATACAATTAGTAAATATTACAATAACATTTTTTAGCAAACTTTTCAAAATTTTGAAAAAAATTTGCCTATATATTTTCACTCGTCCGTCCGTGCTTTTTTACTTACGGCTAACTAAAAAATGTCATTTAAAGCGTTGTACCAAGAGTTCTATGAGGTATATTTTCAACCTGAAAACGCTAAAAGACAGCTTTTTTATAAGCTTTATAAATTTTTGCAAAGCAAATACATTACGGTACGGTATATACGGTACTAAAATTTACCGTTATCCAAAACTAAAATATAAAAAATAGGCTCCACTTAAGTTTTGAAAGGCTCGACATAGGAACTTTAAATTTTGTGAGAAGTTAGACCCTCAGAAATAAGTAGGAATCCGTTGAGAAAATTTTTCTGTCACGCAGCTGTTTAGAAACTGAAAGGGGTCAAAAATTGAAATTTTGCTATTTTTAAACACCTGTTACTTAAATGCCTTTTAAATTTTTATACCCGTATGACTATATAGTCCAAGGGTATAATAAATTTGCCATTACGTTTGTGACGCAGAGAAGGAGGGGGGGTAGATATAGACTCAAGTGTATGGATCGGATCAGAATCGAAAAATAAATCGATTTAGCTATGTATGTCCGTCCGTCTGTCCGTCCGTCCGTCCGTTCGTCATCACGATAACTCAAAAAGTAAAGGAGCTAGGATTAAGAAATTTTCACAAATTCGTTTTTATGGAAAAAACGGAATCGAGTTTGAAATTCAGCCATTTTGGTCCACGGGTTCGAGTACCTGCCATACAACTTATAATTTTATATGAGCATTACTCTATACCTATGGAAGCTGCGTGTCTGAAATTTTGCCAAAAGTAGTTTAGTATAATGGCCAAAGTTACTGCAAAATTTGGTTGGTCTACTGCAGAGGGTTCGAGTAGCTGCCATACAACTCCTTCTTTTATATCAGCTTTACACTATACCTGATGAAGCTGGGTGTCTGAAATTTTGCAAAAAATAGTTTAGTGTAATGGCCAAAGTTACTGCAAAATTTAGTTGGTCTACTGCAAAAGGTTCTAGTTGCTGCCATACAACTCCTTTTTTTATATGAGGATTACACTACACCAAATGAAGCTGGGTGTCTAAAATTTTGCCAAAAATAGTTTAGTGTAATGGCCAAAAATTCGTTTTTATGGAAAAAACGGAATCGAGTTTGAAATTCAGCCATTTTGGTCCACGGGTTCGAGTACCTGCCATACAACTTATAATTTTATATGAGCATTACTCTATACCTATGGAAGCTGCGTGTCTGAAATTTTGCCAAAAGTAGTTTAGTATAATGGCCAAAGTTACTGCAAAATTTGGTTGGTCTACTGCAGAGGGTTCGAGTAGCTGCCATACAACTCCTTCTTTTATATGAGCTTTACACTATACCTGATGAAGCTGGGTGTCTGAAATTTTGCAAAAAATAGTTTAGTGTAATGGCCAAAGTTACTGCAAAATTTAGTTGGTCTACTGCTGAGGGTTCGAGTAGCTGCCATACAACTCCTTTTTTTATATGAGGATTACACTACACCAAATGAAGCTGGGTGTCTAAAATTTTGCCAAAAATAGTTTAGTGTAATGGCCAAAGTTACTGCAAAATTTGGTTGGTCTACTGCAAAAGGTTCTAGTTGCTGCCATACAACTCCTTTTTTTATATGAGGATTACACTACACCAAATGAAGCTGGGTGTCTAAAATTTTGCCAAAAATAGTTTAGTGTAATGGCCAAAGTTACTGCAAAATTTGGTTGGTCTACTGCAAAAGGTTCTAGTTGCTGCCATACAACTCCTTCTTTTATATGAGCATTACTCTACACCTAATAAAGCTGAATGTTTGAAATTTTGCCAAAAGTAATTAACCGGATGATATAATGTATATGTTACGGTCATACGGATATCCCAGAGTTGATACAGTCTACTCTACTACACTCTTCCTCGTTTTTTATTAATATACAAAATTGAAAGCTGCAAAACGAAAGTTTCAACAAGTGTCATAGGTTTTTTAATTATGACTTTGTTCGTCCATGCGTATTTTTACACAAACTTTTACACAATTTGAAATAGAGAAAACAAATTTTAAAACATTTTGAACCTTCATATCTTTGTAACGTTTGGGTATATGGGAATCATTAGTACCCAAAAATTAAAGCTGACAACTTACTCTACAAAATGGATTTTATTTTTTATTTCTCTACAGTAAGCTGTTCAAAAGTTATTGATTTTTTTATGAAAAGTCTCCTTAAATCTTTAATCCCTCATATCTCGAAAATGATTCCACAATAGCCCCCACCTCCAGAAAATTTTTTTGTTGGTTTTAATGCCCCCAAATCACTGAGTGTAGTGCGCGTACTTGAGTCCCGCACACCCTGTATAATTACATTCAAAGTTATTCGAAAAAAATATTAATTTGTAATCTAATATATAAAGGAGAAAATTTGTTTGCTTGTTTGTCCAGGATTAACGTGAAAACCACTGGTCCGATTGTCACAAATTTTCAAAAAAAGAATTCTGAGAGCCCGGGGGTGACATAGGCTAACTCACATTTTTAAAAGTGAACAGGTTGCGGCTCCAGAGCCGTTTTAAGCTTTTTCCTTTTTTGGATGTCGAGTCAAAACGGTTTGACTGATTGCCTCGAAATTTTGCACAAATGTTCGTCTTATCAACCGGAATTAGTTGTATAAATTTGGTTGAAATAAATTAACCCATTTCGGCCTAGCTGGCTTCTAAAAAATTTTCTGTTTTCGATTTGTGTTCAATTCTACAGGATGATTTTGCAGTCGAAAAGAGAGGCTGACACAAATTTTTGTTCAGTTCGGTTAACCGTTTTTGACACGAGGGCCCAATGAAGCTTTTTCAATGTTTTTAATGTCGAGTCAAAGTGGTTTGACCGATTGACTCGAAATTTTGCACAAATGTTCCTCTTAGTAACCGTAATTAGTTGTATAAATTTGGTTGGAATGAATTAACCAATTTCGTCCTGGCGGGCTTTGCTAATTTTACCCGATTTGTGTCCAATTTTACAGGTTGATTTTGCAGTCCAAAAGAGAGGCTGCAAAAAGTTTTAGGATTAAGTTAGATTAACCCGTTTTCTACGACGATGCCATGAAGTTTTCTATAAATTTTATTGAAAATTTTGTATCAGCATTTTGATTATAATAACCCACAGGGTTAATTTGGTTTTGACCTGTTTACGCGTTCTGCACATTGATTCAATGAAATTTTCTAATTTTTGGTATAAACGCAAGTTAACCTATATTCCAAAAGCTCACTTAATTAATAATAATAATCCAGATAGTCTCAAATAGTGCAAAAGCTAAATGGGATAATATTAATAATAATAAAAACGAGGAAGATTATAGTTGGCCTTGTCAACTTTCAGATACCCGTGCATACCCACTATGGTGTATAAAATAAACCGTAATTTACTTCCCTTATACATTTAACTCATTACCCCATAATTTTGACGTAAAAAAAAAAAAAAAAATCACAAAACAAAAAACAAAATTTTCATTCATTGTCCCATAACTTTAGCTTAAAAAAAAAAAAAAAAAAAATTAACAAAAAAAAAAAAAATCACAAAACAAAAACAAAATTTTCATTCATTGTCCAATAACTTTAGCTTAAAAAAAAAAAAAATTAACAAAAAAAAAAAAATCACAAAAAAAAAAAAACAAAATTTTCATTCATTGTCCCATAACTTTAGCTTAAAAAAAAAACAAAAAAAAAAAAAATTGGCCCACTCTAAAAGTCTTAAGGTCCGAGTGATGTCCAACTTTGCCAAGTAACTTGCCCTATTAATTTATCTGCCCAATTTTAATTTTAACCTTGTAGCTTCATTAGATTCAAAGTTATTGAATTGAAAACTTTGTATGGCAGCCCCCCGAAAATGGGGCCCTAACATTTTGAAACTTCATATAAGTGCTCGATTCATTATATAACTAACCGTGTGTAATTTTCAGCCTCGTAGTACAATTAGTTTTGAAGAAATTCATATTGGTGCAAAGAAGTTGTATGGCAGCCCCCCGAAAATGGGGCCCTAACATTTTGAAACTTAATATAAGTGCTCGATTCATTATATAACTAACCGTGTGTAATTTTCAGCCTCGTAGTACAATTAGTTTTGAAGAAATTCATATTGGTGCAAAGAAGTTGTATAGCAGCCCCCCGAAAATGGGGCCCTAACATTTTGAAACTTCATATAAGTGCTCGATTCATCATATAACTAACCATGTGTAATTTTCAGCCTCGTAGTATAATTAGTTTTGAAGAAATTCATATTGGTGCAAAGAAGTTGTATGGCAGCCCCCCGAAAAAGGGGCCCTAACATTTTGAAACTTCATATAAGTGCTCGATTCATTATATAACTAACCGTGTGTAATTTTCAGCCTCGTAGTACAATTAGTTTTGAAGAAATTCATATTGGTGCAAAGAAGTTGTATGGCAGCCCCCCGAAAATGGGGCCCTAACATTTTGAATCTTCATATAAGTGCTCGATTCATTATAAAACTAACCGTGTGTAATTTTCAGCCTCGTAGTACAATTAGTTTTGAAGAAATTCATATTGGTGCAAAGAAGTTGTATAGCAGCCCCCCGAAAATGGGGCCCTAACATTTTGAAACTTCATATAAGTGCTCGATTCATCATATAACTAACCATGTGTAATTTTCAGCCTCGTAGTATAATTAGTTTTGAAGAAATTCATATTGGTGCAAAGAAGTTGTATGGCAGCCCCCGGAAAATGGGGCCCTAACATTTTGAAACTTCATATAAGTGCTCGATTCATTATATAACTAACCGTGTGTAATTTTCAGCCTCGTAGTATAATTAGTTTTGAAGAAATTCATATTGGTGCAAAGAAGTTGTATGGCAGCCCCCCGAAAAAGGGGCCCTAACATTTTGAAACTTCATATAAGTGCTCGATTCATTATATAACTAACCGTGTGTAATTTTCATCCTCGTAGTATAAATAGTTTTGAAGAAATTCATATTGGTGCAAAAAAGTTGTATGGCAGCTCCCCGAAGCCTTGGTCCGATTTTAACCAAAAACAATAGGGAACCTAGAAATTGTCTAAAAATTACTTTGTGTGAAATTCAAGACTCTAGCCCTTTTAGTTTTTGAGTTATCGTGCTGACGGACGGACGGACGGACGGACACACATAGCTAGATCGATTCACTTTTCGATGCTGATTCGATACGTACCCTTGACACTATATCTAGCTCGTCTAGATCGATGCGTTACACACGGAGGAGTAATTTTAATATACCCGATGTTCATATATGTATGCACGGGTATAATAAAGCTAATAAAGAATCCGAATAATAATATCTTTAAATTTAAGTAACGTAACATTTTCCTTCGCTACATTTTTTCGTAAGTCTTTGTTTTTTATCTACTTTACAGTTGTTGTTTTTTAAAATAAGATTTCGGTGTAAAATTGCGTTTTCTTCAAATAAAAGCTAAAAATAAAGAAAAAACAATTTCATATATATTATGCTTGTATACATAGTACTTTAAAACAGTTTTTCCAAGAAAGAAGCCTACATTTCTCTCATAAAACCGAACATATAAACAAACGGGGAAGAGTTTAGTAGAACTTTCAGGTAGGTACAAAACAAAATATCAGTTGAAAAGCAGATTTTTAAACCTTTTAAAAACCGTCGACTGTATATTATTCAAACGCTTGCAATTCAAGTAAACTGCTATGTAGTATAATGACATAATTGCAGGTTTAGTATACTCCTTTGACCTCTCAAAGGAGTTTTAATTTAAGTTGATGTTATTGAAAAAAGTTAACACAAGAATGGTGTTAATTTTAAAATGTAATAAAACGAATTATTCGTTTATTTTAATTTTTCAACAAATTTATGAAATTTCACTTGAAACTTTTCATAATTACTAAATAATAACAATAAAAATTCAAGCAGCACCAAATTGTCAAGAAGCAGTAGAAAAACGTATAGAAAAATTAGAGATAATCGTTAAAACTGTTTTGCAAACTGTTTTTTAAAGTTTTTGTTTCGCAATCGGTTAAAAGAACTCGACAAAACATTTTTTTAAACCTACCTTCAAAAATTGGACGTAATTTACTTACAAACATTTTTTTTTTTAATAATCGTAGGATTGATAAGTATGTACATGTACGAATACAAAATTTACATTCAAGTGGTCAAACCGTTTCTGCTTAAGAGTAAGGTAATGAAAAAATCTGTAAAAAGCTGCTCTGCCACAATGGGTTAACGGAACTCAACAAACCTGTTTTTGAAACTTTGACCAAGCAATATTTCGCAAAATTGGACGTAAATCCTTCAAAAATTTTTTTTTGAATTGTCTACATTCCGATTTCATTGTCAAAACTCGATCAGAACCAATTCCCGTGGTACCTTCATTACTGCTAATCTAGAATTTACATTTCATCAAAATAGCGGGGTTAATTCTTGAGTTATGATTTTTTTAAGAAATATGGTTGTTAGCCCTTGAACTTTTCAAAGGTTCGAGAACCCGAAACCATATTCCGATTTCGTCCATGTGCAGTCCCCGTCATAATTATAATACTAGTTAACCCTTGTACACAATTAAAACGTTCTATCTTAATTTTAAGTTACTATTTTTATTAATTTCGATGATAAGTTTTTAAATCTCAGGAGATCTCATAGTTTGAAGTTACTATCTTTATTATTTTCGAAGATATGCTTTAAGGTCTTCGAAACTATGTGGATGTGAACCCATGGTCGGATTTCATCTTTATGCCGTCCGCGACGTTCTTTCAATACTTGTTAATCGTTGCACACAATTGGAACGCTCTACCTTAATTTTAAGCTACTTTTTTTATTATTTTCAATTATATGTTTTAAGGTCATTCGAACCGTGTGGATGGTCCCCGACCCACTTCTACAAGTTGTCCTAAATTTCAAGGACCCTAAAGTCATAGGAAGAGGCACACTTATATAGAATTTGAAAGTTCTATCTTCATTGTTTGGCCTAAATTCGATCAAAAAGTTCGAGGAATCGAACCAATGGTCTGATTTCGACCGCACGCAATCCCAGCCATAGTCTCATTACCTACAGCACAAATTTCATGAATGTAGTGGCATTAGTTGTTGGGTTATCCTAATTTCTTTTGTATGTTCGTTAGACCTTAGAACGATTAAAAGGTCTAGAGTTCAAACCCATTGGCCATATGCAATCCCCGCCGTACTTTAAGTCCAAATAACCGACAATAAAAATTTCATCAAGATAACTCCATTAGTTTTTGAGTTTTCGTCCCTACGGACGGACGGAAGGACGGAAATGGCTATATTGACTATATAGGAGGTGACGCTGATCCCAAATATATATATTTTTCCATATCTAGCTCGCTTCCTTTTGGTGATTACAAACATCATACCAAAGTTAACATACTCTTTTCCTGTTTAAAAGGTGTTGGGTATAAAAAACATACTGGAAATAGAAGAAATAAGTTCTTTAAATACAAATACTCATATTTTTTTAAAAGATTAACAGCGTTGAAAAGAAAAAACAAGTAAAGAAACAGTCAGTCAGTGCAACCAACTTAGAAATACCCTACACCTATTTGGTTCAAATTTAAAAAGATATCCACAAGTCATTTTAATACGTAAAGGCTGTTATTAATTTGATCGTAAGACATAGCTAACCAAATTAACTTTATAATACTAAAAACATTTTCTAATTACACTATCTATTAAAAAATATTACAAATTCTTACTAATTTATCTATTTAAATTATTAAAAAACAAAAAAACCGGAAATAAATTAAAATACATTTATTCTAATTCAATTACAAAATGAAAAAATTCTAATTATTAAATTTTGTGATAAAAAGATAATCAAAGCATAATATATTTAATAATCCAAATTTTTAAAAATTGCAATTATTTTAAATGGTTAGTTTATATACCTAATAGACAAGCATACAAACGCAAAATATGCAATAAATGTATTTCTAAAATACAATTACAAATTTAGACATTTTCATATAATTCATTTAAATATTCAAATATATTTTACATAAATGCAGCAAGTACCTTTGAATATAGCTGAACCACTACAATTAAGTCTAGATTTCGGAGACACATAGGACATAGGAAATATATTCTTTGGCTTTGAAATTAAACTCAACCAGAACCAATTCCCATGGTACTTTCATTACTAGTAACCTAGAGTTTAAATTTCATCAAAATACCGGCATTATTTTTTGAGTTATGGTGTTTTTAAGATATATGTTTGTTAGTCCTTGAACTTGTCAAGGGTTCCAGAACCCCAAACCATGGTACGATTTCGCCCATATGCAGTCCCGTCATACTTTCAATACTAGTTAACCCTTGTATACAATTGGAACGTTCTATCTTAATTTTAAGTTACTAGTTTTATTAATTTCGATGATAAGCTTTTACACATTTGGGGATCTAAGAGAGGTCCTGAACCACCACTCCAAATGATCCCAAATTAGGGGGGCACGGAAGAAATAGTAAAGAACACCCTGGGCCAAATTTGAAGCTTCTACATTTGTTTCAAGTTACTATTTTTATTAATTTCGAAAATATGCTTTAAGGTCCTCGGAACTGAGTGGCTGGTCCCCGACCCACTAGTCCAATGGGGCCCAAATTTCAAAGACACTTACGTAATAGGAAGGGACACCCTGATACCCAATTTGGAGGTTCTATCTTCATTGGTTTCGGAATTACGCTAGTTTGGCCTAAATTCGATCAAAAAGTTCTCAGTTCCGAACCCACTGTCCAATCCTCACCGTACGTTATCACCGCCGTAGCTTCATTACCAATAACCTACAGCACAAATTTCATGAACATAGCCTCATTAGTTGTTCAGTTATCGTGATTTTTAATATATGTTCGTTATCCCTGACACCGACTAAAAGGTCCAGAATCCGAACCCATGGGCTGATTTCGCCCTTATACAGCCCGCGCTTTACTTATAGTACTAGTTAACTTTTGTACACAATTTGAACGATCTATCTTAATTTTAAGTAACTATTTTTAGTAATTGCGATTATAAGCTTTCAAAACTTGGGAGGTCTGAGAGGGGTACTGAACCACAACTCCAATTGATCCCACATTAGGGAGACACTCAATAGATAGTAAAGAACACCCTTGTGCCAAATTTGAAGCTTCTACATTTTTTCAAGTTGTTATCTTTATTAATTTTAAAGATATGCTTTAAGGTCTTCGAAAATGTGTGGCTGGTCCCCGACCCAGTACTCCAATGGGACCCAAATTCCCAAGAAACTTAGGAGATAGGAGGGGACACCCGGATACCAAATTTGGAGGTTCTATCTTCATTGGTTTCAGAATTATGCTCGTTTGACCTAAATTCGATCAAAAAGTTCTAGGTTCCGAACGCATGGTCCTATCCCGACCTTACGGAATCCCCGAAGTAGTTTCATTACTAGTAACCTACAGCACAAATTTGATGAAGAAAGCGTCATTAGTTGTTGAGTTATCGTGATTTTTTATATATGTTCGTTAGCCCTTCGATCGGTTAAAAGATCCAGAATCCGAACCCATGGGCCCATTTCGCCCATATGCAATCCCCGCCGTACTTTCAGTCCTAGTAAGCTACAGTTAAAATTTCATCAAGATAACTCCATTATTTTTTGAGTTATGGTGCCTACGGACGGACGGACATGGCTATATCGACTCAGGCGGTCACGCTGATCACAAATATATTATATACTTTTCCATATCTAGCTCGCTTCCTTTAGGTGGTTACAAACACCATACCAAAGTTTATATACCCCTTTACCTATTCTATAGGTGTAGGGTATAAAAATAAATTTTACATACATGCAGGAAATATATCTTTTAACATAACTTAAGTATCGTACACAATTTCTTAATTATATACTACCTATGGTAATAATTTAATAAAATATAAGATATAATAAAAATTAAAAAAAAAAAATTTATCGTTTATTAAAAATATATTTTGTTTTTAATTTAAAAAATATAACACATAGTATGTTTTAGAGTAAAATTTATAAAAAATATTCGAAATTTTAAATCTTTCGAATCTCAATAATTTCTATATATTAACTGGCGACTTTAATGCCAAACATACTTCTTGGATAAACTGTGTTAACAATACTCGAGGCAATTAATTACACAAATGGTTACAAGACAACAAAATTTTATACAAGAGTAACTTACTCTTAACTGATGCACCAACACTACCACGTGCAAATTCTTATATTGATTTAGTGATAACAGATATTAGAATTAAAATTTGTTTTGAAACAAATCAAAACAAACTCACCGATCTCCCATACGATAGTGACCATAATGCCACTCATATTCCAATGTCACTAAAAAATGAAGAGCTTTTATTGCAAGAATTACCAAGTCATAGTAATAAATTCATATTTGCAAAAATAAACTGGGACAAATTTCAAATTAAATTAAATTCAAACTATTTTTCCAAATACAACTTGAACAATTGCTATAAAATTTTCGATAACTGCAATTTGACTAATCAAAATGTAGATTATCATCTTTTACAGCTGACCGAATTTAATCTTAAAACTATGAATGGAGTTATACCAAAAATTAAAAATCATAATAATTTAAAAAAATTCTAGTCAGTTAAGCTAAAAATTCTTTTAAACAAAAAAAACAGCCAAAGATCAAAAAGCTAAGATTAAACTTTTCTAATCAACAAATCCAATTGCTCAAAAGCCCCCTAAATAACCCAATACACTAATCAAACAAAAAATTAAAATAGAAATTAATAAATACTGGCAACTTCGTCAAAAATAACTCCAACAAATAATTCAAACATCAATCCCCGAAAATCAATAAGATATTCCACAAAAACAAATACAATCAAATTTCAAAACTACTCATAGACCTAAATGATATAACTTTACTCTCTCAAAATAACATAGATTTTAACAAATTAAATAAAACCACCACAAATTAATTTATGAAATTAATAATTTTTATTTTTTTATTAAACTTAAATTGCGTAATTTTTTTATTACCGCTTGAAATTTGATCACTTCATTATTTAAAGTGATCGAGCAGTTGTTCTTACAACCATAAGCTTGTGATAGCAATGGATTATACTAAATGTTAGCTGAAAATTAGAGGTGAAACAGGTGTAAGGTGTGCTGGGGTATGTAACAAGACATACCACAGTCAAATTAAATGCTCGGGATTAGATCAGTCTTCAATTGGAGTACTAAATGTGAATCCCAATATCAAATTTATATGTGATGAATGTGTTTTATACATCCAAAATGTTGATATGGTGGTTCAAAACATAGATTGCTCAGTCAAAAAAAATAGTGATTATTTAAAAGAATATAAGGAATTTGATGTGATGAATTTGAATGTGCTTTGAAAAAAAATGAACAAGAGGTTATTCAATTACTAAAAGCCATCGAAGGAAGATACTTAGAGATATTAGAGCAAATAAAAAAAGAACAAAAAAGCGAAATTGAAAAAATGTGTCAACTTACGGAAACTTTCAAATCCGAGAGTGCAAATAGGAATACCAATCTTACAAATACTATATCTCAGAACAATGAACTGTGTAGTGAATTAAAAATTTTAAACAATGAAAATAACAAAAATATAAATATTGGTCAAAATATTTCATTTGCTGATATTTTAAAAAGTGCTATTGTAAGCAAAAAAAATTTGTCACCAATAAAAACAGGTGTACCATTGGTTATTAAATAGAAACAAAAACAAAAATGCCAATTAACTAAAATGGATTTAAGTAAACAAGTGGATCCAATAAAGCTCAAGATAAAAAATGTGGTAAATAGGAAAAATGGAATGGTGCTTATTGAAACTGATACAAAAGAAGAACGGCATAAAATAATAAATAAACTTGAAAATAAGATGGAAGATTATGAAATTAAGGTGCCAGCTGAAATAAAAACAAAAATTGAAGTTGTACATATAGGTGTTAAATATACTGAAGAAGACTTAATTAACAAACTTAAGGCCCAGAACGCTAATTTAGAGCACAGTTCTGTGAAAGTGGTGAAAATATATCAGGAAAAAAATTTTATAAATATTAAATATAATGCTATAATAGAAATTGATAAAGACTCTTTCCAAAAAGCGATTGAAAATGAAAAGGTATCGATAGGATGGGAGCGTTGTAAAGTTTTCGATGCTTTGAGAGTTCTACGACGCTACAAATGCAAGGGGTTTAATCACAAAGCTGTAAATTGTACCAAAGAGGAAACATGTAGCAAATGCCATCAAAATCACAAAAGTAAAGATTGTAATAAAGAAGAAGTTAACAAATGTATTAATTGTTTAAAAGTTAATGAAACACTTAAGCTTGGTTTAAACGTTGATCACAAGACTTTCAGTGTAACGTGTTCAGTTTACCAGAGAAAGTTAAGCAATCTAAAACAAAAAATTGGATATTAGCAATCAATGATAGTTGAGAAAGAAAACAAAATCTCAATTGCTTTGGATATTAGTAGTGAACTTACTAATACTAATGATAATAATATGAATGTCAATACTAATAACAATAATAATAATAATAATAATTATAATAATAATACTAATAATAATAATAATAAAAATAATAATAACAACATTAATAATAATAATAATAATAATAATAATAATAATAATAAAAATAATAATTATAATAATAATAATAACATTAATAATAATAATAACATTAATAATAATAATAATAATATTAATAATAATAATAAAAATAATAATACTAATAGCAATAATAATAATAACAATAATAATAATAATAATAATAATAATAATATGGAAAATAAATTGGATATTGTAAGAAAAATTATAACAAAAACGGAAGAATCCAATAAAAAATCTGGTCAAAGTCATAAAAGCAGTGTATTACTTAAACTATTACCCTTCAAAAAGATAATTAATGCAAACAAGAAAACTTGCACAATTCAAGTTAACAAGAACAGTAATAATAATATATGTTTCTCTGACAAAGATTCCAAGGACATCGTGGCAACAGATTCCAACAATAAACTTCATCAGAGTGAAAATATGAATGATAAGCAAAATAAAAATAATAATATTACTCTTATGAATAAAGATATGCCTAAAGATGAAAGACAACATGTAGTGCCAACAACTAATTATGCTAACTGGATAAAGGGTGAAACTATAAACGTAGGCAGTAGTGAGATTGCAAAGTCAAATAATAAAAGCTTTATTAATCCACTAGCTCCACCGATTGACAGATTAACTAGAAATGCGATTATATCTGGTGACAATATTTATGCTATTTCTCGGCTTAGAGAACACAGAATATACAACAATGTTACATTATTTTTGTCGTATTTTCATGATCATGGTGATATCTGTTATGAGAGAATTACAGAAACAAATTGTGTAAGTATCATAAAAAATACCCTAATATTGCGGAGCATAAAATAAAATATAATGAATTAAAAAACAATGTTAATGTAGAGATAAAGAAAGCAAAGCAAAATTATTTTAATAGAAAATTACAAGAAGCTGGTTCAAATACTAAAAAGATATGGAATGTTCTGAACTCTCAGATAGCAAACCAAAAAGCAGATAGTAACAATATTATAAAGGAAATAAGACACAATGATAAAATTTTAAATATTAGTAAAGACATAGCCAACGGCTTCAATGAACATTTTAGTAATGTTGGAAGAGAGTTAGCTGATAAAATACAAACTAAAGAAGAAAATATAATAAAAAATAGAATAAATGAAAGTTCCATGTTCTTGGTACCTACTAATGAAATAGAAGTACTTAATGTTATTATGAATCTAAAAGATAATTCACCTGGCTCAGATAATATAGCAGCAAAAGACTTAAAAGCGGTAGCTGATATAATATATCCGATAATTAGTAATTTTATTAATGACAGCTTTCGCAAAGGAAACTATCCTAGTTTATTAAAATACAGTACTGTGATTCCAATATACAAGAATGGTTCTCCCTTGGAAACATCTAATTACCGGACGATAACACTCACTAGCTGCATGAGTAAAATATTTGAGAAAATAATTAATAAAAGAATATGTGAATTAATTAAATGTGCAGGCGGATTTGACATCAATCAGTTTGGCTTCCAAAAGTCGCATGGAACTGATGTAGCAATCAATGATTCTGTGAAATCTATTATTGGATATCTTGATAAAGGAAACTATGTATGCTCTGTTTTTGTAGATCTGAGTAAGGTATTTGACACAGTGGACCATCAAATATTGTTGGACAGATTATATGAAATTGGAATAAGAGGACTACCGCATGAACTACTAAGAACGTATTTGACAAACAGATTTATCAAAACGAAAGTTAATGGTGTTTGTAGCAATGAACGTGCCATAAATATAGGTGTGCCACAAGGGTCAGTTCTTGGACCTACCTTGTATCTATTGTATGTGCATAATATGCAATTTTCTAACATTAAAGCTGATTATAAAATATTTGCTGATGATACATTGCTTATCTATACAGCAAAAAATGCGGAAACATTGGAAAGATTGGTCAATAATGATTTGAAATTATATATGAGATGGTTAAATGGAAATAAATTAACAATGAACATTGAAAAAACAAAGTACATGATTTTTAAACGTCTAAATAAGCCTGATATCAACCCAAAAATTTGTATTGATAGTAGAGAAATTAAAAGAGAACAAACTTATAAATATCTCGGTATTATAATAGATGACAAATTATCATGGAATGATCATGTTAATTACATTATAAAAAAGATAATGCCATTGCTAGGCTCTATTAGAAGAAGTGGAATAATATTAGATGACAAATCAGCTAAACTATTATTTCATGCACACATCATGTCTCATATAAGATACAATGTGGCGACATGGTCGTGTTGTTCAAATACATTAAAAATGAAAATAAAAATATTATGAACAAAGCAATCAAGATACTATACAAACTAAATTGGCGTACTCCAACTGATGATCTATACAAAAATACGGGATTCCTTAACTTAGACGAATTAATAATATTGGAATAGGCTAAAATTATACATAAAATAGAAAATGGTGTTACTAAAAGTAAAACTTTATTACCAAAAAGAAGGAATATTCACAATTATAACACAAGAAACATGAGAAAGCTATGTCATGAAAAAACTCGAACTGAATTGGCTAGAAACAGTAATTTTTGCTCATCAATAAGAATTTACAACTATCTTCCGGAGAATTTAAAGAATTGCAGTAATATAAGTCGCTTCACATTTAAATTGAAAATATTATTAAAAAGAGATCAGGCTTTATTAAAAAAAATTGTTAGAATTATAACTAAATTAATATTTTATTGTTAAATATACATTAGGTTATAATAAAAATGTATATTGAATTTTTGTATTTATACTCCATAACTGTATATATATATTATAATTGCTAAGACTCTTATACAAATTTTAAGTTATTGTCTAAGTCTAGTATATTGTAATTTTATAACTGTAATATCATGAATTTATAATAAATAAATAAATAAAAACAAATAAATAAAAAAAAAAAAAACACTCACAAAATCAATATACATACAAATAACAGAATGCATAACACAATCATAAATAAAATAACACAATTCAATAACTCTCAAACAATAAATTTCAACTCAACTCTGAGTAATTTCTCCAACACAAACAAATCATCATAACAAAGTGGTGAAAAGAGCGAATTCACGAACTAGACAGAGCTTTCTTTAAAGTTTAAAGCTTTAAAAAATAACGTTTCTTATGGTATCGATAATATCCCAAACATAGTTTTAAAAAATTTAAGTGGTTTAATTATTTCGAAATATGTTATCCTATTCAATAATGCAATAAAAAATTCGTATTTTCCGCATATTTGGCAAACATCGAAAACGATATTGCTAAAAAAACCTGGCAAAAATCCAACCAATCCCAGCAGTTACCGACCGATAAGTTTATTTCCAAGCATTATTAAAGTATTTGAAACCTTAATAAACGACAAAATTTCAAATTATGCAAAGTCAATCAATCTTATTCCAGAAATTCAGTTTGGGTTTAGGCACAAACATGGTACTGTTAATACTATAACCAAATTAACCTCAGATATCTGCTGGTTCATAAACAAGAAATACGGCATTGGCGCCTGTCTGATTGACTTTGAAAAGGCTTTTAATTCAGTTTGGTTGGATGTATTAATCTATAAACTAATATAATATAAGTTCCCGCCACGCTTATTATACTAATTAAAAATATGTAGCATTTTCATTCTTATAAATATTTGAACAACGAAGCCAAAATCATGAGAATAGATAATTTTATGATAAAATTAATCAGAAATGATTATGATAGAGCATTAAAAACTACAGAAAATGGTTTAATATCACATATATTTTACCACAATGAGGAGTACATTAAGAAGACCTTGCTCACGGGTTTTATAGCTCCTGAGCACTTCATCTTCTTAGACAAATATAGATACACTCAAAACCATGTCCCTATACTATTTCATTATAGTAGACGGGCTACATGCAAAAAAATCGAGTATATACGAGGCAATATTAACCGAGATAATTTAAGATATGAAATGTCCATATCAGAAAAAGATAAAGTTATAAATAAATATTATTGGAGGTTTAATACATCTTAAAGTAATTTCTAAAAGCATTTGTGCTACTTTTTAGTCAAAAAGTTTGTTTAGATAAATTTAAGTTTAGGTTAAGTTAGGTTAACTTTGTTAAGTTTTATAAAAAAAAAAAATTATTAAACATTGGTTTTTTAAAATTTTTCAATGATGTATAAATAAGATTATATTACAATAGTTTTGTTCTTTAAAAGAGAAATGATTTTACTTACTATATATTAAATTTAACATAAAGAAATTCAAATATTTTTAAATTTTATAAATAAAGGAGTTATACCTTGTTTGTTAACTTTGTTTTGTAAGTTAAGAAATTCATATGTAAAAATTATAACAAAATAAAAGTTTATTTAAAAAAAAAAAAAATAAAAAAAAAATCTTTGGTTTCGAAATTATATTCCTTTGATCTCAATTCGATCAAAAACTTCTAGAATCCAAACCAATTGTCCGATCTAGACCATAAGGAACCCCCGCGGTACTTTAATTATTAGTAACCTAGTGTTTAAATTTCATCAAAATAGCGTCATTAGTTTTTGAGTTATGGTGTTTTTAGATACATGTTCATTAGCCCTTGAACTTTTCAAAAATTCCAGAACCCATATACAGTCCCCACCATACTTTCAATACTAGTTAACCCACAATTGGAACATTCTATCTTAATTTTAAGTTAGAATTTTTATTAATTTCGATGATAAGCTATTAAACCTTTGGAGGTCTAGGACTGATACCTGAATCAGCAATCCAATTGATGATAAATTAGGGGAACACTTAGGAAATGGTATAGAAAACTCTTGTGCATATTTTTATGCTTCCACATTTGTTTGAAGTTACTATCTTTATTAGGGGAACACTTAGGAAATGGTATAGAAAACCCTTGTGCATATTTTTATGCTTCCACATTTGTTTGAAGTTACTATCTTTATTATTTTCGAAGATATGCTTTAAGGTCTTCGGAACTGTATGGATGGTCCCCGATTCATTATTTCAATTGGTTCCAAATTTCGAGGACACTCAGGGAATAGGAAGAGACACCCTGCACCAAATTTGAAAGTTCTATCTTCTTTGGATTCGGAATTATGTACGTTTGGCCTGAATCCGATCAAAACGTTCTAGGATCCGAACCCATGGTACGATCTCGACCACACACAATACCCGCCGTAGTTTAACTACTAGTAACCTAGAGCACAAATTTCCTGAAGTTAGCGCCATTAGTTGTTGAGTTATCGTAATTTATTTTATATGTTCCTTAGCCTTTAGATCGGTCAAAAGGTCCAGAATCCGAATCCAATGGCTGATCTCGCCCATATGGAATTCTGTTTTGGGGAATCGATTGATGATTTTCAGAAAATATTTTAAAATTAATGTTATTATAATGTGGATTCCGTCATATCAGATTCAGAAGAGAAAATTATTTTGCCGACAGAATACGTTAACTCTTTCACACCCCTAGGATTACCCCTTCATTGCATAAAATTAAAAAAGCGGTCTGTAGTTATTCTAATTAGGAATATCAATATAAGTTTTGGCTCAGTGAATGCAACTCGATTAATTGTTAGGGTTATGTTAGAAAATGTCACAGGGAATATTTAATTTTAATTTTTGCACTTATCCACTCCACTTATCTTCTGAACACCTCAATCTAGAAACTTAAGTTTTGGAAAAAGTAGTATCGTCAGAAATTAGTAGGAGTCTGTAATGTTCGATCGTTTAGGAGCTGTAATGAGTATTTTTAAGCATCTGTAACTTAAATACCCGTCCAATTTCTTGTTTTTAAATTGAAGTAAGTGTAAATTCTAGAAAAAATTTCAAATTTTAGTTAAATTTTCCAATTTATTCAAAGTCTCGGTTCAATTTCTAAAACTTCAATTTTTTGGCTGGAGGGAGATAAGACTAGATCCTCTAGAATCATCATAAGTTTGCTTTGCAAAAATTTCAAAATCTTTCTCACTGAAGGGCTTTGAGAAACAAAAAATTTCTTGTTTTATAAATCAGTACCTAACTTTGTTTCCGGTGCACATGTATCCAAAAACTCAGTATAAAACACTATATAATTTAAAAAATGTGCTTTTTTAAGAACCCTTGGTTGTCTTTATCACTTGTTTTGTTTTGGTTTCACAATACTTTTGTTTTACCTAAATTAGAATAACCTTTATAAACCTAAATATTATTAAAAATATAATAATATACTCGTAGAATTTTATGAATAGAATGAATAGCTCTTGGTTTTATGTTTTATTTTATTTATTTCTTTTATATTTTCAAGTTTCTTTTGACATTTTTATCAATTTCCAAATAGTCAGCCAAATTATATGATTTTTTATAAGTTTTTCTAAATATGGAAATGTGACATTATTAATGTTTATGATACATAAATATTGCAATAACATTTTTTTAGCAAACTTTTCAAAATTTTGAAAAAAATTTTCCTATATAGTCTGTCCGTCCATCCTTTTTTGCTTACGGCTAACTAAAAAATGTCAACAAAGAGTAGGTATTGCAATAAAAATAATTAAATGTTAAAATTTTTTCTATATCCCCTCAAAGTCGGAAAAAGTACAACATTTAAAGCATTGTAACAAGAGTTCTATAAGGTATATTTTCAACCTGAAAACGGAAAAAGACGGCTTTTTTAGAAGCTTTATAAATTTTTGGAAAGCAAATACATTACGGTACGGTACTCCGGTACGGGATATACGGTACTAAATTTTACCGTTATGCAAAACTCAATTTTTGAAAAATTTTTGGCTCCACATAAATTTTAAAAGGCTCGATCTAGGAACTTTAAATTTTATGAGAAGTTAGACCCTCAGATATAAGTAGGAATCCGTTGAGAAAATTTTTTTGTCACGCAGCTGTTTAGAAACTGAAAGTGGTCAAAAATTGAAATTTTGTTATTTTTAAACACCTGAAACTTAAATACCTTTTAAATTTACTTTTTATTAATATACAAAATTGAAAGCTTTAAAACGAAAGTTTCAACAAGTGTCATAGGAGTTTTTAGCACATTTTCAAAAAATTTGATAGAAATGTACCTATATATCTTCATTCTGTCCGTCCGTCCGTTTGTCCGCACGATAAATAAAAAATAAAGGAGCACGGATTTTGAAATTTTCGCAAATTCATTTTTATGCAATAGCCGTCATTTCTATTTAAATCCAGCCATTTTGGGCCTCGGGCTCGAGCACCTGCAATACATCTTCTTTTTTTATATGAGCATTACTTTGTTCTTATTAAAGCTGGGTCTCTGAAATTTTACCAAAAGTAGTTTATTTTTATGGCCAACGTTTCTGCATAATATGGTTGGTCTACTGCAGTGGGTTCGAGTAGCTGCCACACAACTCCTTCTTTTATATGAGCATTACACTACACCTAATATAGCAGTATGTTTGAAATTTTGCCAAGAGTAATTTATCGGATGTTATAATGTTTATATTACGGTCATACGGGTATCCCAGATTTGACACAATCTACTCTACTACACTCTTCCTCGTTTTTATATATATTTTTATAAAAATAAATTATAGAATACTCAGTAAGAAACCCTATATAATTTTGAAAATATGCTTTTTAAAAACCCTTGGGTATTCTCATTACTTGTTTTTATTATTCCCTACATCTATGAAAAAGGAAAAGCGTATATTAACTTTGGTATGGTGCTTGTAACCACCTAAAGAAAGCGAGCAAGATATGGAAAAGTATATATATTGTTACATCCTCACAGGATTGCCCCTCACCACCAGAGGGATTGCCCCTCACCACCAGAGGGATTGCCCCTCACCACCAGAGGGATTGCCCCTCACCACCAGAGGGATTACCCCTCACCACCAGAGGGATTGCCCCTCACCACCAGAGGATTGCCCCTCACCACCAGGATTGCCCCTCACCACCAGATCGCCCTGTAGCACTAAACCACAATAATGTTATAAAAACACATGTTTCTCCATTCCAATAACCTCATACGAAATTTCGATGATAACGCATAATCATACTCGTGCCGTATAAATTTGCTTCATAAATTTTTTTTCTCTTTTTATAAATTTATTTTTTGTTGTTTCTTTTAAAGTGTCATTTTGCATACAAAAAACCAAATGCACTTGTTATACTGTATTATTTAGAATAAGTAAAGGTCAGCAAATAAATAATTTTAAGATTGTGTAATAATAACTAATTAAAATAAGTACTTAAGAAATCGTATTCGAATATTAATTTTTTTTATGTTTAACGTGTCATTTTTAGAAAATTAAAAATAAGTGAAGAAAAAGAAACTTTTGTAAAGTCAGTTCATTTTGACTATCAATAAAGAAAAGATAATTATTAAAATTTAGAAATTTTTAAATCAAGAAATATTTTTTGTTTTATTTTTTTTGGTCCGAAAATATTATTGGCGCAGTCGGTAGGATCCTAAAAAAATAACAGGATCCAGTGATAAAGGACAAAGAAAAAAAAATTAATATTTCTTTCTATTTAGTGAAAATAAATTGATTAAGTGCCTAATTTTTTTAGTAATTAAAATTTCAAAAAAAAGTGAACTCATAAGAAATTCCAATTTCAGGAATTTTGAAAACAATAAAAGAAAACTGTGAACATAAGAAATTTTAATTTAAAATTTTGAAAATTCAACATTATTGAATAATTAATTAAACTTTAATTTATAAGTAATTAAAACTTAAAAATAAAGAAAAGAAATAAAAACTTTCTTCTAATATTTATAACTACCTATAATAAAACTTAAAATAATCAAAATTAATATTAAGAAAATAATATAAAACTTATAATTAAAATTAATATTAAAAAAAATAAATTTTCTTATTAAAATTAAAAAAAAAAAAAAAAAAAAAAAAAAATATAAGGAATTTTTTTTTAAAAAAAAAAGAGACAAACAGTTAAATCAAAAAATTTAAATAAAATTAATAAAAGTTAAAATAAAAATTTTTTTTAACTTTAAAATAAAATTAAATTAAAAGCGAAAGAAAAATTTTATGTTCCAAAGAGAGAGAAATCGTGCCATCAGAAGAGCTCGTACAACCAGCAACAAATTCTATAAGAAATTCAGCACCGATTCGGATTCAGAACCAGAGAGACAAACGAACAACTACAAAAACAACATGCCAGATCAACCACAGTTATTAACATTGGAAATAGATCCACTAAAATACATTGAACGTCTGCCCGAGTTCGATGGGAAAGGTAACGATTTAATTAATTTTTTAGATTTAGTAGAATTAATAATTCCTTCAGTTATTAAATATGATATAAGTAGTCAAAATATTTTGCTTAGTAGAATTAAAAGTAAGTTAGTTAATAAGGCTAGAGTAGTAATTGAGGTAAATAATAATGCGAAAACTTGGTCTGAAATACGGGAAGTTTTAATTAACAATTTCGGAGAAAAGAAAAGTGCCCTCCAAATTTACAACGAACTTAGAGATGTAACATTTACTTCTAACAGTGTAGATCTGTATAATAACATAAAAAATATTTTAAGGAGGCTAAATAACAAAATTAGAGAAGAACCCAATTCGAGTTTTAGTATTGCCGCCAATATTAAAACCGGATTGGAGATTTTTAAAGATAAGTTACCTGAACCAATGCGTTCCGTATTATTTAGTAGAAATCCTGAAACAATTGAAGTGGCAATGGATATTCTACATGAGGGAAACTACGCGTATTTTAATCCATTTGGGAACAATTCCAAAAATAAAAATAACTCTAACAATAATAGTAGGTTCAATTATGGTAACAACAAAAATAATAGTAAAATAAATCAAAATCAATATAGAAATAACGCTAATTACAATAAATCAAATAGTGCTAACTATAATAATTTTAATCGCAATAATAATTATAACCGCAATTATAATAGCAATAATAGTTATAACCAAAATACTAACCGAACTAACAATAATAATCATAATAGTAATAATTATAATGATAACAATAGTCGTGCTAATTATAACAGTTTTAATAATAGTCATAGTAATAGTCAAAATACCAGAAGAAATGCAACAAATTCACAATCAGAACCGATGGATGTGGTTCCTCCCACGATTAATTCTAGAGTGAATACAGTACAAACGGTTGAAAATTTTCAATTAACAGCCTCGACCAAGAGTCCATTCCTTATATAACAATCCAATCAAAAGGAAGACCCTTAAAATTTGTTGTAGACACGGGTGCTTCCATGAGTATAATTAATACAAACATTTGCAATCCTATCTATGCTAGTAAAATAAAAGCCGCAAATATAAAAACTATCACTGATATCACCACTTGTGAAACCCTGATAACGATTGAATCTTTCGTAGAATTCAATTCTGATATAAAAATAAAATTCTTAGAAATGAAATTTCATGATAAATTTGATGGCATTATAGGAAATAATATTTTACGTCCTCTTGAAGCCGAAATTAATTATAAAGAAAAATTTCTAAAATTAAAAACGGGAAGCATAATTCCACTTTTCTTCAATGAAAATGAAGAAAAGGAATACTCCATTCCAGTTCCGTTAAAGGAGCTAGAAGTATTTCAAAACGAAATATTTTTAGGAGAAAATGAAATCAGGTGTGATCATTTAGACACATCTACAAAATCAGAGCTTTTGAATTTAATAAGAAAGTTCGAAAAAGCCTTTTACCACGAAGGTGATGATCTGTCATTTACTCATGCTATTAAACATCAAATTAAAACTGTGAATGAGCTTCCAATTTATACTAGAACATACCGTTATCCGGAAATACATCGCCAAGAAGTTAATGATCAAATAAAAGATATGTTAAAACAGGGAATTATTAGACATAGTGATTCACCATATTCGGCTCCAATATGGGTTGTCCCAAAAAAACAAGATGCGTCAGGCAAACAAAAGTGGCGCATTGTCATTGATTACAGAAAACTGAACAATGTCACGATTGACGATAAATATCCTATCCCTAATATGGATGATATCCTAGATAAGCTAGGCAGAGCTATGTATTTCACTACTCTGGACTTAGCGAAAGGTTATCACCAAATAGAAATAGCAGAAGATGACATTAAAAAGACCGCATTTAACACCAATAACGGTCACTTTGAATTCGTCAGGATGCCATTTGGACTTAAAAATGCTCCTGCAACGTTTCAAAGACTAATGAATTCTGTTTTAAGGGATTTTATAGGTAAAAATATTTTATAGGACGACATGTTTATTTAGACGACATAATAATTTTCAGTACTAGTAAAGAAGAGCACTTTGAAAATTTGAAAAGAATATTACAGAAATTGAAAGATGCTAACTTAAAGATTCAGTTAGATAAAAGTGAGTTCATGAAACAAGAAACCGAGTTCTTGGGCCATGTGGTTACAACCAAGGGAATCAAACCCAACCCAAACAAACTTGAAGCTATTAATAAGTTCCCAATCCCCAGAACTCAAAAACAAATAAAATCATTTTTGGGTTTAGTCGGTTATTATCGTAAATTTATTAGAGATTTTGCGAAAATAGCCAAACCTTTAACCACTTGCTTAAAAAAAAATAGACACATTAATATTTCTGACTTAGAATACAAAAATGCTTTTAACTCGTTAAAATTGTTAATTTCCACCGATCCTATTCTCGTTTATCCTGATTTTGAAAAAAAATTTATATTAACAACTGATGCAAGTAACTTCGCTCTTGGGGCTGTTCTCTCTCAAGACAATCATCCAATTTGCTACGCGTCAAGAACGCTTAATGAGCATGAATGCAGATATTCAACGATAGAAAAAGAATTATTGGGGATAGTATGGGCAGTGAAGTATTTTAGACCATACCTTTATGGTCGTAAATTCACAATTAGAACAGATCACAAACCCTTGCAATGGTTACATAACTTGAAAGAACCTAATTCAAAATTGCAAAGGTGGAAAATCAAGTTAGAAGAATTTAATTTTGACATAGAATATTTAAGTGGGCGCGAAAACAAAGTTGCAGATGCTCTTTCACGCGTTGAGATTCATTTAAACGAATCAAATTTAAATAGACTAAATTCGAATGATAATAATTCAAACAACATGGAAGTTGACGAAATACGATCAACTGATGCTACAATGCATTCAGCTGACGAAGACAATTCCGAATATATTCCTATATCAGAATCACCACTTAATTTCTACAAAACACAAATCATAATAGAAAAGGGTTCACAAGAACAATTGAAATTGTTTAAAATCCATCGTAGAACAAGAAAAATTTTCACACATCCTAATCCTAACGAAAAATTTTTTATTGAAGTTTTTAAAAATCATATTCCTAGTAAAGGAATAATAGGAATTATGATTGAAGATATTAATATTTACAGTTCTTTTCAAAATACATACCTAAAATATTTTTCAAAAAATAAACTAATAAAATTAAACAAATGCTCATTTTTACTTACTGACATTTTATATCATCTTGAAATAAAGGAACTTATTCTTGACCAGCACATAAAAACAAACCATAGAGGTATCAATGATGTTTATCGAAATTTAAAGAAAAGCTACTATTTTCCTAAATTAAAAAATGAAATTCAGAATGTTATAAATAATTGTCATATTTGTAACATCGCAAAGTATGAAAGACGTCCTTTAAATCTACCGTTAAAAATTACAGAAACCCCTGAAAAACCATTACAAGTAGTCCATATGGACATATGGTTTCACACAAAAGGAAATCCATACTTGACAATTATTGACAAGTTTTCAAAGCACGCCCAAATCATTCCCTTAAAATCTAGGAATTGGGTGGATTTGAAAAATGGATTTATGCAATATATAGCATCTTTCGGTAAACCTGTTAAAGTTGTAACCGACCAAGAGAAGGGCTTTAACAGCCTGAATTTCAAAAATTATTTAGAGACAGAAGGAATTGACGTTCATTTTACTACTCCCAATAATCATAGTAGTAATGCGGATATCGAAAGATTCCATAATACCTTGAATGAACACCTACGAATTTTGAAGACGATCCAAAAAGAAGAAGGTCAAATTACGGACGAAGATCCCATTATCAAAAGCTTAAAAGTCTACAACGAAACTATTCACACCTCAACTGGCAAAAGGCCTATTGACTTTTTAAATGGTGTTATTTCTTTCGACCAATATCCTTATATCAAAGAATTTATTACAAAAATCAAAGAAAAATCTATCAGAAAACGTAATAAAGGAAAAACCAATGGTAAGCCTTCCAATTACCTTAAGTTAAATAGGGTTACAAAATTACAACCCTACCACAAGAAGGTGAAAATGATAGAAACAGGTCAAGACCATCATAAAATTAACAATGAAATCCTCCCTCGCTATAATAATCAATTTAAAAGAAAGTATAAATTTCAAAATTAACAAATTTCTCTTCTTTCATTTTTTTTTTCAGCAATTATCATTTTACTTCTCCTGCTATTTCCATATTCAGTCCTCTCAAAATCATCTATAGAAATTACAGAACTAAAATCCGGTAACGGATACATTTTGTTTCAAGAGCACGAGCTAAAAATAATTCATAATTATAGTAAAATTTTGCATATAATAGATTTGTCGAAGTATGAAGAAAGTATAAGTAAAATAGAACTTAACATAAACCAGTTGCAAGAAAAAACTAACATTCCAAATACATTTCTATACAATTTCAATCACTTGAAAGAAGAATTCAGTAGTATAATTCCTCACCATGTTACAAAACGAGGTTTAGTAAATTTGGTTGGTAACGGTCTTCGATTTTTCACTGGAGTCATGGACAATGATGAACGTGAAGAAATAGAAGAACATTTCAAAATAATAGAAAGCAATAATAAAAAAGCCATAGAAAATTTAAATGCTCAAATATCAATAAACAAAGAAATTTCAGATCAAGTCGAAGCAATTACTAAACATGTAAACTTAGTACAAAGAAATATAAGTGATACAATAAATAATTTTGATAAGCATATTAAAGAAATTGAAATTAAACTTAACCTTTTTATTATAAAAAATGAAATTAGTGAGAACATACAAATTTTAGTAAAACAAATTGAAAACATAAAAGAAATAATATTGTCAAGTAGATTAGAAATTTTAGCAAAAGATGTTCTTACAAAGGAAGAAATTGTAAATTATAATATAACCGTAGAAACTCTACCTTACATAAAAAATTCTGTATTGTTTAATGATTCTGTTATTGTATTTGTAATTTCAATACCAAATTTTGTCAAAGAAAATTGTTATAGGAACATAATTGTTAAAGTTCCAAATAAAGATAGTAATTTAGAATTAGATACTAATTTAAGTAAAGTTATAAATTGTAAACAAAATATTTTTGAAAATGTAGAAAAATATAACATATTAGAAAAAACCTGATCCCAATTGAGGATCAATGTATTGCAAATTTAATGAAAACAAATCAAATGATTTGCCATTATAAGCAAAATCTTGCAATGGAGATAAAATCAATTTCAAGTAACATTGTGGTAACAAAAATTTGAAAGAAACCTCTCTTTATAATAATTGTGGTCAAATTACCGACATAAAAATAAAAGAAAACAATTTAATAAAATTTTATAACTGTAAAATTTCTCTCGGAGCTTTTGATCAAAAAAAATTCCGAAGAAGAATATCATCACCGAATTTCACCCTATGTAAATCGCAACATAACTGTAGCGAAAATTTCAAATCGATTTCATGTGGATGATTTGTATTACACACAAATCAATAACACAAAGCACATAGAAGAATTAAAATTCATTCACCACAAAAGTTGGTATACAAATCTAACATTGGACGTGATTACAGTTACAGCAATAATTATTATTTGCATTTTCCTTTTTATAAAGTTTAAATTTGCTCTACCCAAAATTCCAATACAATCAAATGGGATTCGCCAGGAGTCGAATCTTAAGGGCGGAGGTGTTACATCCTCACAGGATTGCCCCTCACCACCAGAGGGATTGCCCCTCACCACCAGAGGGATTGCCCCTCACCACCAGAGGGATTGCCCCTCACCACCAGAGGGATTACCCCTCACCACCAGAGGGATTGCCCCTCACCACCAGAGGATTGCCCCTCACCACCAGGATTGCCCCTCACCACCAGATCGCCCTGTAGCACTAAACCACAATAATGTTATAAAAACACATGTTTCTCCATTCCAATAACCTCATACGAAATTTCGATGATAACGCATAATCATACTCGTGCCGTATAAATTTGCTTCATAAATTTTTTTTCTCTTTTTATAAATTTATTTTTTGTTGTTTCTTTTAAAGTGTCATTTTGCATACAAAAAACCAAATGCACTTGTTATACTGTATTATTTAGAATAAGTAAAGGTCAGCAAATAAATAATTTTAAGATTGTGTAATAATAACTAATTAAAATAAGTACTTAAGAAATCGTATTCGAATATTAATTTTTTTTATGTTTAACGTGTCATTTTTAGAAAATTAAAAATAAGTGAAGAAAAAGAAACTTTTGTAAAGTCAGTTCATTTTGACTATCAATAAAGAAAAGATAATTATTAAAATTTAGAAATTTTTAAATCAAGAAATATTTTTTGTTTTATTTTTTTTGGTCCGAAAATATTATTATATATTTGTGATCAGCGTGACCTCCTGGGTCGATATAGCCATGTCCAACCGTAGGCACGATAACTGAAAAACTAATGGAGTTATCTTGATGAAATTTTAATTGTAGGTTACTAGTACTTAAAGTACGGCTTGGATTACATATGGGCGAAATCGGAACATGGGTTCGGATTCTGGACATTTTAATCGTTCGAATGGCTAACGAACATAAAAAACAAGTAAAGAAACAGTCAGTCGGTGCAACCGACTTAGAAATACCCTACACCTATTTGGCTCAAATTTAATGTGGAGTCCATAAGTTATTTTACAACCATAAAAGCTTTTATTAGTTTGATCATAAGATATAGCTAACGACATTAACTTTATAATACTAAAAATATTTTCTAATTATTTTACCAATTAGAAAATATTAAAAATTTTTATTAATTTATCTATTTAAAAATATTAAACAACAAATAAACTTGGGAACCTTCCCCATTGAAGGGCTATTAGGACTTGAAAATTAAGACTTTTATGTGTTTATAAAACTACCTGACACTTGTTAACAGGTTTTTTTGAATGCATTGGGATGAATGCATTGGGAAATTTTGATTTCACTATTATTCATAATTAATACATTGATGAAATAACTAAATTATAATTTTATCAATTATTTTCATGTATATTTTTATAAAAATAAATGATAAAATACTTAGTAAGAAACCCTATATAATTTTGAAAATGTGATTTAAAAAAAAATCCCTTGGTTTTTTTCATCACCTGTTTAATTATGACTTTGTTCGTCCACCCGTATGTTTAAACAAACTTTTACTCAGTTTTACTCAGTAATTCGGAAGTAACTCTAAATTTAAAAAGTTATAACAAGAGTTAAGTAAAATGTACTATGAGGTACATTTTCAATTTGAAAACGTCGAAAGACAGCTACTTTTATTAACATTACTTGGGTTGTCATACGATACAAAAAAGTACCGTTACTCAAAACTTTATTTTTGCAAAGTTTTTGGCCCCATAACTTCTGAACGGCTCAAGCTAGAGACTTGAAATTTTGGGAGAAGTTACACCCTCAGAAATTAGTAGGAGTTGTTTGGGAAAATTTATTTGTCACGCCCCATCGATTAAGAGCTGTATGGAGTTTAAAAATGAAATTTTGCTATTTTTAAGCATCTGTAAATACAAAATTTAAGATTCTACATTATGTTTTAACATATGATGAAGATTTTTCTTAAATTTAAAAGGGTTTCATAAAATTGAAAAAGTGCCTCTTAGTTTAAACTGTATTCTCCACCGTTGTAATTTTGCGTTAGATTCTTTGAGATAATTGAGTCAAACGAGTGGCTCATGATCAGTTTTAATTAGGAATTTTACACCATAAAAATATGATTTAAATTATTTAGTTGCCCATATTATGCTCAACAGTTCCTTTTTTTTTTTTTTTTTTTTTTTTTTTTTTTATTTATTTAATTTCTCTAAAAGAGCCTTTAGGTTCGTACAGAGTTCCTATATGTTTTCTTAGGATATAATTAGTTAATTTGATTTAATTTAATTTAAGTGCAATTTTCAATAATTTAATTGGTATAACAAAAAATATATATGTATATATGTAATATGCTAATATTTACTTTGTAAAATGGCAATGGCTACATTAAATGAGAATTTTACGCTTATAGATAATCAAGTTATTTAGAATGTATAATTTTAATATTTACTTATGTACAAATTTTTACAATATTTTTTAAATGGATGATAATTTAAGGTCTTAATGTTATTTGGTATACTGTTATATTGTTTTACACTGCTATTAAATATTGGCTCCAGTCCCTGCAAGTTGTTTCTGGCAACTGTCCTAATGTGGTGAGCACTGCGGGTGTTGTATTCATGAACTTCGTTATTGGTTGTTACTTCAGTGTTAGACTTGATGTTGTTTGTGTTCATGTTATAGATGTGTAGTGTTTGTGTATAACGAATTAGGTCTTCAATTTTAAGGATTTCATATTCTTTTTGCATTGAATTTGTTGAAGTACGAATTGGCAAGTTGTAGAGATTTTTTATGGTCCTATTTTGGATTTTTTGAAGATTTTTTATATTGTTGTTGAATGTATTTCCCCATACTCCTATACCATAGGAAATTATGCTATGGAAAAGACTATAGTATACTGATTTTTTTAAACAATGTGGGAGTCTTCTTCCTAGTTTTTTTAGTAATCCGGCTACCCTGCGAAGTTTAGGTAACAATTCATTAACTTGTGGGTTCCAGTTTAAATCTTCGTCGAGTGTAACACCTACACTTAAAGAAATAAGTTGGTAAAATTTAACTAAAAGTTCGTTAATTTAACGTAAAAATTCGTAGTTTTTGATCCAAAGGAATTTTCCGTTAAAATTTTTCGTAATACTTTGTTTTCATCCGTTAGAAAATAGCTCTGTTAAACTTCAACTAAAAGTATACGTTAATTTAACGTAATAATTCGTAATTTTTTATTCAAAAGATTTTTCCGTTAAATTCTTCCGTAAAATATTAATATTATCCGTTAAAAAAAGTCCGTCAAATTTAACCTAGAATACGTTAATTTAACGTACAAATTCGTGACTTTTTTCTAAAAGAGTGTTTCGTAAATAATGGCTGTAAAATTTTTATTTTATCCTTTAAAATTTATGAATAGTTTAATAACGTATTGTTTCCTTACTAAGGTTTTGTTATTCAGATATATGATACTCTTTTTATCTGAAGAAATTAATCCGTACTTTTTTTATTGATTTCGGAATTATCTGAAATTTAAAAAAAATTAAAAATTTTGTTTTACAAAAACTACAAATTAAAACTGCGTTTGTTAAATTATTTCATATTTATTTTTAATTTTTTTTTTTTTATAATAAATTATATACAAAAATAAAATAAACAAATTAATTCATTATTGATTAACAAAATAAGTCTAAAACACACATATAATATAAAACAAAAACGATTAAAAACAAAACCCTAAAAACAATGCTTATTTTTTAATTAATAATATTATTTTATAAAAATGAAACAAAATAAATTAGTTTTATTTATTTCAATAAAAGTGTTAATCATATGTTCCTACTTATAATAACTAACTACTTACATACTTATGTATGTGCATTTATGAAATATGATTAACCAAACGAAAAAAAAAATTCTTCTTTATTTGGCACTTTATTTGGCACTTTCTTTATTTGAGAAACCAACAAAACAGTAAAACAAAACATAATATATTACATAAGACAAAATCTAATAAACAATATTAAGCATATATATAAGCGGCTGAAAATTTATATTTTTATAGATCACTTGTTTTTTCATTTTTAGGTAGTTCAATTAATAATTCCAAAAATAATTACACATTTTATTTTATTTTTTACTACTTCTCGTTATTTGTATGTTACGCTTCAATCGGTCGTCACAAACTAAAGAACAATATTGTTTATTGTTTATTATTACAATTCCACAGAATTTTTTTTTTTTTTTTTTGTTTAAGAAATGCAAAAATTTTGTATTGTAGGTACGTTAAAATTATGTAACAAAAAATGTCCGTTGAAATCAACGTATAAATACGTAGAATTTCCGTAGAAACAAAAATAAGTCCGTTAAAATCAACATATAAATCCGTAGAATTTATTATTGGTTAATTTTTTTTTGTTTTGCTTTATTTTTTTTTTGTTTTAATTTGAATATTATTAAAATTCAGAAACGGAAGCGTTTAACTAACTACGGAGTCAATAAATGAAAGTCCGTAATACAAATGTTACGGATTTAGTACGTTAATTTTAAAAATATCAACTAAAAATCCGTAAAAATCGAAAAATCCTACAATTTTTAACGGAAAACGGAATAAAATATGTTCAACGAAATGAATTCGTTAAATTTTTACGAACCTTTTTTTTTAAGTATAGGTATTTATATTTGCTAACTCTTTGAATTGTGTTATTATTATACTTAACATTAATGTTGACGCTTTTTGATTTAAATAGCATTAATTTTGTCTTATTTACGTTAACTGTGAGTTTATGTTTTGACATCCACGCATGTATCAGTGACATGTCATTATTCATTGCTTTTTCCAGTTCACGTAAATTATCTTCACTAATACTAGGTCGTCAGCAAATAAAAATTTACCACAGTTCAATTGCAAATTTGCTATACAACTAATGTAGCAGGAGAAGAGTGAAGGACCCAATGAACTGCCTTGTACAACTCCATATTCGATGTTTTGCTTTTTACTTTTAATCTCGTCTAATTCGACATATTGGTATCTGTTTTTGAAGTAATTTTCAAACCATTTGTGTTCACTGCTCATTATCCCATGTTCATATAGGATTTTTAGTAGTGTTTTCCTACCTACTGTGTCGAATGCCTTTGCTAGATCAAAAAATATGACACCAACCTTTTTATCTTTACTAACATTAGTTTGGATGCGTGTTACAACATCAAATAGCACTGCACTCGTATTCGATTTCTTACAAAAACCATATTGCGATTTTCTGAGTAGCTGGTTGTGTTGCAGATACTCAATTAATTGTTGGTTAATATGTGTCTCAAGTATTTTACTGAAAATTGAAGGAATAGATATGGGTCTAAAGTTGTTAAAGTTCAATCTATCTCCACAATTTTTATAAATTGGAATTACTCTAGCAATTTTCAGATTGTCTGGAACTTTACTTTCCGCTATTGATTTATTTATTAATATAGCTATTGATTCAGCCAGTTCATATTTGCATGTTTTAATTATTTCTGTGCTAATTCCGTCTGCGTCGACACTTTTTGATAATTTCATTTTCTCTATAATGTTTATTGTTTGGTTTAAATCAATTTTATTAAACGTTAATCTTTTATCAGTTCTTACACTTGGATAATAAATTGGATCATAGTTTGCTGTCATATTTTTGCCAATGTTACAATAAAATTTGTTTAACTTGTCTATTTCGTTTTTTTTATCATTTGTAGAAAGATTTCTATTTTTGAAAAGATCGTTTTGGTTTTTCGCTATCGTGTTATCTGTGGCAATGTTTTTAACAAAATTCCATATTTTTTTCGGATCATTACCACATTCATAAAATTTTTTCTTATCGTATTCCCTTTGTTTTCTTCTTTTTAAGGAAGTGAATTTATTTAGCCAAAATTTATATTTTTCTTTGAAGTATATGTCATCATAATTTAGGCAATGTTTTCTGTGCCAGAAGTTTTTTAATTTTAATAAGTTTTTACATTCTTTATCAAACCATGGCATACCGAATTTTCGTTTTTTCTCTTTGACAGTTTTTTCTTTGGTTGATAGTTTTATAAAATTTTGAAGATTTTTTGTAAGATTTTCGCTAATTGTACTGGCAGTACTTTTTGTTGGATTATCGATAATGTAGTTTTTTATTTGACATTTCAGTTGGTTGATATTTACTTTTTTGATAGTATGTTTATTATTTAATATTTTGTCAATATTTTGTTTATTTATTTCTACAAATAAGAGGTGATGATCTGTAAAATCTGTTTTAATATGATTAATATTTATATTTTGTTTTAGGTCATTGCAGAGTACATGATCAATGCAGCTACTAGAGACAGGTCTGGTGATGTTTGAATCGCAAAAATAAAATCCATAGCTTCTATAATCGAATATCTATAATCGAAATCATAGCTTTTCTATAATCGAATATTTTATCGCGTGTCCGTTTAGATTTCTACTTGTAAAATATATTTGCCGCCCATCGTGTTATAGTACGAAACCAATAGAGTAGTTTGATACGTTTGTAAAGAGTGTGAATTTCTTTTTAAAGCCTGGGTAACGTAATATGGGAGGATTGGTGATCAGAATTTTAAGTTTTTTAAATAATCTTCATATGATATGTATTTCAAATTGATCTTCTTATTTTTCTTTAAACATTTTGCTAGTGGTCTTTTATGAACTTACAATAGGTCCTGTTATACTGAAAAAACTTTTAATTTGTTTGCATTTTTAGGGAAGTTCTAAGAATAATAACTTCAAATTTTTTGTCGTTTGGCCTTCTTGTGTTAAGAAATGTCCTAAGCCTTCCGTTAGTTTTCCAAAGATGTTGCATTTGTCGATCTGCATTTTTAAGTTGTATTCCCTTAATTTTTTCCAAATTTCTGTTATTACTTCAACTTACTCATGAAGAAATGTTGAGAAAATGAGAATGTTGTCAAGGTAGACGCAACAAATTTAATTTATCTGATATCTCTGGATAAAGTTAATCATCCTTTGAAAAGTATTAGGTGCGTCTCTGAATCCAAACGGCATTCACTAAGACTCAAAATACACTTGTGGTGTGGAAAACGCGATCTTAGCCCTATATTTTTCGTCTACTAAGATTTGGTGGAAACTCTTAGCGAAATCTAAGATTGAAATATATAGAATAGGTCCGAGTTTGTTGAACAAAGATTCAATATTGGAAATGGGGAATTTATCTTTTACTGCAATATCGTGTAGTTTAGGGTAGTATGACACTGAGGAGTTCAATAGTGTTGGATTGGCGAAACACTCCAATTTAACTTTCTTTTATGAAAGTTTTTCTAATTCAAAAAATATAGAATGCTTTTGTTGGCAACCCCCGAAGTACTTTCATTACTACTAGCAACATTAGCAGGAACCTACAGTGTAAGTTTTATCAAGTAAGTATTATAATTTTTTGAGATATATGGTTTTTGGTTATATGCTCGTTAGGTCTTGAGCCTATTAAAAGTTTCTGAATCCAGACCAAGGCATCGATATCACCCATATGCATCGATATCACATCGAGGCATTTTTACTACTAGTAACGTATAGTATTAATTTCATCAAGATAATCCGTTTTTTTTGTAATAGCCGTCATCGCTATTTAAACCCAGATATTTTGGTCCACTTCTTTCTTTATATGAGTATTATTCTGTACCTATTACAGCTGCGTGTCTGAAATTTTGCCAAAAGTAGTTAGGTTTTCTGGCCAAAGTTTCTGCAAAATTTGTTTGGTCTACAGCAATGGGTTCGAGTAGCTGCCATACAACTCCTTGTTTTATATAAGCATTATACTACACCTAATGAAGCTAGGTGTTTGAAATTTTGCCAAAAATAGTTTAGTGTAATGGCTAAAGTTACAGAAAAATTTGGTTGGTCTACTGCAGAGGATTTGAGTAGCTGCCATACAACTGATTCTTTTATATGGGTATTCCACTACACTTAATAAAGCTGTATGTTTGAAATTTTGCCAAAAGTAATTAACCGGATAATATAATGTATATATTACGGTCATACGAATATCCCAAAATTGACACAGTCTACTCTACTACACTCTTCCTCGTTTTATATTAGCATTACTCTGTACTTATTTAAGCTGGGTGTCTGAAACTTTGCCAAAAGTAGTTTGGTTTTATGGCTAAATTTTCTAAATTTAAAGTTACAACATTATACTTCAACATATGTTAAAATTTTGCTTAAATTTAAAAGAGGTTCTTTAAATTGAAGACGTGTATTTTAGTGTTAACCATTTTTGCTTAGTTAATTCAAAGTAAATTCCAGATTTTGGTGGAATTCAGAATTTAAATCCTAGATCATAAAATAATGAAGTGTAATTGGAACAGGTTTGTATGTTTATATTTTCGAGAGTCATCATAAGTTTGCTTAGTAAAAATTTTGTCAACCTTTCCCATTAATGGGCCGCTAGAACTTAAAATTTAAAACTTTCGTGTTTTTATAAAATAATTTCTTATTCAACAGTGCATATTTTGTCAACATTAATCGTTAACATTGAAGCTCCAACATTATATTTCGCAATTGTTAACAGCTGTTCTTTAACACTTTGGGATTGTATTCTAAGTATTGATTTCACTATTATTAATAACTAGCAGATTTACCCGGCGTTGCCCAGAAGCTTGCAAATTGTAAAAAAGCAAGTTTCAGCCAATTTTTTGAAATACTACTTTGCTTATAAATGAAGCCACAAAAAAATATTTGTGGAGTTCCGTTAACCAATTGTGGCCCAACAGCTTTTTATAGGTTTTTTCGTTTCTTTGTTATATATTAGAAATGATTTAACCGATTAACTTCAAAATTTGTACATGTGTTCTTCTTTGAAAATGAAGTTCAATTTACTAACAGACTTGGAAGTTGTTAACCCCTGCCGACCCGGCGATTGTTCAAAAAAAATTTTGTAAGTAAATTACGTCCAATTTTTGAAAGTAGGTACAACTTTTTTGAATTAGGGGAATACTTAAAAAAAAAAGGTTTGTCGAGTTCTTTTAATCGATTACGAAACAAAAACTTTAAAAAACAGTTTGCAAAACAATTAAAATGACTATAGCTCAAAAGCGGATACTAAATTTGCCATTATCTCATTATACTATGTCAATAGTAGTTTTCTTGAATTGCCAACGTTTGAATAAAATATAGTCGATGGTTTAGAAAAGGTTTAAAAATTTACTTTTCAACTTATATTTTGTTAAGTACTCACCTGAAAGTTGTGGTACGCTCTTCCTCGTTTTTTTATGATTTGATAAGAGAAATGTAGGCTTATTTTTTGGAAAAACTGTTTTAAAATACTATGTATTTAAGCATTATAAATAAGAAATTGAATTTTTTGATTTTTAGAATTCATTTGAAGAAAACTGAAAATTTCATTGAATCTTTGTTCAAAACGCACAAACAGGTCAAAACAAAATGAACCCTGTGGGTTTTAATTAAAATACTGGTGCAAAATTTTCAATAAAATACTTTTAATCGTATAAGAAAATAAAATTTATAGAAAACTTCATAGCTGCATCGTGGAAAACGGGTTAATCGAACTTAACTAAAACTTTCTGCAACCTCTTTTTTAGACTACAAAATCAACCTGTAAAATTGGACACAAATCGAAAACACAAAATTTTTTGAAAGTCCGCCAGGCCGAAATGGGTTGATTTATTCCAACCAAATTTATACAACTAGTTCTGGTTGCTAAGAGGAACATTTGTGCAAAATTTTACGTCAATTTGTCAAACGGTTTTGACTCAACATCAAAAACATTGAAAAAGCTTCTTTGCGCCCTCGTGCCCCAACGGGTTAACCGAACTCAACAAAAATTTGTGCCAGACTCTATTTTCGACTGCGAAACCACCTTGTAAAATTGGACACAAATCGGAAACATAAAAGTTTTTGGAAGCCGGCCAAACCGCTCTATCGCTCAAACCGTTTTGACTCGACTACAAAAATATTGAAAAAGCTTCATTGGGCCCTCGTTCCCAAACGGGTTAATCAAACTCAACAAAAATTTGTGCCAGACTCTCTTTTCGACTGCGAAACCACCCTGTAAAATTGGACACAAATCGCAAATACAAAATTTTTTGGAAGCCCGCAAGGCCGAAATGGGTTAATTTATTCCAACCAAATTTATAGAACTAATTCCGGTTGCTAAGACGAACATTTTTGCAAAATTTCAAGTCAATCGGTCAAGCCGTTTTGACTTGACATCCAAAAAACGAAAAAGCTTAAAACAGCTCTTGAGCCCCAACCCTTTGACTTATAGAAATGTGACATAGCCTATGTCACCCCCCGGGCTCCCAGAATTATTCCCTTGAAATTTTGTGACAATCGGACCAGTGGTTTTCACGTGAATCCTGGACAAACAAATAAACAAACAAACAAACAAACAAATTTTCTTCTTTATATATTAGATTAATAATGAATTGATGAAATAACTAAATTATAGTATTATCATTTACTGTTATTTATATTTTTATAAAAATAAATGATAAATTTGCTTTTTCAAAAATCCTTGGTTTTACTCACTGTAGCTTAAAATTTTGTATATCACAAAAAAAAATTGAACAGGTATTCAAGTTACAGGTATTTAAAAATTGCAAAATTCCAATTTTCGAACCCTTATAGCAACTAAACAGGTGGCGTAATAAAAAAATTTCGTTAACCGACTCCTACTAATTTCTGAGGATCTAACTTCTTCCAAAATTTCCATATCCTAACTTGAACCGCTTAGAAGACATGTGTGGCCAAAAATTTTGCAAAAAATTAAATTTTGCATAATCGTAAATTTTAATACCATTTGGCAACCCTAAACATTTGACTTTTAAAAGTTTATAAAGTTTATAAAACCAGCTATCTTTTGCCGTTTTCAGATTGAAAATACACCTAACAGAACTTAAGTTATAATCTTCTTAATATGGTGCTTTTTTTAACTTTTAGGGCTATAGTTTCGTAACTCGTGGGGCTACAGAAAAGAATTCTTCTACGAAATTATTTTTTTTGCAATACATACACGTGGTTAAAATTTCTTTACTCTATTTAAAACGGTGTAAAAGTTTTTGTAAACATACGAACGGACGGACGGACAGAGTGAAGCTATATAGGCACATTTTTACAAAATGGTTTGAAAATGTCCTAAAAACAGAAAAATGCAATTTGCTTTGAAATCTATTTTTAAAGAACAAAAAATGCGAAGTAGATAAAAAATAAAGACTTACGTAAAAATGTAGAGATAGAGAATGTTACGTTGTTTTAATAAAAAAATATTATTATTCGGATTTTTTATTAGCTTTATTTTTATTATTACTACCAGATTTACCCGGCGTTGTCCAGGAGCGTGCAAATTATAAAAAAAACAAGTTTTGGTCAATTTTTCGAAGTACTTCTTTGGTTAAAAAGAAAACCTACAAAAATATTTGTGGAGTTCAAATAACAATAATCTTGAATGTTTAAAAAATGTTTTGTCGAGCTCTTTTAACTGATTGCGGAACAAAAACTTTAAAAAACAGTTTGCAAAACAGTTTGAACGATTTTCTCTAATTATTCTATACGTGGTGCTTCTTGACAGTTTGGTGATCCTTGATTATAGGGTTGAAGATGGTGGGTTTCCGGCGAATAATGTAAACTGAATTAAAATTTTTATTTCTATTATTATTTAATCATGAAATATTTCAATTCAAATTTGCTATATGAAATGCTAGGGTATACTAAATTTGCCATTATGTCATTATACTATGTCAATAGTAGTTTCTTGAATTGAAAACGTTTGAATAAAATATAGTTGATGGTTCAGAAAAGGTTTAAAAATCTGCTTTTCAACTTATATTCTGTTTTGCAAGTTCTACTACCCTCTTCTTCGTTATACCCGTATGACTATATAGTCCAAGGGTATAATAAATTTGCCATTACGTTTGTAACGCAGAGAAGGAGGGGGGGTACATATAGACTCAAGTGTATGGATCGGATCAGAATCGAAAAATAAATCGATTTAGCTATGTATGTCCGTCCGTCCGTCAGTCCGTCATCACGATAACTCAAAAAGTAAAGGAGCTAGGATTATGAAATTTTCACAAATTCGTTTTTATGCAAAAAACGGAATCGAGTTTTAAATTCAACCATTTTGGTCCACGGGTTCGAGTACCTGCCATACAACTTCTAATTTTATATGAGCATTACTCTATACCCATGGAAGCTGCGTGTCTGAAATTTTGCCAAAAGTAGCTTAGTATAATGGCCAAAGTTACTGCAAAATTTGGTTGGTCTACTGCAGACGGTTCGAGTAGCTGCCATACAACTCCTTCTTTTATATGAGCTTTACACTACACCTGATGAAGCTGGGTGTCTGAAATTTTGCAAAAAATAGTTTAGTGTAATGGCCAAAGTTACTGCAAAATTTGGTATGTCTACTGCAAAGGGTTCGAGTAGCTGCCATACAGCTCCTTCTTTTATATGAGCATTACTCTGCACCTAATAAAGCTGAATGTTTGAAATTTTGCCAAAAGTAATTAACCAGATGATATAATGTATATGTTACGGTCATACGGGTATCCCAGAGTTGACACAGTCTACTCTACTACACTCTTCCTCGTTTTTTTATGATTTTATGACAGAAATTTAGTTTTCTTTTTTGTTAAAACTGTTTAAAAATACTATGTATTTAAGCATAATATATATACAAAATTGAATTTTTTGATTTTTAGATTTTTTTTCATGAAAAAACTGGTGGAGCTTGTGGTACATTTATTAATAATAAAATAACATTTTCACTAAATTACTCATATAGCAACAACTATGACAGTTTTCTTAGTATAAATATAACATAAAACAAAAAAATACTATATTGCATTAATATTTATACACCACTTTCTAAAACTTCATTAAAATACACAAGTTTCTTAAAAAATTGTGAAAAATGTATAATGAACACAAATTTTACAAAACAAACTTTTGTTATGAGAGATTTTAATGTAAACTTTTTCGAAAATACTAATAGAATTTCTCACTATATGAACTTTGTGTTAATGCATTCATTTCACATTACTGATTATAATGTCGTAACAAGAAACATATCACAATCATGCATCCATCACATTTTCACAAATAATTTAAATCAAAACATTACCCTTTCACGTGTCAACATCGATTTAATTGATCATAATGTCATTGCAATTGAAATATCAAACAATATTATGACAAATAACAATGAAACAAAAAACAGTGATGGTTCAAAATTCTATAAATTTTTACAAGAACAATCGGTTATTCTCAATAATTTATAAAATACTGATGTAATATTTGATGAATTCCTATCAAAATACAACGAATTAAATAGGAAAACTTCATATCAAAAATTACAAAAAAATTAACTGAAAATTCATGGATTCGCAAGCTGCGAAGAATAAAAGTTTTTGGTACACGAAATTTAAAAATGATCCAAAAAATACTAATTTGTAAAGGCAATACAAATATTATAGGAACACGGCTACAAGCATGCGTAGAGAAAAAAAGAGAATATATTGTGAAAAAAAAATTTCTGAGAACATTAACAACTCAACAAAAACTTGAAGTTTCATCAACGAAATATTATATTATTCGAACAAAAAATCAAAACAAAATGTATTATTAAATGGACTGTATAAAAAAGAAGAAATGTGTAAAATAAATTAACTTATTCAATACTTTGCTACTGTTGGGAAATATATTTCTCTGAGGTTTGCAAAAGAGGTATTTTATGAGCCTCCTAAAAGGGCAAAATTTTTTAAATACAATTATATATATAAAAACTAAATATTTGACTTCATTAAATATTAAAAAAATTCAAAGGTTTTAGATGTATATAATATGTCGCTAGAAATCTTTAAAAAATGCCAACCAATATCAGTTCTTGTAAACTAATCAATCAAAGAGGTAATGTTTCCAGACAAATTAAAAAGAAGCAAAAAAGTGCCAGTAAACAAAACAGGTTGTAAAAGTGAAATAAAAACCTATAGACCTATTTGCTTAGTGCCCATCGTGGGAAAAATTATTGAAAAGGTGGGCAGTAATCAACTAGAAGGACAAAGAAAAATTACTTCTAAAACATCAATATGGGTTTAAGAAAAAATTGAGCACAGAAACGCTCTTATTGATATGATCCCACGAGTCCAGAAATTAAATGAAAAAAATCAAATTGTATCATTTTATTTCAAGGATTTGTCTAAGGCGTTTGACATAGTAGACCATGAAATTCTATTAAGAAAAATTCAAACTTTTGGTAAGAGACATCGAATTTAAATGGCTCAAATCTTAACCAGGTAACCGAAACCAAAATACGCAAATACACGAAGCAACAAGTGAAACAGAAAAAATCAGCTTCGATGTATCACAAGGTTGTATTCTGGGACCATCACTATTCAACTTATACGTCAATTCGCTGCCAACATTGAAGCCGAAATCATACTATTTGTCGTCCATGCCGAAAACACCTCAGAATTACAAAATAAAATGAACTTATGAGTGTGAAAAATAAACGCATGGATGAAAACTCATAAACTAAACGTTAATACCAAGAAAACAAAATGCATGTTAATTATTCCCACGACAACATCTCTAAACATAAAAATTTCAGATGTCAATTTAAGAGAAAATGGTAGAGTGTAAATTTCTTCGGTTCTGGTTAAATGAAAATTTTAAATGGAAAACACATATAAAACATTTAAGCAATAAGTTGAGCTCATAATGCTCATCGGACAGCATGAAAATGCTCAATTAATGACGTTCAAGCTTTAAAAATATTTGTATAACTACAATTGGCTCGAAAAACAGAAAAAATTCACAAAGAAAATAACTTATATCTAATCAATGATTTATTCAACATCAAATTAATTCTATACATAAAACACCACAATAATCTTCAAATTAATTTGAAACCTTTAACTGGTCACAAATTGAAAAAAGAATTACCTGTTATATAAGTCGAAAAGTACGAAACATAGGATATAAAAAATACTTATAATTATTTTTAATTTATTTTTCAAAATATCTACATTCTAAATAGTTCTAAAGTGCAATCATCCTCCATAATTAGTTTTTAAGAAATTATTATGTAATATTAGGGCAAAGAAGTTGTATGGCAGCCCTCCGAAAATGAAGCCGTAACGTTTTGAAACTTCATACAAGTGCTGATTCATTATATAACTAACCGTGTGTAATTTTCATCTTCGTAAAATAATTAGTTTTGAAGAAATTCATATTGGTGGAAAAAAGTTGTATGGCAGCTCCCCGAAGCCGTCGTCCGATTTTAACAAAACACAATAGAAAACCTAGAAATTGTCTAAAAATGACGTTGTGAGAATTTCAAAAATCTGTTCCTTTTAGTTTTTGAGTTATCGTGCTGACACACGGACGGACAGACACACATAGCTAGATCGATTTCCTTTTCAATGCTGATCCAATACGTATCCTTGCCACTATATCTATGCATTACAAATGGTATAGCAATTTTAATATACCCGATGTCATATATGTATGCTTGGGTATAAATATTGCGTTATTACATAGTATACATTCATTCATTACTAATGAACTTTTGTAATATAAAAGCATATCCGTACGCCCATTCGCTCATTATAAAAAATTAATTAACAAACGCGCTCTATAAATAACTCACAGAAGCAGAAAAATTAAGAATTACAAGACTTGAAAATACAGTTTCACAACCAACCAAGCATTATAATCTAAAATATATAAAAACGGAATTAGTTTGTTTGTTTGTTGGTTTGTTCTGGAGTCGTTTTAAACTTCTTCTTTTTTTTGATGTCGAGACAATACTTTTTGACCGATTGACTTAAAATTTTAGATAATAGAATTTATTGTTTGAAGCTGGTTGGAATGAATTAGCCGAATCCCGTCCGGCGCGTTCCAAAATATTTTTATACCCTACACCTATCGAATAGGTAAAAGGGTATATTACCTTTGGTATGGTGTTTGTAACCACCTAAAGGAAGCGAGCTAGATATGGAAAAGTATATATATTTGTGATCAACGTGACCTCCTGAGTCGATATAGCCATGCCCGTCCGTCCGTAGGCACGATAACTCAAAAAATAATGGAGCTCTCTTGATAAAATTTTAGGTTACTAGGACTGAAAGTACGGCGGGGATTACAAATGGGCGGAATCGGCCCAAAGGGTTCGGATTCTGGACCTTTTAATCGATCGAAGGGCTAACGATCATAAATAAAAAATCATGATAACTCAATAACTAATAACGCTTTCTTCATCAAATTTGTGCTGTAGGTTAATAGTAATGAAACTACTTCGGGGATTGCGTAAGTTCGGGGTTGCACCATGGGTTTGGAACCTAGAACTTTTTGATCGAATTTGGGCCAAACGATCATAATTCCGAAACCAATGAAGACAGCACCTCCAAATTTTGTATCAAGGTGTCCCTTCCTATTTCCGAAGACCTTAAAGCATTTCTTTAAAATTTATAAAGATAACAACTTAAAAAAATGTAGAAGCTTCAAATTTGGCACAAGGGTGTTCTTTACTATCTCTTGCATGTCCCCCTAATTTGGGATCAATTGAAGTGGTGGTATAGTATCCCTCTTAGACCTCTTAAGTTTTAAAAGCTTATAATCGAAATTATTAAAAATAGTAACTAAAAATTAAGATAGAACGTTCAAATTGTGTAAAAAGGTTAACTAGTGCTTAAAGTTAAGCGAGGACTGCATAAGAGCGAAATCAGCCCAAGGGTTCGGATTCTGGAAAGGGCTAACGACCATATATAAATAATCACGATAACTCAACAACTAATGACGCTATCTTCATGAAATTTGTGCTGTAGGTTATTGGTAATGAAACTACGCCGGCGATTACGTACGGTGAAGATTGGACAATGGGTTCGGAACTTAAAATTTTTTGATCGAATTTAGGCCAAACTAGCATAATTCCGAAACCAATGAAGATAGAATCTCCAAATTTGGTTTCAGGGTGTGGCTTTCGATTTCCTTAGTGTCCTTGAAATTTGAGCCCAATTGTCCTTGAAATTTGTTCCAAGGACCTTAAAGTATATTTTATAAATTAATAAAGATAGTAACTTGAGACAAATGTAGAAGTTTCAAATTTGGCACAGTGGTGTTCTTTACTATTTCCTGCGTGTCCCTCTAATTTTGGATCAATTGGAGTGGTGGTTCAGTACCTTTCTTAGACTCCCCAATGTGTAAAAGTTTATCATCGAAATTAATATAACTAGTAACTTAAAATTAAGATAGAACGTTCCAATTGTGTACAAGGGTTAACTAGTATTGAAAGTATGACGGGGACTGCATATGGGCGAAATCATACCATTATTTCGGGTTCTGGAACCCTTGAAAAACAAACATATAGCTTAACAAACATATAGCTTAAAAACACCATAACTCAAAAATAATGCCGCTATTTTGATGAAATTTAAACTCTAGGTTACTAGTAATGAAAGTACAATTGGAACTGATTCTGGTCGAGTTTGGTCAATGAGTTCGGATTCTAGAAGCTTTTGACCGATTTGAGGCCGAACGAGTATAATATCGAAGCGAGTATAATATCGAAGAACGAGTATAATATCGAAAAAAATAAAAAAAAAAATTTAAATAAATCAAAATTAATTATAAATTCTATAGGGCCAGATGGCTAAAAGCTAAGGTCCCAAAATTACCTATATATATTTATGAATTTTATTTATGTTACTAATATTATTACAAACAATTGTCTAGATTTAAGTTAAATATTTAATTAGGAATTAAATTAAATAAAGAAAAAAAAAAAACAAAAAAAAAGCTTTTCTATTAGGTATATAAACTAACCATTTAAAATAATTGCAATTTTTAAAAATTTGGATTATTAAATATATTATGCTTTGATTAGCTTTTTATCACAAAATTTAATAACTAGAATTTTTTCATTTTGTAATTGAATTGGAATAAATATATTTTCATTTATAACAAGTTTTTTTGTTTTTTTAATATTTTTAAATAAATAAATTAGTAAGAATCTGTAGTATTTTTCAAGAGATAGTGTAGTTAGAAAATGGTTTTAGTATTATAAAGTTAATTTGGTTACCTATGTCTTACAATCAAATTAATAACAGCTTTTATGGCGTTAAAATGACTTATGGAAATGTCATTAAATTTGAACCAAATAGGTGTAGGGTATTTCTAAGTCGGTTGCAGCAACTGACTGTTTCTTTACTTGTTTCTTTTCAATTTCTGTTCAATTTTACAGGGTGTATTTGCAATACAAAAAAAAGGCTGAAACCAATTTTTGTTGAGTTCGGTGAATTCGTTTGGGCAATGACCCTAGGAAGTTTTTTCAATCTTTGTGATGTCGAGTCGAAGCAGTTTGACCGATTGACTTGAAGTTTTACACAAACGTTGCTCTTACACAAACGAATTTGTTGTATGAAGTTGGTTTGAATATATCAACACATTTCAGCCCGACGAGATTCTAAAAAATTGTTTGTTATCCGACTTGTTTTCAATTTTTTACGGTGTATTTGAAATCCAAACGGCAGCCTAGAGATAATTTTTGTTGCCTTCGTTTTGTCCTTTTGGCACGGGGATCTTATTGAGTTTTGTTCAATCTTTTTGATGGGTTCATGTAGAAACCAAGGGTCCGGTTGCTACAAAATTTTATAGGAATAATTCTTAGAGCCTGGGAGTAACATAGGCTATATGAAGTTTTAATAAGTCAACAGGTTCCAGCTCCAGAGTCGTTTTAAACTTTTTCGTTTTTTGTCGAGCCGAACTGTTTGACTTATTGACTTGAAATATTGCACAAATATTCTTTTTAGCTACCGGAATTTTTTGTATAAAATTGGTTTGAATATATTAACTTTGGAGCAGCGGCTTCCAAAAAAAAAGTTTTGTTTCAGATTTGTGTCCAATTTTGCAAGGGTTGCAGTCCAAACGAGAAGCTGAGGAAAATGTTCGTTCATTATTCAAGAAATTTTTTTTTTACTTAACTTGTTCTTCTTCTTTTACTGCATATCCATTATTGGATGTTAGCGATCATATGATGCTGTTGATCAACTGTTGATGATTAATGCGATTCCTGGCTGTGTGCATTAACTCTCCTATGTTTGAAACGCCTGTCCACTGTCTGATGTTTCTTAGCCATGACATTTGTTTTCTAACTATGCCTCTTCGTCCTTCAATTTTGCCTTGGATAATAAGTTGAAGCAATTTATATTTGTTTCCGCGCATAATGTGGCCAAAATATGATGTTTTCTGACGTTTAATTTTTAGAAGCAGTTCTCTATTTGCACCAATTCTGCACAGGACATTCTCATTTGAAACGTGTTCAGTCCAAGAGATTTTTTGCACTTTTCTGTAGACCCACATTTCAAATGCTTCCAATTTGTTGATGTCTTTAATTTTTAACGTCCAGGCCTCCATGCCATATAATAGAACTGACCATACATAGCACTTCATGAATCTTATGCGAAGTTTGATATTTAAATCTCTACAACAAAATGATTTTTGATATTTGAAAATAGCATTTCTAGCCATTTCGATTCGACTTTTGATTTTTGTACTGCAGTCCCAATTTTCATTTAACCAGCTTCCAAGGTATTTAAATTTTTACACTCGTTCAATCGGAAGGTTGTTGATTGTAATTGAAGCTGCTGTGTAGGAAATCTTTTTTCTGCTAACTATCATAAATTTGGTTTTAGAAATATTTACTTTTAATCCAAAATTATTGCTATAATAGTTAATCTTATCTACTACGTGCTGTAGGTCCAGAAGATTATCTGCGATGACAACTGTATCGTCTGCATATCTGATGTTGTTAATGCACCGTCCATTCACCTTTACTCCAACGTCCAAGTCGGCAATTGATTCTTAAAAGATAACTTCAGCATACAAATTAAAGAGCATTGGCGAAAGTATGCAGCCCTGCCGGACACCTTTTGGTATTTTAATGCTGCTGGTTAAGTCTTTATTGACTTTGACGTTAGCCGATTGTTGCCAGTACAAATTTTTAATACAGCGCAAAATATTTTCATCGATGCCTATACCATTGAGAATGTTAATAAGTTTTTCATGATTAACCTTATCAAAGGCTTTTTCATAAACTACAAAACAGAGAAAAACATCTTTTTGTACATCTCGGCAGTTGTGAATCAATACTTGTAGACTAAATCGATTATAATGAAAATTTTGCACAAGCCTTTATCTTAATTACGGAATCATCGGGTAAATTTGGCTTTAATCTGCTAACCTGTTTTGACCCAAAAATACAATGAATTTTTAAAATTTTTGTGTTTACGGAAGTTAACTCTTATTCCAAAAGCTCATTTAGATAATAAAACTATTTTTTCGTTTTTCCTCCAATAGTGCAAAAGATAATGCGATAGTTTGGTTGCGATATATTAACCCGTTTGGGCAAAATTCCTAATGATTTTTTTTAAAGTTTTATAACAATATTTTTAAAACTCTGAACTTTTGTATAGCTGTGATTTCCTAAAAATTTTCAATTAAAATTTTTAATATACCTACTTCTAATATATAAAGAAGAAAATTTGTTTGGTTGCCTGTTTGTTTGTTTGTCTAGGATTCATGCAAAAACCACTGGTCCGATTGACACAAAACTTCAAAGGAATAGATCTAAGAGCCCGGGGATGACATAGGCTATGTCACATTTTTATAAGTCAACAGGTTGCGGCTCCAGAGCCGTTTTAAGTTTTTTCCTTTTTCATCATGAACTTTTGCACAAATGTTCCTCTTAGCAACCGGAATTAGTTGTATAAATTTAGTTGGAATGAACTAATCCATTTGAGCCTGGCGGGCTTCCAAAAATTTATGTGTTTCTGATTTCTGTCCAATTTTACAGCGTGATTTTCCAGTCGAAAAATGAGGATGACAAAAATTTTTGTTGAACTCGGTTAAACCGTTTGAGCACGAGGATTCAATGAAGCTTTTTCAATGTTTTCGATGTCGATTCAAAGTGGTTTAACCGATTGACTTGAAATTTTGCAAAAATATTCCTCTAAGCAACCGGAATTAGTTGCATAAATTTCGTTGGAATGAATTAACCCATTAGAGCCTGGCGCGCTTCCACAAAAATTTGTGATTCCGAATTGTGTCCAATTTTATAAGTTGATTTGCAGTCTAAAAGAGCAGCTGCAAAAAGTTTATATTAAGTTCGATAAACCGGTTTTCCACGATGACGTCATGAAGTTTTCTGTAAATTTTATTTGCTTAAACGATTAAAAGAATTTTTTTGAAAATTTTGTACCAGCAGTTTAGTTATAACAAGTAAAGAAACAATCAGTCGGTGCAACCGACTTAGAAATACCCCACACCTATTTGATTCAAATTTAATGACATATCCATAAGATCGCTCTACAACTGATCAAATCTTTAGTCTCAGACAAATAATGGAAAAATGTAGAGAATTTTCCATCCCCACTCATCACGTCTTTGTAGATTTTATGAAAGCGTACGACAGCATACAAAGAGGTCCCCTATGGAACGCAATGGTGGAACTGGGAATCCCAAAGAAACTGGTCAACCTGGCAAAAATGACCACTGAAAACAGTAAAAATTGTATCCGCATTCAAGGTGACCTCTCTGAACCGTTCGAAACAAAAACAGGAGTGAGACAGGGAGATCGGCTAGCGCCAATGTTATTTAATCTGGCACTTGAAAAAATTATCCGTGCATCAGAGATTGAAACAAAACAAACACTTTGGTGTAAATCATCACAAATTCTAGGCTACGCTGATGACCTCGACCTGATAGGCAGAAACATAAATGTTGTAAAAGAAAACTTTATAAAATTACAAGAAAAAGCTGCCCAATTTGGTTTGAAAGTCAATGCAGAGAAAACAAAGTACCTTAAAACTCAAATAACAGGAAGAAATCAACCACATACACAAACAATTGCTGTGGGAGATATGGAATTTGAAAGTGTTAAAGATTTCAAATATTTAGGATCAGTAGTTGACATAGAAGGCTCAAATAATGCAGAAATAGACGAAAGACTGAAATCTTGAAATAAATGTTATTTCTCCATGCTAAACCTCTTTAAATCAAACTATATCACAAGTAAAACAAAAATAAAACTATATAAAACTTTGATAAGACCAGTGGTATCGTATGGATGTGAAACTTGGAGCCTTAGAAAAAATGAAGAAGAAAAATTAGATATTTTTGAGCGCAAGATTCTCCGAAGAATTCTGGGTCCTGTCAGAACGTCAGAAGGATCGCTTCGACTTCGAACGAATGAAGAATGCATACAACACTTTAAAGATTTACAATTAAGTTCGTATATTAAAATACAAAAATTAAGATGGGCAGGTCATATTTCCAGAATGCCAAACGACAGGTCCGTATCCAGAATCTTCTATGGTAATCCAGTTGGAAAAAGACCAGTTGGCAGACCAAGAGTTAGATGGAAAGATAATTTTCATGAAATTGTAAACGAGCTACAAATACACAATTGGAGAACGAATGCCGTAGACAGAAATAATTGGAAGCAGATAATTAGGGAGGCGAAGGCTCACTATGGGCCGTAGTGCCAAGGAGGAGGAGGAGGGATCCATAAGTCATTTTAACGCCATAAAAGCTGTTATTAATTTGATTGTAAGACATAGCTAACCAAATTAACTTTATAATACTAAAAACATTTTCTAATTACACTATCTCTTAAAAAATATTACAAATTCTTACTAATTTATTTATTTAAAAATATTAAAAAACAAAAAAACTTGTTATAAATGAAAATATATTTATTCCACTTCAATTACAAAATGAAAAAATTCTAGTTATTAAATTTTTTGATAAAAATCAGATCAAAGCATAATATATATAATAACCCAAATTTTTCAAAATTGCAATTATTTTAAATGGCTAGTTAATATACCTAATAGAAAAGCTTATACGCAAAATATGCAATAAATTTATTTCTAAAATACAATTACTAATTTACACCTTTTCATACAATTCATTTAAATATAAAAATAAATTTTACATAAATGCAGCAAGTTCCTTTGAAGAAAGCTGAACCACTACAATTAAGTCTAAATTTCGGGAACACATATGATATGATTTCTATTCTTTGGCTTCGAAATTGTACTCGTTCGGCCTCAAATCGATTAAAAGCATCTAGAATCCGAACTCATTGACCAAACTCGACCAGAACCAATTCCAATGGTACTTTCATTACTAGTAACCTAAAGTTTAAATTTCATCAAAAAAGCGGCATTATTTTTTGAGTTATGGTGTTTTTAAGATATACGTTTGTTAGCCCTTGAACTTTTCAAAGGTTGCAGAACCCGAAACCATGGTACGATTTCGCCCATATGCAGTCCCCGTCATACTTTCAATACTAGTTAACCCTTGTACACAATTGGAACGTTCTATCTTAATTTTAAGTTACTAGTTTTATTAATTTCGATGATAAACTTTTACACATTGGGGGGTCTAAGAAAGGTACAAAATTAGAGGTACACGCAGGAAATAGTAAAGAACAGCCATGTGCAAAATTTGAAGATTCTACATTTGTTTCAAGTTGCTATCTTTATTAATTTCGAAAATATGCTTTAAGGTCCTTGGAACTGAGTGGCTGGTCCACACCCAGTACTCCAATTGGGCTCAAATTTCAAGGACACTAAGGAAATCGAAAGCGACACCCTGAAACCAAATTTGGAGATTCTATCTTCATTGGTTTCGGAATTATGCTAGTTTGGCCTAAATTCGATCAAAAAGTTCTAAGTTCCGAACCCATTGTCCAATCCTCACCGTACGCAATCGCCGCCGTAGTTTCATTACCAATAACCTACAGCACAAATTTCATGAAGATGGCGTCATTAGTTGTTGAGTTATCGTTATTATTTATATATGTTCGTTAGCCCTAAAACCGATTAAAAGGTCCAGAATCTGAACCCTTGGGCTGATTTCGCCCTTATGCAGTCCACGTTTAACTTTAAGCACTAGTTAACCCTTGTACACAATTTGAACGTTCTATCTTAATTTTAAGTTACTATTTTTAATAATTTCGATTATAAGCTCTTAATACTTAAGAGGGTCTAACAGGGATACTGAACCACCACTTCAATTGATCCCAAATTAGGGGGACACGCAAGGGATAGTAAAGAACACCCTTGTGCCAAATTTGAAGCTTCTACATTTTTTTAAGTTGTTATCTTTATTAATTTTATAAATATGCTTTAAGGTCTGCGGAAATGTGTGGCTGGTCCCCGACCCACTACTCCAATGGGGCCCAAATTTCAAAGACATTAGGAAAATTGGAAGGGACACCCTGATAAAAACTTTGGAGGTTCTATCTTCTTTGGTTTCGGAATTATGCTCGTTTGGCCTAAATTCGATAAAAAAGTTCTAGGTTCCGAACCCTTGGTCCAATTCCGAACTTACGCAATCCCCGAAGTAGTTTCATTACTAGTAACCTACAGCACAAATTTGATGAAGAAAGCATCATTAGTTGTTGAGTTATAGTGATTTTTTATATATGATCGTTAGCCCTTCGATCGATTAAAAGGTCCAGAATCCGAACCGATGGGCCGATTTCGCCCATGTGCAATCCCCGCCGTACTTTCAGTCCTATTAACCTCCAGTTAAAATTTCTTCAAGATAGCTCTATTATTTTTTGAGTTATCGTGCCTACGGACGGACGGAGGGACGGACGTACGGACATGGCTATATCGACTCAGGAGGTCACGCTGATCACAAATATATATACTTTTCTATATCTAGCTCGCTTCCTTTAGGTGGTTACAAACACCATACCAAAGTTAATATACCCTTTTACCTATTCTATAGGTGTAGGGTATAAAAACCCACATGGTTAATTCTGTTTTGATCTATTTACGCGTTTTGCATAATGATTCAATGAAATTTTCAAAATATTGGTATTAGCGCAAGTTATCCTTTATTCCAAAAGCTCACTTAATTAATAAGACTAATTATTTTTTGCTCTCTTTAAATGGTCTTAAATAGTGCAAAAGCTAAATGAGATAATAAAAATAAAGATAATCAGAGATCCGAATAATAGTATCTTTAAATTTATATAACATAACATTTTCCTTCTTTAAATTTTTTCGTAAGTCTTTGTTTTTTATTTAATTTGCAGTTGTTGTTTTTGAAAAACAGATTTCAGTGTAAAATTCTGGTTTTCTTCAAATAATATCTAAAAATCAAAAATTCTATTTCGTATATGCTTAAATACATAGTATTATAAAACACTTTTAACAAAACAGAAGCCTACATTTCTCTCATAAAACCATAAAAAAAAGAGGAAGAGGGTAGTAGAATTTTCAAAACAAAATATAAGTTGAAAAGCAGATTTTTAAGCCTTTTCTAAACCATCGACTATATTTTATTCAAACGTTGGCAATTCAAGAATCTACTATTGACATAGTATAATGACATAATGGCAAATTTATTATACCCTTTTGACCTATAGTCAAACGGGTATAATAATACTTATATGTAAACTAGCTTTTACCCGGCGCACGTTGCCCCGCCACGATGTTATAAAAAACTTTTTTTAAAACGCTTTTTTTAGAATTATTCTTGTAATTTTTCAACAAATGTTAATGTGTTATTATGTTAACTGAATTAAATTTTTATTTCTATTTTTATTTAATAATTATGAAAAGTTTCAAGTGAAATATGATAAATTTGTTGAAAAATTGCAAGAATAAAAAATCGTTTTAAAAAAATTTCTTTATCACATTTTAAAATTAACATTTACACCATGTGTAATTTTTGTGTTAACTTTTTTCAATAACATCAACTTAAATTAAAACTAAATTGAGCGGCGCGGCAACGTGCGACTGGTAATAAGTAGTTTACATATAAGTATTATTAAACAAGTTTGACTATAGCGTATACTAAATTTGCCATTATGTAATTATACTATGTCAATAGTAGTTTCTTGAATTGACAACGTTTGAATAAAATATAGTCAATGGTTTAGAAAAGGTTTAAAAATCTGCTTTTCAACTTATATTTTGTTTTGCAATTCTACTACGCTCTTCCCCGTTTTTTTATGATTTTATGAGAGAAATGTAGGCTTCTTTATACCCGTATGACTATATAGTCATTATACCCGTATGACTATATAGTGAAAGGGTATAATAAATTTGCCGTTACGTTACGAGGAATAAATTTAAAAAATAAATCGATTTAGCGATGTATGTCCGTCCTTCCGTCCGTCATCACGATAACTCAAAAACTAAAGGAGCTAGGATTATGAAATTTTCACAAATACGTTTTTATGCAAAAACCGGAATCGCTATTTAAATCCAGCCATTTTGGTCCATGGGTTCGGGTAGCTGCCATACAACTTCTTTTTATATATGAGTATTTCTCTGTACCTATTGCAGCTGCGTGTCTGAAATTTTGCCCAAAGTAATTTAACTTTATGGCCAAAGTTTCTGCAAAATTTGGTTGGTCTACTACAGAGGGTTCGAGTAGCTGCCATACAACTCCTACTTTTATATGAGCTTTACCCTACACCTGATGAAGCTGGGTGTCTGCAATTTTGCAAAAAATAGTTAAGTGTAATGGCCAAAGTTACTGCAATGTTTGGTTGGTCTACTGCTGAGGGTTCGAGTAGCTGCCATACAACTCCTTCTTTTATATGAGGATTACAATACACCAAATGAAGCTGGGTGTCTGAAATTTTGCCAAAAGTAGTTTAACTTTATGGCGAAAGTTTCTGCAAAATTTGGTTGGTCTACTGCAAAGGGTTCGAGTAGCTGCCACACAACTCCTTCTTTTATATAAGCATTACTGTACACCAAAGCTGAATATTTTAAATTTTGCCAAAAGTAAATAACCGCATGATATAATGTATATGTTACGGTCACGCGGGTATCCCAGAGTTGACACAGTCTACTCTACCACACTCTTCCTCGTTTTTGTTAAAACTGTTTTAAATACTATGTATTTAAGCATAATATACACGAAATAGAATTTTTGATTTTTAGATTTTATTTGAAGAAAACTACAATTTTACACTGAAATCTGTTTTTAAAAAACAACAAGTGCAAAGTAAATAAAAAAGAAGTAAAGAAACAGTCAGTCGGTTCAGCCGAATTACAAATACCCTACACCTATTTGGTTCAAATTTAATGAGATATCCATAAGTCATTTTAAAACCATAAAAGCTGTTATTAGTTTGATAGTAAGACATAGCTAATCAAATTAACATTAAAATACTAAAAACATTTTCTAATTACTTTATCTAGTCAAAAATATTAGAAATTCTTATTAATTTATCTATTTAAATGAAAATAGATTTATCTCAATTCAATTACAAAAGTGAAAAAATTTTAATTATTAAATTTTGTGATATAAAGCTAATCAAAGCATAACATATTTAATAATTCAAATTTTTCAAAACTGCAATTATTTTAAATTGTTACTTTATGTACCTATTAGAAAAACTTTTAAACGCAAAAATCCAAAAAATGTATTTCTAAAATATAATTACAAATTTAGAATTTTTCATATAATTCATTTAAATATTAAATTAAAGTTTAAATAAATGCATCAAGTACCTTTGAATATAGCTTAAGTTTCGTACACAAAGTCTTAATTATATATCACCTATGGTAATAATTCAATAAAATATATTATATAATACATATTAAAAAAAAGGAATTTCATCGTTTATTAAAAAAATATTTTGCTTTTAATTTATAAAATATGTTTTATGGTAAAATTCTTAGACTTTTAAAAATATAAAAGTATTAAATAATAAACGGAAATAGGAAAGAACCCTCGTGTATCAAATTTAAAGTTTCTATCTTCATGAATTTTAAAGATAAGCTTTTTAGTTTTGGGATTTCCTAGGAGGCACCTGAACCACCATTAAAATTAAGTCTAAATTTCAGGGACACATGGGAAATAGGAAGTATATACTTTGACTTTGTAATTATACCCGTTTGACCTCAAATCTATCAAAAGCTTCTAGAATCCGAACTCATTGTCCGAGCTCGACTAGAACCAATTCCCGTGGTACTTTCATTACTAGTGCCCTAGAGTTTAAGTTTCATCAAAATAGCGGCGTTTTTAAGATATATGTTTGTTAGCCCTTGAACAATTTGCCCATATGTAGTCCCCATTATGCATTCAATACCAAATAACCCTTGCACACAATTGGAACGTTTTTATCCTAATTTCGTTCATATCTTAATTTTAAGTTACTATTCTTAGTAATATCGATTACAAGCTTTAAAACCTTTGGAAGTCTAAGACGGGTACTGAACCACAACTCCAGTTTATTAATTTTAAAGATATGCTGTAAGGTTTTCGGAAATGTGTGGCTGGTCCCTGACCCAATATTCCAATGGGGCTCAGATTTGAAAGACAGCAAGGAAATAGGAAAGGACACACTGATACCAAATTTGGTGGTTCTATCTTCATTGGTTTCGTAATTATGCTCGTTTGACCTAAATTCGGTCAAAAAGTTCTAGGTTCCGAACCCATAGTCCAATCTGAATGTATGCGATCCCCACCGTAGCTTTAATACTAGTAACCGACAGCATAAATTTGATGAAGATAGCGTCATTAGTTGTTGAGTTACCGTGATTTTTCATATATGTTCGTTAGCCGATTAAAAGGTCCAGAATCCGAACCCATGGGCCGATTTCACCCACATGTAATCCCCGCCGTACTTTCAAACCCAGTAACCCACAGCTAAAATTTCAACAAGATAGATCCATTATATTTTGAATTATCGTGCCTACGGACGGACGGACATGGCTAAATCGACTCAGGAGGTCACGCTGATCACAAATATATATACTTTTCCATATCTAGCTCGCTTCCTTTAGGTGGTTACAAACACCATGCCAAAGTGAATATACCCCTTTACCTAATCTATAGGTGTGGGAATATAACAAAGACTTCCCAAAAAATTTGAAGTAGGAAAATATTATGTTATTTAAATTTAGAGATACTAATATTCGGATCCTTTATTAGCTTTATTTTTATTATTATTAATATTATCTCATTTAGTTTTTGCACTATTTAAGACCATTTAAAGAGAGCAAAAAAAATTAGTCTTATTAATTAAGTGAGCTTTTGGAATAAAGGATAACTAGCGTTAATACCAAAATTTTGACAATTTCATCGAATCTTTATGCAAAACGCGTAAACAGGTAAAAACCAAATTAACTCTGTGGGTTTTTATAATTAAAATGCTGGACACTAAGTCATTTTTAGACAATTTCTAGGTTTCCTATTGTTTTTGGTTAAAATCGGACGACGGCTTCGGGGAGCTGCCTTACAACTTTTTTGCACCAATATGAATTTCTTCAAAACTAATTACACTACGAGGATGAAAATTGCACACGGTTAGTTATATAATGAATAATCACTTGTATGAAGTTTCAAAACGTTACGGCTTCATTTTCGGGGGGCTGCCATACAACTTCTTTGCCCTAATATTATATAATAATTTCTTAAAAACTAATTATGGAGGATGATTGCCCTTTAGAACTATTTAGAATGTAGATAATTTGAAAAATAAATTAAAAATAATTATAAGTATTTTTTATATCCTATGTTTCGTACTTTTCGACTTATATAACAGGTAATTCTTTTTTCAATTTGTGACCAGTTAAAGGTTTCAAATTAATTTGAAGATTATTGTGGAGTTTTATAATCCTGCACATAGTTATTTCCCGCCCAAATTGCGATGTTTTTGTACGATCAAGATGAATAGGTACGGATTTTGTTTCTTGTGTTTTTATGACGTGCATCTTTCTTTTTTGTGAGTGTTGTGGTTGTGTGTATTTGATCATTTTCAATGTCGTGTATGTATAGTATTAATTTGATGTTGACTAAATCATTGATTAGATATAAGTTATTTTATTTGTGAATTTTTTCTGTTTTTCGAGCCAATTGTAGTTATACAAATATTTTTAAAGCTTGAACTTCATTAATTGAGCATTTTCGTGCTGTTCCCCATAACTTTATACCGAGCTAAGACGATTGTGGAAGATGGCATAATAGATAGATTTTTTTAAGGAGTCTGGCAGGATACATGATATTTTATGGAAGACTACGGTGATAGAGCTCAACTTATTGCTTAAATGTTTTATATGTGTTTTCCATTTAAAATTTAACCAGAACCCAAGAAATTTACACTCTGCCACTTGCTCTTAAATTGACATCTGAAATTTTTATGTTTAGAGTTGTTGTCGTGGGAATAATTAACATGCATTTTGTTTTCTTGGTATTAACGTTTAGTTTATGAGTTTTCATCCATGCCTTTATTTTTTCATACTCATAAGTTCATTTTATTTTGTAATTCTGAGGTGTTTTCGGCATGGAATATAACACAAACATCGTCTGCAAATAGTATGATGTCATCTTCAATGTTGAGAAGTTGAAGCGAATCGACGTATAAGTTGAATAGTGATGGTCCCAGAATACTACCTTGTGATACATCGAAGCTGATTTTTCTGTTTCACTTGTTGCTTCGTGTATTTGCATATTTTGTGTTCGGTTACCTGGTTAAGATTTGAGCCATTTAAATTCGATGTCTTATAGCAAAAGTTTGAATTTTTCTTAATAGAATTTCATGGTCTACTATGTCAAACGCCTTAGACAAATCCATGAACTACAATGATTCAATTTGATTTTTTTCCTTTAATTTCTGGACTCGGGGGATCACAACAATAAGAGCCGTTTCTGTGTTTGATTTTTTCTTAAACCCATATTGATGTTTTAGAAGTAATTTTTCTTTGTCCTTCTAGTTGATTACTGACCACCTTTTCAATAATTTTTCCCACGATGGGCACTAAGCAAATAGGTCTACAGGTTTTTATGTCACTTTCACAACCTGTTTTGTTTACTGGCACTTTTTTGCTTCTTTTTAATTTGTCTGGAAACATTACCTCTTTGAGTGATTTGTTTACAAGAACTGATATTGGTTGGCATAGGCTTCTATTGTATTTTTTAAAGAATTCTGACGACATATTATATACATCTAAAACCTTTGAATTTTTTTAATATTTAATGAAGTCAAATATTTAGTTTTTATATATATAATTGAATTTAAAAAATTTTGCCGTTTTAGGAGGCTCATAAAATACCTCTTTTGCAAACCTCAGAGCAATATATTTCTCAACAGTAGCAAAGTATTGATTAAGTTAATTTATTTTACACAATTCTTCTTTTTTATACAGTCCATTTAATAATACATTTTGTGTTGATTTTTTGTTCGAATAATATAATATTTCGTTGATGAAACTTCAAGTTTTCGTTGAGTTGTTAATGTTCTCAGAAATTTTTTTTTCACAATATATTCTCTTTTTTTCTCTACGCATGCTTGTAGCCGTGTTCCTATAATATTTGTATTGCCTTTACAAATTAGTATTTTTTGGATCATTTTTAAATTTCGTGTACCAAAAACTTTTATTCTTCGCAGCTTGCGAATCCATGAATTTTCAGTTAATTTTTTTGTAATTTTTGATATGAAGTTTTCCTATTTAATTCGTTGTATTTTGATAGGAATTCATCAAATATTACATCAGTATTTTATAAATTATTGAGAATAACCGATTGTTCTTGTAAAAATTTATTGAATTTTGAACCATCACTGTTTTTTGTTTCATTGTTATCTGTCATAATATTGTTTGATGTTTCAATTGCAATGACATTATGATCAATTAAATCGATGTTGACATGTGAAAGGGTAATGTTTTGATTTAAATTATTTGTGAAAATGTGGTTGGTGCATGATTGTGATATGTTTCTTGTTACGACATTATAATCAGTAATGTGAAATGAATGCATTAACACAAAGTTCATATAGTGAAAAATTCTACTAGTTTTTTCGAAAAAGTTTATAAAATCCCTCATAAGAAATGTTTGTTATGTAAAATTTGTGATCATTATGCATGTTTCACAATTTTCTAAGAAACTTGTGTATTTTAATGAAGTTTCAGAAGGTTGTGTATAAACATTAATGCAATTTAGTATTTTTTTGTTTTATTATATACTAGCTAATACCCGGTGCGCGGTGCTGCGCCTCTCAAAAGAGGTTTAATTAAAGTTGATGTTACTGCAAAAAGTTAACACAAAAATTACACACGGTTTACACATGCAAATTTTAAAATGTATGAAAGCAATCTTTTTAAAACCATTTTTCTAGGATTATTCTAGTAATTTTTTAAACTTTCTGTAATTCAAAGCAGTACAAACTACTTTCCACATTTTGACGTAATTTACTTACAAAAAAATTTTTTTTAAAAATCGTAGGACCGACTGTTAACAGACTCAACTCCATTTTCAAGTTGCTTCACACACATAAAATTTGAGGGTAACCGGTCAAATCGTTTCTAATTTAGAGTTAAGTAACGCAAAAATCTATTAAAAGCCACTGTGCCCCACTGGGTTAACGGAACTACACTTTCTCTTTGGCCAAAGCAGTATTGCGCAAAATTGGACGTAATTTGCTTCCAAATCACTCAACAAAATTTTTTTGAGGCTTTCTTTTTAACCAAAGCAGTACTTCGCAAATTTTGACAATATTAGCTTCCAAAATTATTTTGACCAACCATCGGGCCGAAATTGGTTAACAAATTCCAAATCTGTTAAAAGTGTCAACTCAATTCTTACAGGGGAGCACGTATACAAAATTTGAAGTCAATTGGGAAAACCGTTTCGAATTTAGAGTAAAGTATTGAAAAAACCTATAAAAAGCTGTTGGGCCGCAATGGGTTAGTGGAACTCAACAAAATTTTTTTGGGGCTTTCTTTAAGCCAAAGCAGAATTTCGTAAAATCGGACAAAATTTGGACCCAAAATTTTTTTTGACTAACCGTCGGTACGACATGGGTTAACAAATTCCAAAACTGTTAATTCAGCCTTCTGTTACATATATTAAATCAATATTTTTGTTTGTATCTATACCCGTGCATACATATATGACATCGGGTATTTTGAAATTGCTCCTCCTTTTGTAACGCATCGATCTAGACGAGCTAGATATAGTGTCAAGGGTTCGTATCGGCTCAGAATCGGAAAATGAGTTGATCTAGCTATGTGTGTCCGCCCGTCCATCTGTGTGTCAACACAATAACTCAAAAACTAAGGGAGCTACAGTTTTGAAATTTTCACAAAATATTTTTAAACAATTTCTAGGTTCTCTATTTTTTTTGGTTAAGATCGAACCAAAACTTCGGGTAGCTCTCGAACAACTAACTTTTTTAACTCCAATATTTTCATATAAAAATTTTGTTACGCATCTTGTATTAAACATGAAATTATATGAATTTTGTTTTTGTTTGGTTTGTTGTTTTTTTTTTTTTGCAGATAAAAAATCTTTCGAGTTACGATTTCATATGATTCAAATTAGTTTGAATATAGTTTAAAAAAAAATTTAAGACAAGCAAAAAAGAACACAAAGAATTTTTTTAAGTTAATGGCTTCATAAATAATTTATATGTATTCATATAATATATGAATGTGTAATATTTTGTATGCTTTGTATTTTGATATTAAGAGATATAATTATTATGAATATGATGACTATTATCTATCATGATGATTATTTTATCAATATTGTTACATAATCTTATAACAACTATTTAATATAATCATATCAGACGTAACCCTACGCCTTAAAATATTAGAATGGGAACTTAAACTAGGTACCTTTAATTCACACACAAAAAAATCACGTTGCAATCACACGTGATTGCAACTGAATTATAACTAATTAAGAATTAAAATAATAATTTTAAGTCAGTATTAAGCAAGATCTCGTAAGGTGATATTAAAAATAAAGTGTAATTATAATTATTATAAAAAAAAACGAACAAGGAGTTTTTATTTAATCCCATAACTGGCGCAGTCGTTAACGGTCGAGTGAAAAAGATTTAGCTGACCGTTCGAACCTCAAACCCATTTTATATTTTGAAATAAACATTTGGTATAAATAATTTTAAAAAAGTAATAAAAAAAAAAAGATTAAAGAACATTTTAAGTTCTTAACTTTTATAAAAAAAAATAATAAATTTTTACAAAATTTTTGTGACTTATTTTGAATTGAGTACTAATTGTTAAAGAACTAAACAAAAAGAAAACTAAAGCAAAAATACAAAAATAATAACTACCTATTTATAACATTTGGAAAATTCTATAAAAACTAAAAAATAAATAAAGCTTAGTGCTGTTAATAAAAGAATAGATAGACATAGTTGTGCATTTTTTTTTACCTACATTAGCTAAATATACCCAGATTCCAGATCATTTTACAAATCATCAGATCATCTTTAAAAAAAAAAGCAGAGTCAACATTATCAGCTCATCATACATTCAACATACATCTCCAAGGTTAAGGTCAAGTTCACAGTATTTTTTCAAGGTAGGAAATTTAATTAGAGATAAATACTAAATAAGAAATAATTAAAAAAAAAAAAAAACAATACATATGTTATGTATGGCGGCATGACATTTGTCCCCTTGTCATTGGTCCCCAAGGGACTAATGACACACATAAATGTGCCATTAGTTCCCGGGGAGAAATGACACACCTTAGTGTGTCATAAGTCCCCGAAATATGTGACATTATTCCCCACAAAAATTTTTTGTTTGGAATTATAACTAAATTGTAACAAACAGAGAATGTTGCTCTTTTCCAAAAAAATTCAAAAAGGTTTTATTATTATTACAAATTTGTAAGAAAAAAGAGATTGTTGCCATCAACATTCAAAAGGGCAACATTATCTTTTTTGTTAGTCCCCATTTAAATTTCTTTATCAAAATCAAGAACATAATCAATTTATTTATTTAAATTTAATGCACCTGCTTCAATGATTACAAGGGTGAGAGGCAATAAACCTACGGCCCTTTTCCAGAAAATTTATTTATTAAAATAAATTAACGGCCTTTTTCCAGAAAATTTATTTATTAAAATAAATTAATAAATAAATTTTCTGGAAAAAGGCAATATACCTCCATTCAAAATGTTGTTATTGCGGTGTTGGGTACGAAATTCCAAAAAAAAAATTCCATTTTCATAATTTCAAAAAAAAAAATTCCAAAAAATATAATTCCAAAAAAAACAATTCCAAAAGAAAAAATTCCAAAAATCAAAATTTAATGACAAACTATGATGTAATTATTTTTTACATGCATATTTCAACAAATATAAATTTAAAAATAGTGACCCCCGACCCTCGACAAAATGACAAACCCCCGCTAAACAAATTATTGAAACCCTGATTTTGAATCCAACTCTAAAATCCCTTCTAATTCAGAATCTCACGTATACATATATATAAATATTCTGGAAAAAGCGTATAATCCTGATTTTGTAACAAACTCTAAAATTCTTGCTCGCTAAAGCTATGGAAAATTTTTTTGTTGATTTTTTTTTTCTTGGAATTTTTTTTTGGAATTTTTTTTTTTGGAATTTTTTTTTTTCTTCTTTGGAATTTTGTAAATTTGGAATTATGACACCATCCCGTTATTGCGTTTACTTAAATCAAAAATTTTAAACTTACTTAATAAATTTGAAATTTCGTTATGTTTCTATTGCAAATATCAAACAAAATTTTTAATGACAACCTGATATGTCATTTCTCCCCGGGAACTAATGGCACATTTGAGTGTGTCATTAGTCCCTTGGGGACCAATGACAAGGGGACAAATGTCATGCCACCGTTATGTTTACATGGATTAAAAAAAAAAAAATTTTTACAAATACAATTTTTTAGTTTATTTTTAATTTTAAGCTTAGAATAAATTTTAATATTTAAAAAACAAATACCTACATAAATAAAACATTTTTAAATAAAAAAAACATCAAAAAAAAAAATTAATAGATTTTTAAGATTAAATTGATTTCTTTCTAATATCTTCTGTTCTATGTTTTTAAAATTTTTTAAAATTCTAATTTTTAAAAGAAAAATGAAAAGATAGCTTTAAATTGAATTTTACAAAAATTTTATAAGTTTAATGGATGACAACTTAGAACATTAAATGGGAAATAAAATTTTTTAATTGAGTAAATTCCATAATTTTAAATTTTAAATAAAAAAAAAAAATTTTTTTTTCAAATATTTCAAATAAATAATTTAATAAAAAAAAAAAACAAATTTTTTTAAACAAACATTGTTAATAACAAATACTTCTTGATAATAGTTCTTCTCTATTGAATTAAAAAAAAAAATAACATGGACAATTTATCAGAAATCACAATCTTTAATTTATTAGTTAAAAGTGTAGCACAGGTTGCACCATTTGATGGTAACAAAAGAAATCTCACAGACTTCATTAATAGAATGGAATCTTTTATCCTCATAATTGAAACTTTGACCGAAAACCAATTTAAAAAACTGCTTTTAGGACATGATCAGAATAGAATTGTAGGGCCAGCAAAAATGTTCTCCTTATTAACGGAACACCTGAAACGTGGAGTCAACTTAAAACTATTTTGATTAGAAATCATGGCGAATTAAAACCTATATCTAAACTAATAGAAGAATTAACTTTAGTTAGATGTACCACTACAATAAAAAGCTTCTATAACAGAATTAACGTTTTGCTCTGTAGAATTAACAGTGCTTACCTACTTACATATAACGTAGATCCCGATCAAATAGAAATTAATAAACGGTTAGCCTTAAGCATTTTTAAAGAAAATTTACCAGAACCAGTTCGTGGTATAATCATTAACAGAGATCCAATTTCTCTATTTGACGCTTATAATATTATTGCAAGAAATGGATACTCTAACTTATCTGGCATAAATAACAATAACAATGTACAAATGAGCCAATATAATAATTTTGGTAATAGCCGTAGGAACTTTCAACTCCAATCATAGTAATAACCGACATTATGTTTCTAATAATCCTGCAAACAACACCTACAATCAAAATTTTCAATTAAGTAACCATCCAAACTATCACAACAATCGTAATTCATTTAATTCTCAGCAACAAAATATTAATAGGTCAAACCAAAACCGATCCAATCGCTCTAGAAACTATAATAATAATAATAACGATAATTCCAATTATAATCGTAGCAGAATAACTGAAAATAGAAATCAAAATTTTGAACCAATGGATGTTTCATTAAATATTAATAATAATGAAACTATGAACCAAAATTTTCAAACAAACGCCCCAGACAACTACCCTATATAATAGTTAAAACCCAAATCAAAACTTTAAAATTCATTTTAGACACAGTTACCAAAGTAAGTATAATCAACCCCAAAATATGTAGTCCCAAATGGAAATCAAAGATCAACCTCGTAACTCTCAAAGTCCTTAATAGAAACGTTCAATCCAACATCAAATGCACATTTCCCTTGTTTGAAATATTCAATAGAAAAGATTATTATGTGGAATTTTTAGAATTCCCTTTCCACCATTATTTTGGCGGAATTATCGGCAATAATATTCTGGCATCTCTAGATGCCATTATAAATTATAAGGAACGTTTACTTATAACATCAAATGCTAAAATTCCTTTTTTGCTGAATTATTATGAAGAATTTTATTATGAAAATAGTAAATTCAGGGCAAAGCTTCAGTGTCCATCAGGAGATTAATCGAGGCTACATGGGACCAGATAAAGGAACAATTAATAAAATCATTTGGCGTCCTGTACATACCTAAAGTTAAAAAAAGAGGCAGAAAAAACACAATTTCAATCGGTAAGCAACTTTATAATGACCTTAGTAGTATATTAGATAAACTTATTTATAAGTACAAATTAGATCAATCAAAACCATGTGATTATAAGCCTAAGTGTAATAAGATTAGCATTTTAGAGAAATTCCTTTTTAAATGAATGACTTTATTTATTTTAGAACAAAAAATGTAAAAAGTTTAGAAGAGGCCTATAACGAATTATTGCAAACTGAGATCACAGTTAATCGTAATGATAATTTTAATTCAAATTCTAGACCAAACCGTTATAATAGAAATTCACAAATTAGTAATTACAATCGCGCTCCGAATAATAATAATTTTACTAATAACAATAACTTTCGCGGTAACAATCATAATAACCGTGATAGACAAAATAATTATAATCAAAATGGTTATCGCAACAAAGAAACCTTAAATATTTTTGGTTGTGATCTCGAAGTTAGCAATAATTTTAAAATCAACACCGCCGCGCATTTAAGCAACAAAGACGTTGCCAAAATAAACTCACTTTTGAGTTGTTTTAAAGATGTTTTTCTTCAAGAGAATAGTAAACTGTCTTTTACGGGCGAAATTAAACACAGAATCATTACAAAAAATAATTTACCAATTTATTCGAAAGGATATAGGTATCCCGAAATTCACAGAGAGGAAGTAGAGAAGCAAATCAACGAAATGTTCAAACAGGGAATTATTGTCAATAGCAATTCTCCATACAATGCTCCTATCTGGGTTGTCCCTAAGAAAATGGACAATTCCCAAAAGCAAAAATGGACAATTCCCAAAAGCAAAAATGGACAATTGTAATAGACTACCGTAAGTTAAATGATAACACTATTAACGACATATTTCCAATGCCAAATATTGAAGATTTATTTTGAAAACTGGGAAATGGCAGATACTTCTCAACTATCGATCTGGCCAAAGGATTCCATCTGATTAAAGTCCATCCAGACGATCACTCTAAAACTGCTTCCTCAACAGCAAACGAGCACTTTGAATTTACCCGAATGTCATTTGGCTTACAAAATTCGCCATCTTCCTTCCAAAGGTTAATGAACCACATTTTAAGAGATTTCATTAACAAAATCTGAGTCGTCTATTTAGATGATATACTGATATTCTCCGCTTTTCTCGAAGAACATATTCTATCATTAAAAAAAGTTCTTCAACGCCTTCACGAAAAAAATCTAAAAGTACAAATCGACAAATGCAATTTTGCAGAATCACCCAGGGAGGTATAAAACAAGATCCAAATAAAATAGTAACCATACAAAAAATTCCTCTTTCGTTAACCCACAAACAGATAAAATCGTTCTTAGGGCTAATCGGTTACTATAGAAAATTTATCAAGGATTACGCGAAGATAGCGTATCCTCTTATAAAATGCCTAAAGAAAGATGGGTAAATTAAGAAAAACGATTCAGAATATATCGAGGCCTTCAATAAGTTAAAAATACTCTTAACATCTAACCCCATTCTCGTCAATCCTGATTTTAAAAAACCTTTTACCCTAACTACCGACGCATCTAATTTTGCACTGGAAGCAGTTTTAAGTCAAAACAGCCACCCGGTTGCTTTTGCTTCACGAACACTCAATAACCATGAAATAAACTATTCTACGGTAGAAAAAGAACTTTTGGCAATCGTGTGGGCCACAAAACATTTTCACACCTACTTGTATGGCGGAAAGTTCTTAATCCAAACGGATCATAAACCGCTTGTTTAGCTAAATAATCTGAAGGAGCCTAATATGAAACTTCAGAGATGGAAAATTAAACTGAACAACTACAATTTTACCATTAGTTATGTCAAAGGGAAAGATAACATTATAGCGGATGGACTCAGTCGTCTTCCGTACAATAATAACCAAGATACAATAACACCAAATAAAGAAAACTCATTTCTGCAATTTACGAACGAAATAAATTCTAGAGAACTCGATTTTGATGTGGAAGTTAGATCCACTGATGCTACTATACATAGTGCAGCCGAAGATGAACTAGACTACATTCCGATTACTGATAAACCAATTATCCTCTTTATAAATCAAATATACCTAATTGTTAGCAATAAAGATAAATGTACTACTAAAATTATAAACAAGAAATGCCAAAACTTTATTTATGTTACAAAAGACAGCAACCTATTAGAAACAAGTGATGATAAAAAACCAAGGATTTTTAAAAAAGCACATTTTCAAAATAATATAGTGTTTCATACTAAGTATTTTATCGGAATATAATGTTCAAGCTTTAATATTAACGTTTAATTAAGGAAATTATATACGTTGGTGACTGAGTTACTGCTTACTTATAAAAACAGTAAATTTTTATTTTAAAGTTCTAATAGCCCTTCAATGGGGAAGGTTGCCCAATTTCTCAAGGACCTAACTTCATCTAATCCACCCCCCCCTTCCTTTCCATTTTTGTTGGTTCTAGGAATTAAACAAAAATTTGGAATTTTACTTAGAATTTTTTTTTCTAAGCAAAAATGGGTAAAACTGAGAGACACTTTCTTCAATTTAAGGAACCGCTTTTAAATTTCAGAAAAACCTTTAACATATGTTAAAATATAATGTTAAACCTTCAAATTTTGTATATTAATAAAAAAAAAATTGGACAGGTATTCAAGTTACAGGTGCTTAAAAATAGCAAAATTTCAATTTTCGAGCCCTTATAGCTCCTAAACAGGGGGATTGACAAAAAATTTTTGTTAACCGACTTCTACTACTTTTTTAGGGTCTAACTTTTCCTAAAATTTCAAGACCCTATCTTAAACCGTTTGAGAGATATGTCGGACCAAAAATTTTGCAAAAATTGAGATTTATATAATGCTAAATTTTAGTACCGTATGGCAACCCTGTACATTCGATCGACGTAGTTTTGTTAAGTATATAAAAGCAGCTCTCTTATACCGTTTTTCGATTCAAAATAGACCTAACAGAACCAATGTTATATTATTTTAAATATAGGTCTTTTTTGGAATTTGCGGGGGCTGTAGCTTTGTAACCCTTCAAAATTAAGAAAAACCTTTGACACATGTTGAAATATAATTATAGAGCTTTGAATTTTGTATATGACTAAAAAAAAATTTGGACAGGTATTCAAGTTACAGGTGTCTAAAAATAGCAAAATTTCAATTTTCGAGCCCTTATAGCTCCTAAATAGAATGCTTGGCAAAAAAAATTTTGTTAACCGATTCCTACTAATTTCTGAGTATCTAACTTCTCCCAAAATTTAAAGACCCTAGCTTGAACCGTTCAGAAGATATGTGTGGTCAAAAATTTTGCAAAAATTGCGTTTTGTGTAATGTTAAATTTTAGTACCGTATGGCAACCCTAAACATTTTCCTGTCAAAAATTTATAAAGTTAATGAAACCAGCTATCGTTTGCCGTTTTTATATTGAAAATATATCTAACAAAACTCTTGTTATAACAATTTAAATATAGGGCTTTTTCCAAATTTGGGGGGCTGTAGCTCCGTAATAGGTGGGGCTACAAAAAAACGAGGAAGATTATAGTTGCCCTTGTCAACTTTTAGATACCCGTGCGTGTATTAAATAAATAAGAAATTCTGATATTGCAATTGAACTGTTTGGCAGAAAATTCAAAATATTTGTTTTTTTATATTTAATTACAAAAAAAATTAATAAAAAACAAGTAAAGAAACAGACAGTCGGTGCAACCGACTTAGAAATACCCTACACCTATTTGGTTCAAATTTAAGGACATTTCCATAAGTCATTTTAACACCATTTAACAGCTGTTATTAATTTGATACATAGCTAACCAAATTAACTTTATAATACTAAAAACATTTTCTAATTACACTATCTATTAAAAAATATTACAAATTCTTACTAATTTATCTATTTAAAAATATTAAAAAACAAACAAACTTGAAATAAATGAAAATATATTTATTCCAATTCAATTACAAAATGAAAAAATTCTAATTATTAAATTTTGTGATAAAAAAAAAATCAAAGCATAATATATTTAATAATCCAAATTTTTCAAAATTGCAATTATTTTAAATGGTTAGTTTATATACCTAATAGAAAACCTTATAAACGCAAAATAAACAATAAATGTATTTCTAAAATACAATTACAAATTTAGACCTTTTCATATAATTCATTTAAATATAAAAATAAATTTTACATAAATGCAGCAAGTACTTTTGAACATAGCTGAACCATTACAATTAAGTCTAGATTTCGGAGACACATAGGACATAGGAAATATATTCTTTGGCTTTGAAATTAAACTCGACCAGAACCAATTCCCATGGTACTTTCATTACTAGTAACCTAGAGTTTAAATTTCATCAAAATACCGGCATTATTTTTTGAGTTATGGTGTTTTTAAGATATATGTTTTTTAGTCCTTGAACTTGTCAAGGGTTCCATAACCCGAAACCATGGTACGATTTCGCCCATATGCAGTCCCGTCATACTTTCAATAGTAGATAACCCTTGTATACAATTGGAACGTTCTATCTTTATTTTAAGTTACTAGTTTTATTAATTTCGATGATAAGCTTTTACACATTTGGGGGGTCTAAGATAGGTCCTGAACCACCAGTCCAAATGATCCCAAATTAGGGGGGCACGGAAGAAATAGTAAAGAACACCCTGGGCCAAATTTGAAGCTTCTACATCTGTTTCAAGTTACTATTTTTATTAATTTCGAAAATATGCTTTAAGGTCCTCGGAACTGAGTGGCTGGTCCCCGACCCACTAGTCCAATGGGGCCCAAATTTCAAAGACACTTACGCAATAAGAAGGGACACCTTGATATCAAATGTGAAGGTTATATCTTCATTGGTTTCGGAATTACGCTAGTTTGGCCTAAATTCGATCAAAAAGTTCTCAGTTCCGAACCCATTTTCCAATCCTCACCGTACGTAATCACCGCCGTAGTTTCATTACCAGTAACCTATAGCACAAATTTCATAAAGATGGCCTCATTAGTTGTTGAGTTATCGTGATTTTTAATATATGTTCGTTATCCCTGACACCGACTAAAAGGTCCAGAATCCGAACCCATGGGCTGATTTTGCCCTTATACAGCCCGCGCTTTACTTATAGTACTAGTTAAACCTTGTACACAATTTGAACGGTCTATCTTAATTTTAAGTAACTATTTTTAGTAATTTCGATTATTATTAATTTTAAAGATATGCTTTAAGGTCTTCGGAAATGTGGGGCTGGTACCCGACCCAGTACTCCAATGGGACCCAAATTCCCAAGACACTTAGGAAATAGGAAAGGACACCCTGATACCAAATTTGGAGGTTCTATCTTCATTGGTTTCGGAATTATGCTCGTTTGGCCTAAATTCGATCAAAAAGTTCTAGGTTCCGAACCCATGGTCCAATCCCGACCTTACGCAATCCCCGAAGTAGTTTCATTACTAGTAACCTACAGCACAAATTTGATGAAGATAGCTTCATTAGTTGTTGAGTTATCGTGATTTTTTATATATTTTCGTTAGCCCTTCGATCGATTGAAAGGTCCAGAATCCAAACCCATGGGCCGATTTCGCCCATATGCAATCCCCGCCGTACTTTCAGTCCTAGTAATCTACAGTTAAAATTTCATCAAGATAGCTCCATTATTTTTTGAGTTATCGTGCCTACGGACAGACGGACGGACGGACGGACGGACAGACGGACGGACGGACGGACGGACAGACGGACGGACGGACATGGCTATATCGACTCAGGCGGTCACGCTGATCACAAATATATATACTTTTCCATATCTAGCTCGCTTCCTTTAGGTGGTTACAAACACCATAACAAAGTTAATATACCCCTTTACCAATTCTATAGGTGTAGGGTAAAAAAAATGAATTAAAAAAAAGATGAATTTAAAAAAAAAAAAATATGCTCTCAACGAGATTCGAACCCACACTGTTCAATTAAAATGTCGACGTCTTAACCACTAAGCCATCGACTTTATATTCATCTCAATTTTTTTTTAAATTATTATAGTTGCGATGGTATCAATTGTTTGTTTTGAATAACTGTTTTGAATTTTTTTAAAAATGTATTAAAAAAAATAAATAATTTATAAATGAGAATTTTAAGATGAATTTAAAAAAAAAAAAATTTTGCCACAGCCAGGAATCGAACCGAAACGTTTTGACTGCTAGTCCCATGTCCTATCCACTATACCATAGAACAATTAATAATTTGTCTACAAAACGAGTTTTTATTTATCTTATTATTTTTTTTTTAATAATTGTAGTTGCTAAGGTATCAATTGTTTGTTTTAAATAACAGTTTTAAATAATCGTAGTTTCTATGGTATCAATTGTTTGTTTTAAATAACAGTTTTGAATTTTTTTATAGAAATATTAAAAAAAATTAATAATTTTTAATATAAACGAGAGTCTTCTGTCAAATTTTCTATAAAATAAAATTTTTTCAAACATAAAATAAATACATATATTTTATTAAAAAAAAAATAGATAAAAAAAAATTAATTTAAAAAAAAAAAAAAATTTTCCTTAGCCTGAATTCGAACCGAGACATTTTTGCTACAAGTAACATGTCCTAACCACTACACCATGAATCGATTAATAATTAAACAACAATTTGTTTGTTTTTATATTTGGTTTCTATTTCGTTATTAATTTAGAAAATACTCATAAAATATCGAAAAATTTGTATGGCAGCTACCCGAAGCCTTTCTTCGATTTTAACCAAAAACAATAGGGAACCTACAAATTGTCTAAAAATGACTTTGTGAAAGTTTCAGAACTCTAGCTCTTATAGTTTTTGAGTTATCGTGCTGACGGACGGACGGACACACATAGCGAAATCGATTCACTTTTCGTTGCTGATTCGATACGTACCCTTGACACTATATCTAGCTCTTATATTTCGATGCGTTACAAACGGAGGAGTAATTTTAATACACCCGATGTTCATATATGTATGCACGGGTATAAAAATTCTTCTACGAAATTATTTTTTTTGCAAAAACTAACCATGGTTAAAATTTCTTTACTCTATTTCAAACGGTGTAAAAGTTTTTGTAAACATACGGACGGACGGACGGACGGACGGACAAAGTGAAGCTATATAGGAACATTTTTACAAAATTTTTTAAAAATGTGCTAAAAATGAAAAAATTCATAATTGATAAAGGATTAATGTGTGTTTTCGTGAAGACATACAACTATATGTGAAATTCCAAAACTTTTATCGCCGTTATTTTGCAAATAATAAGAACATAAAAATCTTAAAGTCTAGTATTAAACTAATAGATATTTCAGACGAAAACGACAAAGTCGAAATTATAAAAAAAGAGCGTGTTAGAAACAACCACAGGGGAATAAATGAAATATTTTTGGAATTAAAAAATATCTATTATTTTCCAAATATGCTTAGCGTGATAATCAGATTTATTAATAATTGTCCAACCTGCATTCTAGCTAAGCATGACAGACAACCTCCAAAACTGTTCTTTAAAGTTACAGAGTCTCCTCACAAAATCAACGACATAATCCACATGGACATTTGGTTCCCATACAGGAACATCATGTACTTAACTATGATAGATAAGTTTTCGAAATATGCCACCATTCATAGGTTAAAGATAGAACATGGATATCAATTTTGAAAGCCATAAAAGAAAGAATTATGTATTTGGGCAAAATGCGGAAACTTGTGTCAGATAATGAAAAATTTATCACCCACGGTTTAGTAGAACAATTTTTAAATGAAAATAAAATCGAATTTCACAGGACAACAGCAGGAAATAAAACGGGAAATTCAGACGTTGAAAAACTGCATGGAACCTTAAACGAACACCTAAGAATTTTGGAAACTGAACAAACTGACGACACAAACGACGAAATAGATAATAAGATATTTAAAATTATTATCACTTACAACAATACTATACACTCAACGACCAAATGCAGGCCAATTGATTTTACAAACAAAGAAATTTGTAGAGAAGAAATCGATAGGTTAGCAAAAAAATTTGAAACTGAAAAAAATCGACGTACCGAACGAATAAACCAAAACAGAAATAACAATACCTATTTACACGATAATATAGTGTTTATTAGAGATATACCAAAAAATAAACCAAAATATAAAAAGCTCACAAAATTTAAAGCAGACGCTAAATATACCATAGATACTAGTAATAAACGATTGATAAAATATTACAAAAAACAACGAAAAGAAAATACAAACATCATATATACCATAGATACTAGTAATAAACGATTGATAAAATATTACAAAAAACAACGAAAAGAAAATACAAACATCAATAAAAAATAATAACTATCAAACAAAACTTCAAAATATCTTTATAAATTAATTATATCTTAATCACTTTTTAGGACATGGAACTGAAACTATTGCTCGTTTTGATCACCCCAATATACATGCAATCAATTCAAATCATACCACTTAAGAACGACAATAGATACCACTTAAGGATGACAAAAATTACACTCGGCTTACACATGTAAATTTTAAAATGTATGAAAGCAATCTTTTTAAAACCATTTTTCTAGGATTGTTCTAGTAATTTTTGAAACTTTCTGTAATTCAAAGCAGTACAAACTACTTTCCAAAATTTGACGTAATTTACTTCCAAAAAATTTTTTTTGAAAAATCGTAGGACCGACTGTTAACAGACTCAACTCTATTTTCAAGTTGCTTCACACATATAAAATTTGAGGTAAACCGGTCAAATCGTTTCTAATTTAGAGTTAAGTAACGCAAAAATCTATTAAAAGCCACTGTGCCCCACTGGGTTAACGGAACTACACTTTCTCTTTGGGCAAAGCAGTATTGCGCAAAATTGGACGTAATTTGCTTCAAAACACTCAACTAAATTTTTTGAGGCTTTTTTTTTAGCCAAAGCAGTACTTCGCAAATTTTGACAATATTATCTTCCAAAATTATTTTGACCAACCGTCGGGCCGACATGGGTTAACAAATTCCAAATCTGTTAATAGAATTTCGTAAGATCGGACAAAATTTGGATCCAAAATTTTTTTTGACCACCCGTCGGCCCGACATGGGCTAACAAATTCCAAAACTTTTAATAGTGTCAACTCAATTCTCAAGGAGCATCAGGTATACAAAATTTGAAGTCAATTGGCCAAACCGTTTTGAATTTAGAGTAAAGTATTGAAAAAACCTATAAAAAGCTGTTGGGCCGCAATGGGTTAATGGAACTCAACAAAATTTTTTTTGGGGCTTTCTTTTAAGCCAAAGCAGAATTTCATAAAATCGGACAAAATTTGGCCCCAAAATTTTTTTTGACCACCCGTCGGCCCGACATGGATTAACAAATTCCAAAACTGTTAATAGTGTCTACTCAATTCTCAAAGAGCATCACGCATACAAAATTCGAAGTCAATTGGCAAAACCGTTTTGAATTTAGAGTAAAGTATTGAAAAAACCTATAAAAAGCTGTTGGGCCGCAATGGGTTAATGGAACTCACCAAAATTTTTTTTGGGGTTTGCTTTTAAGCCCAAGCTGAATTTCATAAAATCGGACAAAATTTGGACCCAACATTTTTTTTGACCACCCGTCGACCCGACATGGGTTAACAAATTCCAAAACTGTTAATAGCGTCTACTCAATTCTCAAAGAGCATCACGTATACAAAATTTGAAGTCAATCTGTCGAACCGTTTTCATTTTAGAACAAAGAAGTTTAAGTACTTGCACCACAGCCCCAACTTGGCGGTCCGTTAGAGCAAAATTTTTGGGCCACGATTTCTTTCCGTACCCAAAAACCCCTATATACAAATTTTCATGAAAATTGGCTGGGCAGTTTAGGAGTCTATTCGCTACAAACAAACAAACATACAAACAAACAAACAAATAAACAAACTTTCGCTTTTATATATATAGATTGAAAATTTCTGTAAAATGAAATTTAAGAACAATAAAATATAATGATTAAAATATTAATTTCGCATTTTCGTTTCTATATAAAAGAGGTCAGATCTTAAAAACGCTTAAGAAACTGAACATGGTCCTTCGAACCGGATTTGAATCGCATAATTTGTGTCTTTCCAAGTGCGCGAAAAATTGGATCAATACAAGCTCTTTAAAATATTAGAAATTCGTTCAAAAAAAAATAATAATTAGTTCCTTAATTTATAAAGATAATTTCTATTTATAAAAAAACAAGTGATGAAAAAAACCAAGGGTTTTTAAAAAAGCACATTTTCAAATTTATATTGTATTACATACTGAGTTTAACTTTGGAAATATTTACTTGGAAATAGTTACTGTAGCTTACTTATAAAATTTACTGCTAACAGTAAAATTTTTATTTTAAAGTTGTTATAGCCCTTCAATGGGGAAGGTTGCCAAGTTTCTCAAGAATCTAACTTCATCTAACTCCCCCATCCCCCCTACGCCCCCTCCATTTTTTTAGGTTCTAGGAATTAAATTGTGAATTCCACAAAAATTTGGAATTTTACTTAGAATTATACAATCTAAGCAAAAATTGGTAAAACTGAGAGACCCTTTCTTCAATTTAAGGAACCGCTTTTAAATTTAAGAAAAACCTTTAACATATGTTAAAATATAATGTTAAACCTTCAAATTTTGTATATTAATAAAAAAAAATTGGCCAGGTATTCAAGTTACAGGTGCTTAAAAATAGCAAAATTTAAATTTTCGAGCCCTTATAGCTCCTAATCAGGGGGCTTGACAAAAAAATTTTATTAACCGACTCCTACTAATATTTGAAGATCTAACTTCTCCCAAAATTTCAGGACCCTATCTTAAACTGTTTAGAAGATATGTCGGGCCAAAAATTTTGCAAAAATTAAGTTTTATATAATGGTAAATTTTAGTACCGTATGGCAACCTATACATCTAAGCGACGTATTTTTGTAAATCCTATAAAAGCAGCTCTCTTGTGCCGTTTTTTGATTGAAAATAAATCAAACAGAACTCTTGTTATATCAATTTAAATATAGGGCTTTTTTGGAATTTGCAGGGGCTGTAGCTTTGTCATCCTTCAAAATTAAGAAAAACCTTTGATACATGTTGAAATATAATTATAGAGCTTTGAATTTTGTATATCACTAAAAAAAAATTTGCACAGGTATTCAAGTTACAGGTGTTTAAAAATAGCAAAATTTCAATTTTCGAGCCCTTATAGCTCCTAAACATAAGGCTTGACAAAAAAATTTTGTTAACCGACTCAATGGATTCGCCCTAATTCAACTAGAAGAAATAAAAATTGTGGAAAATTACATCAAAATATTGCACATTGTTAACATAACTGAATATAGAGAAACAATTGAAAAAGTACAAAACAATATGAACCTTCTTCAACTAGATACAACAGATATAGATTATAAAATTTTAATTAGAGAAATTTCTAACTCACAACATACATTACTCACTAGTGCCTAAAATTACTAAAACGGCGCGTAAAAAACGGGGATTAGTCAATTTTTTGGGCAGCTCCCTAAAATTTTTGGCAGGGACAATGGACAACGAAGATTCAGACGAAATCTTCAAACATTTACAAAATCTGGACATAAATGAAAAACAGTTGACAGATAGTGTTAATAAGCAAATAATCATCAACAAAAATTTACAAACCAATTTGAATCTAATTACTGACCACATCAATAATCAAGAAGCAATAATCCAAAAATACCTACAAGAAATGGAGAACACAACCTCCACGTTTCTTGGAAAAATCACGCGACCAGGTTTTATAATGCTGTATAACATATATAAGTTCAATTCATAAACACCTCCAAGACATTAGAGACATTATTTTACTAAGCCACCTCGAAGTTTTAGCACACGACATCCTGACGGAAGAAGAAATCCAGAAGTTTAATTTAACAATAGAAATTCTAACGTATATTAAAACCGGCGTCCTTTTTAATGATAATTTAATAGTTATTATTTTATACATTCCAAATTTCACTAAAGAAAAGTATTTCAAAACTCTGGTTTTACCATTTCCAAATGATAAGGACGAACAATTAGATGAGCCTATACATAATGTAATTCTAAAAGACAACGACATATTTGATCTTAATAACAAGAAGTATTTGTTGAAAAGTAGCTTAAATTCCCCAAATAATGTATGTATAAGAAATTTATTAAAACCCAATAACACTTGTAATTACAAATTGAATAAAATAGAAACTGTAACAAAAATAAATGATGAAATGATATTAGTTGTTAATTTTCCAAAATCAAAAACGAGTAAGAGTGTAGTAGAGTAGACTGTGTCAACTCTGGGATACCCGTATGACCGTCATCCGGTTAATTACTTTTGTCAAAATTTCAAACATACAGGTTTATTAAGTGTAGTGTAATGCTCATATAAAATAAGGAGTTGTATGGCAGCTTCTCGAACCCTCTACAGTAGACTAACCAAATTTTGCAGAAACTTTGGCCAATACACTAAACTAGTTTTAGCAAAATTTCAGACACCCAGCTTAATTAGGTGGAGAGTAATGGTCATATAAAATAAGAAGTTGTATGGCAGCTACTCGAACCCACTCCACTAGACCAACCAAATTTTGTAGACTTTTTGGCCATAAAACTAAACTACTTTTGGCAAAATTTCAGACACGCAGCTGTAATAGGTACAGAGTAATACTCATATAAAAAAAGGAGTTGTATGGCAGCTACCCGAACCCATGGACCAAAATGGCTGGATTTAAATAGCGATGACGGCTATTGCAAAAAAACGAATTTGCGAAAATTTGAAGATCCTAGCTCCTTTAGTTTTTGAGTTATCGTGCGGACGGACGGACGGACAGACGGACAGACGGACGGACGGACGGACGGACATACATAGCTAAATCGATTTATTTTTCGATTCTGATCCGATCCATACACTTGAGTCTATATCTACCCCCCCTCCTTCTCTGCGTCACAAACGTAATGGCAAATTTATTATACCCTTTGACTATATAGTCATACGGGTATAATCAATCACACCTGTATTAATCAAAATATTATAGTAAAAGAAAATTTTGTTATTAAATATAAAAATTGTGAAGTAAAAATTAGAGAAGAAACATTTTATAATAAAATAAATGAATACAAAGATAATACAATTTTTCCAATTATAAACAATTTTAACATTACAAAAAATTTTAAAAATGTAAGCTTAGAAAAAATACAATTAAAACAAATAGAAAACCTAAAAACCATTAAATATGTAGAGTTCGAACTAAAGGTTAAAAGTTATGTATCATTAGGATTAATAATGTTGATTTTCATAATAAGTTTAACTTTGTGCTTAACTGTTTATTGTAAATCAAAACAAACTTCAATTAAACTATGTTTAAAAAAGAAAAATTGTGAAGATACAAAATTAAAGGTACTTCAAGCCGGCCCATTTGCAAAATAAATTTCAGAGACCAAAATTTCTTAAAGTGGGGAGGTGTTACATAATTTTATAACAACTATTTAATATAATCAATCACACGTGATTCCAACTGAATTATAACTAATTAAGAATTAAAATAATAATTTTAAGTCAGTATTAAGCAAGATCTCGTAAAGTGAAATTAAAATAAATAAAGTGTAATTATAATTATTGTAAAAAAACGAACGAGGATTTTTTATTTAATCTTATAACTATATGATTATATGATGCTTATTTTGCTTAGGTTTAATATATTCGTGAATTAAAAATTAATTAAAGGAGATAGAATTGTAAAATTAGAGCTAAAGTTTTGAAATTCGTACAAAACATTTTTTGGACATTTTTGAGGTTCCCTATTCTTTTTGGTTAAAACCAGAGCAAAGCTTCGGGGAGCTGCCATATTTAAATCAATATGAATTTTTTCAAAAGTAATTATACCGGAAGATGAAAATTACACACGTTTAGTTTTATAATGAATCAAGAATTTATATAAAGTTTCAAAATGTTATTGCTTCATTTTCGGGGGGCTGCCATACAAGTTCTTTGCACCAATATGAATTTCTTCAAAACTAATTATAGTACGAGAATGAAAATTATACGCGGTTAGTTATATAATGAATCGAGCACTTATATGGAGTTTCAAAATGTTACAGCCCTGTTTTCAGGCAGCTGCGATACAAAGTTGTCAATTCGATAACTGGGCATTTAATGAAGCTACGAAGTTAACATTGAAACTGAGCAGGTAAAGTAATATAGCAAGTTAGTTTGCAAAGTTGTACATCATTCGGACTAACTTTTAGAGCGGGCCATTTTTTTTTTTTTTTTTTTTGTAAGGCAACATTAGGGTATAATACGTTTAATTTTTTTAAACTATTTTACTTTTTTATATGTTTTTTGTAATTATGTATAATAGCATAAGGGAAATAAATAGCGGTTAGTGGGTATGCACGGGTATCTAAAAGTTGACAAGGGTAACTATAATCTTCCTCGTTTCAATATAATTCCTACTTCAAGCAAATGAAATTTTATTCTCTTTTTTTAGATTTCTTGCCTTTGTAAAGATGTAACTGAAATATTTTGTCAAGCATTCTATTTACTATAAATAGTTGCTTGCTTTTTTTAGTATCATTTTCATTTAGATACATACCTGAGTGAGAATACTCCTTGTTTTTTTTTTTTTATTTATATTCTGAAAGAAATAAATCATTTAAGACGGATTAAATCGGATTTGCTTTCTTTATAATACTCATTTCTTTTAATTTCTTTAATGCAATTAATATTGGAGTCCATATTAATGCTTTATAAAATATTTTCTGTTGAATTTTTATTGTCTAATTTTGGGACACCACACACTTGAATAGAATTATTATGTTTTGATTGAATTTTTCTTTGCAATTTTGTTTCTATTGAATTAATTTTAGATTTCAGTTCATCAATTTCATTACTTAGACTTACATTTTCGAAAATTATTATCAGTTATTGAATTATAATCACTAGTAGTTTTTTCTCTCGATTCAGAAGGTGATGCATTGTCCTGTAACTTTTTCAATCTTGTGCTGGAGTGCATAATACGTCGTTCTGGTGTTAATATGGTAGAAACAATTTTAAATCAGTTCAGCTACTAGATTTTGCTAACGACTTTGATATTGTGGGAAAAAAACACGACGTTCAGTCACTGAAGCCTTCACCCAAATTGAAAAAGAGGCGAACAAAGTGGGTCGTCGTATAAACGAGAACAAAACAAAAAGTATGCCATCGACAAATTCGGAACCCAATTAACATCCTATAACATCGGGTTATATAATTTTGAGTTAGTTAAGGAGTTTGTCTACCTTGGGACCAATAATTACATCGGAAATGATATAAACGTTGTTACTTCGGTTTGTCAAAACAGCTTCGTTCAAAACTCCTATCGCGAAATACTAATGTGCAACAGTACAAAATGCTCGTACACTCAATACTGTGTAGTATAAAATATATATCTAAATACATATCGAATGTATGGCATGTTGTATTGCCTGTTTTAAGTTCAATAACCTTTAATTGCAATTAAATTCCTTAATATCAATATATTGATTAACTTGATAAATGTGATTTTGATATATTAGAATATCATGAAATGATTGATCATTATCAATAGTCTATAGTATGCAATACTTTAAACGATCATAATTATTAATCATAATTATTCACATATCATAAAGGCAAGTTCCCTAAAGGAATGCAATAATAATTTTGCTATGCTTGGATATATAAATTATCGATAAAAAATGCAACTGGTATTGATTACCAAATTATCCATATATGTATTAATGATATTGTTAAATCATAAGAAACTTAATTAGTATTAGTAGAGTTAGTTGAGAGTATTAAGTGAACTACAACCAATTAAGTTTTCTTTATTAAATGAGAATAAACTCGTTATATGGCGACCGTGGCAGTTTTTTCGGTTCGGTTTTTAAGCCAAAAATTTTAATAAATTAAAAAAAAAAAATAATATAGTAAAATTGTGGAAATTTTGTGAATTCTGAAAAACTTATTTTATAATATAAATATATAAACTGAAAATATAGTGAAAAAAAAAAAATTACTAAAGGAAAAGTGAAAAGATACTGGAGAAAACTTCCCGTAATTACGGATGAAGGTCTTTTCAAGATGTCGGAAGAAAGAGACATCATTCAATATGTTTAGGACACAAAGTATGATGTGTTATTATATACTTGGGTAGAAATCTCAAGAATAGAATTTGTAGAACTTACGACAGAAAATATATTGTGCCAAAAAAAATGGTCACATTAAAAATTAATTAAAAAAAAAAAAAAGAAAAGTTGTTAAATAAGTAAACTTTAAATAAATTAAATTAATAAACAATAAAGTATTATATTAAGAATAAAAAAAAATAAAAAATAAATATAAAACAAATTTTTTTATTTTTTTTTAAAATATAAAAGAAACAGTGTTAAAAATGGGAGGAAAAAACTCTAAAATTGACAACGAGGAAGAAATAATAAATACGGTAGTTATTGAAACCTTACAAGAAAACAATTACCATAATAAAACTTATAGAAATAATTGCATCAACATATAATAACATCAGTAAAAATTAAGAATAAAAAAAAATAACACCATTAAAAGAAAAAAGAGAGGTGAAATCACATCAGAAAGCTGCGTATACATTGTTAAACTAAGCTCAGAAGAAGTAAAAAATGATATACTCACAAAAAAAAAAATCTTTGGACCATTGTTTACTGGTGAATTTGATCTGGCGTCTGAAGGTAAAAATAATCAAATATTTTTTCGACAGCATTTATCTTCGCTTCAAAGTAAGCTATATTATGAGGCGAAATCAATTAAAATGTCACAAAAAATGGAATTTTTATGGGTTAAAAATAATAAAATTTTCCTACGAGAAAATAAAACAAGCAAAATTTTTGCTATATCAAGTTTTAATGATATCGCGACAATCAAATATATATTTAAGATTTAAACATTTACGTATTTTAACTCACTATTTAAAATTATTTTTTTTTTTTCTTCTTTGATTAGCTTAAGAATTTTTTTTTACTATTTAATATCCATTTTTTTTGCTTCATCTACTAAATTTAATAAAACAGTCGAACTTAAATTTGACAACACAACTTTAATCATTCTAATTCCATTGTCATTTTTTAACATTAATCTTATTACTAAATTTACATCACAAATTTTTTTAAAAATGTTTAAAATCATTTATCAATTCATATTACATATTAAAACATATGATTATACCCGTGCATACATATATGACATCGGGTATATTAGATTTGCTCCTCCGTTTGTAACGCATCGATCTAGACGAGCTAGATATAGTGTCAAGGGTACGTATCGGCTCAGAATCGAAAAATTAGTCGATCTAGCTATGTGTGTCTGTCCGTCCGTCCGTCCGTCTGTGTGTCAGCACGATAACTCAAAAACTAAAAGAGCTACAGTTTTGAAATTTTCACAAAATATTTTTCAATCAATTTCTAGGTTCCCTATTTTTTTTGGTTAAGATCGGACCAAAACTTCGGGTAGCTCTCGAACAGCTAACTTTTTTAACTCCAATATTTTCATACAAAAATTTGAAATATAGCTATGCACCTTGTAACATGAAATTATATGAATTTTGTTTTTTTGTTTTTTTTGTTTTTTGTTTTTGTTACAAAAAGTAGATAACGATTTCGAGTTAGAATTTCATATGATTTAAATGATGCGTAGTTTATTTAAGATAAGCAAAAAAGAAGACAAAGATTTTTTTTAAGTAAATGGCTTATTGATATTGATAGATATTTATGAATATATATGATGAATCATCATGATGATTATTATATGAATAATGATCATATGAAGTTGATTTGGCTTAAGTTTAATATATTCGTGAATTAAAAATTAATTATAAGAGATGGAATTGAAAAATTAGAGCAAGAGTTTTGAAATTCACACAAAACATTTTTGGGACATTTTTGAGGTTCCCTATTCTTTTTGGTTAAGACCAGATCAAGGTTTTGGGGAGCTGCCACACAACTTCTTTGCACCAATATGAATTTCTAAGAAACTGATTATACTACGAGGATGAAAATTACACACTGTTAGTTATATAATGGATCGAGCACTTATATGAAGTTTCAAAATGTTACGGCCTCATTTTCGGGGGGCTGCTATACAACTTCTTTGCACCAATATAAATTTCTTGGAAACTGATAATACTACGAGGATAAAAATTACACACTGTTAGTTATATAATGGATCGAGCACTTATATGAAGTTTCAAAATGTTATGGCTCCATTTTCGGGGGGCTGCTATACAACTTCTTTGCACCAATATCAATTTCTTGGAAACTGATAATACTACGAGGATAAAAATTACACACTGTTAGTTATATAATGAATCGAGCACTTATATGAAGTTTCAAAATGTTACGGACCCGTTTTCGGGCAGCTGCCATACAAAGTAATCAATTCGATAACTGTGAATCTAATGAAGCTACGAAGTTAAAATCAAAACTGGGCAGGTAAAGTAATAGGACAAGTTAGTTGGCAAAGTTGGACATCACTCGGACCAACTTTTAGGGTGGGCTATTTTTTTTTTTTTTATGGGATAATAAGTTAATCAAAAATTATTGGATACCTAATAAGTTAAATATTTTTTAAACTATTTTACTTTCTTATATTTTTTTTGTAATATTTATAATAGCATAGGGGAAATAAATAACGGTTAGTGGGTATGCACGGGTATCTAAAAGTTGACAAGGGCAACTATAATCTTCCTCGTTTTTTACATAAATTATCTTACTTTTTTCTACGAGCAACAAATATTCTAAAATCACATTTAATACATATTAAACACTTATTTATTACTTATAACACTTATAAATTAAAATTTATTTTAACAACTTTTATATTATTATTGATCATCACAATATCATATGCAACTTTTTTTATATTGAACATCACAATATTATATAAGCGAAAGAATAAGTACATGATATTATTTGTCCAAAAAGAAATATCTTTGGATATACATGGACTTATCCCTTTACATATTAAATACCGCATTGCTCCACTAACATATTTTAAAAATAAGCATTACAAAAATTTATTTGATTTTTTCACTAAATTAAAAATTATTTTAAAAATTTTTTTATTATTAATATTACTATTATTATATTATATTATAATATTATATTATTATTATTACATCGAGCAACTTTCAAGCCACGCACGTAACAATTACTAAATTATTTATTATTAATTTATTTATTCTATTTACAAAAGCCACATTTGAAACCGGTTTTGAAGTTTTAAAACCAATATTTTTTACACGCATTTTTTTATATTAATACACGCACATAACAATTACTAAATTATTTATTATTAATTTATTTATTCTATTTACAAAAGCCACATTTAAAACCGGTTTTGAAGTTTTAAAACCAATATTTTTATTTATTCCAATTTTTTCTAATTTCTTATTTTTTTTAGTTTTTATTATTTACAACCTATTTTATTATTCGGTTAAAATCTATATATACATATTTGCATATATATAATTTGGTTATTTAATTTTTACATTCATATATTAAAAAAAAAAAAACAATGATCAATCATGATGAAATAAATATTTCTGAATTAAAAAATATTGTACATTTGACAGGGGTTTGCAACCTACCTGCGCTTGAAAAAAATAAGGAAAATTTAAATATTATTTACATTAATATACAAAGCCTTCGAAATAAACTCTATAGCTTAGAATCCCTAATTGATTCGTACAATCACAAGATTCACATCATAGTATTAACTGAAATATGGTTACTCGAGACAGAAAATCAATTTTTTAACATTTCAGGATATAATTTTTATTTTTCAAATAGGCAAGAACCGCACGGTGGTGTTGCGATATATATTGATGAATGTGTTAATTCTAATTATGTTTCAAAAGAAGAATTTCATAAAAGTAATTTATTAGTAGTTAATTTACCTGAACATAATATAAATGTCATTGGCATATATAGATCACATGAAAATACTATTCCTGATTTTATATGTAAATTAAACTGTGTTACTGCACAATTTAAGAACTCTATTATAATTGGTGATATAAACATAAATTTACTTGATATCAATAACCGGTATGTCTTAGATTACACAAATACGCTTATTAGTAACGGTTTTTTGATTTACAACAAAATATCACCTGAATACGCAACGAGAATTAGTAGTACAACAAGAACTGTTATTGATCACTTCTCTACAGACCTTATAAACTACAAATATAAATTTTTAATTTGTGAAACGTCCCTATCTGATCACGAAATGTTTCATATCAGTATTGAACTTAAACCAATAACGAAAGATAAAATTTTCAGTAAAAAAGTATTGGATTACAATAAAGTTGCAACCGATAATTTCTGGTTAAATCTTAACTCTTACTCTGAATTTGAAAGCTTTATTTCTGATATGCAAAATTTAATTTTAAAAAATACTAAAACTATTGTAGTAAGAAAAGAAAAAAAGAAAGCACCTTGGATAACACGAGATATATTTAATAAAATTAAGATTAGAGACTCTTTTTATAAGTACTCAAAAAAGTACAGAGAAAATACTCGTATTTATAATCTCTATAAATCGATGAAAGCCGAGGTAAACAAACTAATCGTACAAGCCAAAAATAAATAAATTCGGCTATACACCGAAAAATATTTAAGTCTCGAGAACATTTGTAAAAGGGAGTTGTATCTTACTGCCTATAAGGTTGTGAATAATAAAATAAAGCACAATTTTATTTTAAATAGAGCAATAAACATACACAATTATAATACGCGAAATAGTTCTAATTTTTATTTGTCCTTATTTAGGACAAATCAACAACAGAATAATTGCTTATTTAAATGTTTAAAGGTGTATAATGAGCTTCCAACAGGCTTTAAACAAATTAATTCAATTGGTTTGTTCAAAACAGAAATAAAAAAATATATATTACAAGAACATCAAACCCATAGATAATGAAAACCAGTATAAATACTGGATATGTAAATATTTAGTTAATATGTATATAGTGAACCGATGTATTTGTTGCTTTGTAGATAAATGATAATGAAATTGAGTGATTTAACTTTAAAAAATGTGATAATTATGACTTTTGATATTTAATTTTAATTATAAAATTTTTTTTTGTTTTTTAAATTGATTGTATCGTCTTGATTTTTGCAATATTCATTAGCTTTTAAGAATTAAACTTATAATAATATACTTTTTTTTTTATAAGATCATATAGCTGCTTTAGCTACGATCATCCAACACAAACAAATTTGAATTATATAATTTATACCTTTTTAAAATGAATTAAAATAAAGAAAAAAAAAAAAAATATTAAACGGCGGTACCAGAGCAGAGCACCGCAGGTCGAATGAACAACAAAAATAAAAAGATAACTCAAAATTTTTTTTACTAATTATAAGTAACGATTAAATTTTTTATTTTGTTTTAAAAATTGGTAAAGACAATAAAATTTTTTAGTGTTTGTTTTGTTAAAAGAAACAGTGAATAAAATTAAAATAAAAAAAAAAAAAAGTTTTAGTTAAGTTTACAATCTTTTATAGATTCAGTGAGGTTATTGGAAGAAATGGCAACAACAACTCCATTAAAAGTACTTTTAAAATCAATTATTTTGTCACAATTAGAAGGCAAAGCTAGAGAACTGATAATGTATGAAGATAACTCAGGGAAAATAATAGAAACATTAAAAATAAAAATAAAAACAGAAAATTCAAAAATAATAGAGGGGAGAATGCAAGCCCTAAAAGCGTGTGGAGTTGCAATACAAGATTCTTCTAAACAAGCGGAAGATTTAGCAAAATGTTTCTGAAGATCTTTGATAATGAAAGGAACAAATAGTGGAAAAGCAGTTGAACTATCAATTGAGAAAACAATTGACATGTGTAGAGCATCAGCAAGGTCTGATCTCGTAAAATCAGTGTTAGAATCTTCTAAATTTGAGGATCTAAAGGAAGTAATAGCTAAATTTATAGTTGAAACAAATACAGAAATAAAAGAAAGAAATGTTCTATCCTTTAACGCAAAACCACAAAATCGTAATTTTAATAAAAAATCTATAATTAAAAAAATCTATAACGGAAGAATCCAATAAAAAATCTGGTCAAAGTCAAAAAAGCAGTGTATTACTTAAACTATTACCCTTCAAAAAGATAATTAATGCAAACAAGAAAACTTGCACAATTCAAGTTAACAAGAACAGTAATAATAATATATGTTTCTCTGACCAAAATTCCAAGGACATCGTGGCAACAGATTCCAACAATAAACTTCATCAGAGTGAAAATATGAATAATAGTCAAAATAAAAATAATAATATTGCTAATAATAATTTTACTCTTATGAATAAAGATATGCATAAAGATGAAAGACAACTTGTAGTGCCAACAACTAAATATGCTAACTGGATTAAGGGTGAAACGATAAACGTAGGCAGTAGTGAGATTGCATAGTCAAATAACAAAAGCTTTATTAATCCACTAGCTCCACCGATTGTCAGATTAAATGCGATTTTATCTGGTGACAATATTTATGCTATTTCTCGGCTTAGAGAACACAGAATATACAACAATGTTAGATTATTTTTGTCGTATTTTCATGATCATGGTGATATCTGTTATGAGGGAATGACGCAAACTAGTCTAAAAGTACTTATACACCAAGAAGGTTTGCCAAATAACCATCAAGAGCTCTCTAACCTATACTTTAATTATCATGAAACTACAGGAGTATCAAGAAAGGAAATGCTACAAGATCTAGCTCATTTTAGGAGACATGTAGAAAATAAATACAGAGAGAATGTGCAGAGATATAGAGAATCATGGCAAAATTATTTGATTGGAAGACCATGATGATGGACAAACTATTGAATTTGAAAATGGTGCATTTTAATGCTAGAAGTTTGAGGAAAAGATACCAAACCTACCATTAATATTGCCGTATGTTACAAAAGCCCGTCTGAAAACAATAAGGCATTTATAGAACATCTAGATCAGCTGTTCAATAAGTACAAAAATATAATTGTGGTTGGTGATACTAACATTGATTTGCTCTCTGAAACGGACGCAAGCAGAATGTATATGGATATGCTAGATGTTAACTCTGTTAACATAAATAACATGAATGAAGCTACTAGAATTACATTAAACTCAGCGACTCTGTTAGATCATGTTCTTTCAGATCTTAAGACGAATCGATTTGGTTTTAATATCACTTTGCATGATATCCCTAACCTAGATCATAAAGCAGTATGTGTTGAAATTAAATCAGTTCTCAGAAAACTTGAAACGATGGTGTATAATCAAATAACTGGTACTAACTATGCCAAATACTCATATATGTTGGAATATCACTTACGTAGACATACTTGTCAAAATATTGATGAATTGATTGAAGCTATAAAATATTTCAAGGACACTAGTACAAGTGTTAAATATATGAGAATTAGAAAAAATAATTCGTGGATGTCCAGAGAAATTTTAAAACTAATTGAACACAGAAATAAATTGTATAAGTATTATAAAAAATACCCTAATATTGCGGAGCATAAAATAAAATATAATGAATTAAAAAACAAGGTTAATGTAGAGATAAAGAAAGCAAAGCAAAATTATTTTAATAGAAAATTACAAGAAGCTGGTTCAAATACTAAAAAGATATGGAATGTTCTGAACTCTCAGATAGCAAACCAAAAAGCAGATAGTAACAATATTATAAAGGAAATAAGACACAATGATAAAATTTTAAATATTAGCAAAGACATAGTCAACGGCTTTAAAGAACATTTTAGTAATGTTGGAAGAGAGTTAGCTGATAAAATACAAACTAAAGAAGAAAATATAATAAAAAACAGAATAAACGAAAGTTCCATGTTCTTGGTACCTACTAATGAAATAGAAGTACTTAATGTTATTATGAATCTAAAAGATAATTCACCTGGCTCAGATAATATAGCAGCAAAAGACTTAAAAGCGGTAGCTGAGATAATACCTCCGATAATTAGTAATTTTATTAATGACAGCTTTCGCACAGGAAACTATCCTAGTTTATTAAAATGCAGTACTGTGATTCCAATATACAAGAATGGTTCTCCCTTGGAAACATCTAATTACCGGCCGATAACACTCACTAGCTGCATGAGTAAAATATTTGAAAAAATAATTAATAAAAGAATATGTGAATTCATTAAATGTGCAGGCGGGTTTGACATCAATCAGTTTGGCTTCCAAAAGTCGCATGGAACTGATGTAGCAATCAATGATTCTGTGAAATCTATTATTGGATATCTTGATAAAGGAAACTATGTATGCTCTGTTTTGGTAGATCTGAGTAAGGCATTTGACACAGTGGACCATCAAATATTGTTGGACAGATTATATGAAATTGGAATAAGAGGACTACCGCATGAACTACTAAGAACTTATTTTACAAACAGATTTATCAAAACGAAAGTTAATGGTGTTTGCAGCAATGAACGTGCCTTAAATATAGGTGTGCTACAAGGGTCAGTTCTTGGACCTACCTTGTATCTATTGTATGTGCATAATATACAATTTTCTAACATTAAAGCTGATTATAAAATATTTGCTGATGATACATTGCTTATCTATACAGCAAAAAATGGGGAAACATTAGAGAGATTGGTCAATAATGATTTGAAATTATATATGAGATGGTTAAATGGAAATAAATTAACAATGAACATTGAAAAAACAAAGTACATGATTTTTAAACGTCTAAATAAGCCTGATATCAATCCAAAAATTTGTATTGATAGTAGAAAAATTAAAAGAGAACAAACTTATAAATATCTCGGTATTATAATAGATGACAAATTATCATGGAATGATCATGTTAATTACATTATAAAAAAGATAATGCCATTGCTAGGCTCTATTAGAAGAAGTGGAATAATATTTGATGACAAATCAGCTAAACTATTATTTCATGCACACATCATGTCTCATATAAGATACAATGTGGCGACATGGTCGTGTTGTTCAAATACATTAAAAATGAAAATGAAAATATTAATAAACAAAGCAATCAAGATACTATACAAACTAAATTGGCGTACTCCAACTGATGATCTATACAAAAATACGGGATTCCTTAACTTAGACGAATTAATAATATTGGAAAAGGCTAAAATTATACATAAAATAGAAAATGGTGTTACTAAAAGTAAAACTTTATTACCAAAAAGAAGGAATATTCACAATTATAACACAAGAAACATGGGAAAGCTATGTCATGAAAAAACTCGAACTGAATTGGCTAGAAAAAGTAATTTTTGCTCATCAATAAGAATTTACAACTATCTTCCGGAGAATTTAAAGAATTGCAGTAATATAAGTCGCTTCACATTTAAATTGAAAATATTGTTAAAAAGAGATCAGACTTTATTAAAAAAATTGTTAGAATTATAACTAAATTAATATTTTATTGTTAAATATACATTAGGTTATAATAAAAATATATATTTAATTTTTAGTACATTTTCAAAAAATTTTGTAAAAATGTACCCATATAGTTTCACTCTGTCCGTCCGTCCGTCCGTCCGTCCGTCCCTTTTTACGTACGATTGCCAAAAAAATATCAGCAACGGGTAGGTATTGCAATAAAAATAATTTAATGTTAAAACTTTTTTCTATTACCCCTCCCGTTACGAAGCTACAGCCCCTCAAAGTCGGAAAAAGCCCTATATTTAAATAGTTATAACAAGAGTTCTATAAGGTATATTTTCAACCTGAAAACGGTAAAAGACAGCTGCTTTTATAAGCTTTACGAACTTTTAAAAGCCAAATGTATATGGTTACCATTTGGTATTAAAATTTACCGTTATCTAATACTAAGTTTTGCAAAATTTTTGGCTCTTCATAACTTCTGAACGGCTCAATCTAGAAACTTGAAATTTTAGGAGAAGCTAGATCCTTAGAAATAAGTAGGAGTCAGTTCAGAATTTTTTTTTGTTACGCCCCCTGTTTAAGAGCTGTAAGGGGTCCGAAACCTTAAATTTTGCTATAAATTTAGCTTTTAAACACCTATAGCTTGAACACCTGTCAATATTTTTTTTGATTTATATACAAAATTGAAAGCTCCAAAACGAAAGTTTCAACCAGTGTCAAAGGTTTTTCTTAATTTTGACTTTGTCTGTCCGTCTGTCTGTCCGTATGTTTACACAAAGTTTTACACTGTTTGAAATAGAGAGAAGAAATTTTTACTACGAGTAGGTATTGCAAAAAAAAAATTTCATGGAAGAACTTTTTTCTGTAGCCCCACCCGTTACGAAGCTACAGCCCCTCAAATTTGGAAGAAACTTTTTATTTAAAACGTTATAACAAAAATGCTATGATGTATTTTTTCAATCTGGAAACGGCGAAAGATAGCTGCTTTTATAAACTTTACAAACTGCTAAAAAACTTATTCATTGGGTTGCCATCGGTACTAAAATTTACCGTTATCCAATACTAAATTTTTCCAAAATTTTTGGCCCCACATAACTTCTGAACGGCTCAAGCTAGAAACTTGAAATTTTGGGAGATATTAGATCCCCATAAATTAGTAGGAGTCGGTTAAGAAAATTTTTTTGTTGCGCCCCCCTTTTAAGAGCTGTAAGGGGTCCAAAATTGAAATTTGGCTTTTTTTGAGCACCTGTAACATGAATACCTGTCCAATTTTTTTTCTATTAATATACAAAATTTAAAGGTCCAACATTATATTTTAACATATGTTAAGTGTTTTTCTTAAATTCAAAAGCGGTTCTTTAAATTGAAGAAAGTGTCTCTCAGTTTTATCCATTTTTGCTTAGATAGTAAAATTCTAAGTAAAATTCCAAATTTTGGTTTAATTCCCAGAACCTAAAAAAATTGAGGGAGGGAGGGGGTGGTGAGTGAGATTAGATCCTTGAGAAATTTGGTAGCCTTCAATTAGGACTTAAAAATTAAAAATTTACTATTTTTACAAGTAAGCAGTGACTTATTCCCCCATAGTATATAAGTATTTCCAAAATTAAACTGAGTTTTTAACACAATATAATTTTGAAAATGTACTTTTTTAAAAACCCTTGGTTTTTTTCATCACTTGTTGTATTTATACGAGACTCTTATACCAATTTTAAGTTATTGTCTAAGTCTAGTATATCGATTTTTATAACTGTAATATCATGAATTTATAATAAATAAATAAATAAATAAAAAAAAAAATAATAATTTTAATAAAAATATGTTTAGAAATAATCAATCTGATTTTAATAACAATAGGAATAATAATTATCGAAATAATTTTAATAATAATAATCGACAGTATAACAAGCAACAATATATAAATAATAATAGAAATAATAATAGAAATTATGGTAGTGTTAGATATTTGGAAAACTGGCAGAAGTACAAGATACAGAAGAACAATTAATGATTCAATTAAAAATATTTATACGTTAAATCATAATTTCTCAGACTACATTTCAGTTTTTACTAAACTAAATAATAAACAATTTTAAATTAGTAAAAAATTATACGATAAAAATTAAAGGAATAACGCATAATTTTATTAAATCTTTGGGTACAATATATACAAAAATTTATATATAAAATCAGGAATTGTCATGCGAATTACATTTTGTACCAGACAATTTTGATATACCAGCAGATGGTACACTCGGTAAAGACTTTATAAAATTTTATAAATGTAATCTATATATATAAAACCGAAAGTTTGTTTATTTGTTTGTTTGTTTGTTTGTTTGTATGTAACGAGTTGGCTCCTAAACTGCCCAGCCGATTTCCATGAAAATTTGTATATAGAGGTTTTAGGGTACGGAAAGAAATCGTGGCCCAAAAATTTTGCTCTGACGGACCGCCAAGTTGGGGCTGTGGTGCTAGTATTTAAACTTCTTTGTTCTAAAATGAAAACGGTTTGACCGATTGACTTCAAATTTTGTATACGTCATGCTCTTTGAGAATTGAGTTGACACTATTAACAGTTTTGGAATTTGTTAACCCATGTCGGGCCGACGGGTGGTCAAAAAAAATTTTGGGTCCAAATTTTGTCTGATTTTCCGAAATTCTGCTTTGGCTTAAGACTAAAAAAAATTTTGTTGAGTTCCATTAACCCATTGCGGCCCGATAGCTTTTTATAGGTTTTTTCAATACTGTACTCTAAATTCGAAACGGTTTGACCAATTGACTTCAAATTTTGTATACGTTCTCCCCTGTGAGAACTAAGTTTACACTATTAACAGTTTTGGAATTTGTTAACCCATGTCTGTTAATAACTTCTATAAACAACGAGGAAGAGTGTGGTAGAGTAGACTGTGTCAACTCTGGGATACCCGTATGACCGTAACATATACATTATATCATCCGGTTAATTACTTTTGGCAAAATTTCAAACATACAGCTTTATTAAGTGTATTGGAATACTTATATAAAAGAAGGAGTTGTATGGCAGCTACTCGAACCCTCTGCAGTTAACCAACCAAACTTTGCTGTAACTTTGGCCATTGCACTTAACTATTTTTGGAAAAATTTCAGATACCCAGCTTCATTAGGTGTAGTGTAATGCTCATATAAAAGAAGAAGTTGTATGGCAGCTATTCGAACCCTCTCCAGTAGACCAACCAAAGTTTGCAGAAACTTTGGCCATTACACTAAAGTTCAGACACCCAGCTTCATAAGTTAGGATGGACATACATAGCTAAATCGATTTATTTTTCGATTCTGACCCGATCCATACACTTGGGTCTATATCTACTCCCCCTCCTTCTCTGCGTCTCAAACGTAATGGCAATTTATTATACCCTTTAACTATATAGTCATACAGATATAAAAATTAAGAATTATGGATGATAATCCGGTTTATATAAAAAATTATAGACAAGCTCATACGCAAACGGCTGAAATAAATAGACAAGTTAACAAATTACTAAAAAATAAACTGATTGAACCAAGTCAATCTAACTATAATAGCCCAATAATATTAGCGCCAAAGAAAGGTAACGTTAATAAATGGAGAATGTGTATTGACTATAGGATGGTTAATAAAAAATTAATAGCGGATAAACTCCCACTCCCAAGAATAGAAGATATTCTTGATAATTTAGGTAGAACAAAATTTTTTTCGGTATTAGATTAATACTCAGGTTTTAATCAAGTACCATTAGATGAAAAGTCAGGAGATATAACTTCTTTCAGGACGCAATCAGGGAGCTATAGATGGAAAGTTCTTCCATTTCGACAAGAATGATGTCACTTGCTTTTCCAGGTACGACACCTTTACAATGTTTTTTGTATATGGACGACATTGTTGTAACAGAGTGTTTGGAAAACCATTATTATACCTTACACCTATAGAATAGGTAAAGGGGTATATTAACTTTGGTATGGTGTTTGTAACCACCTAAAGGAAGCGAGCTAGATATGGAAAAGTATATTTGTGATCAGCGTGACCGCCTCAGTCGATATAGCCATGTCCGTCCGTCCGTCCGTCCGTCCGTCCGTAGGCACGATAACTCAAAAAATAATGGAGCTATCTTGATGAAATTTTAACTGGAGGTTACTCGGACTGAAAGTACGGCGGGGATTGCATATGGGCGAAATCGGCCCATGGGTTCGGATTCTGGACCTTTTAATCGGTTTCAGGGCTAACGAACAAACATAAAAAATCACGATAACTCAACAACTAATGACGCTATCTTCATCAAATTTGTGCTGTAGGTTACTAGTAATGAAAATACTTCGGGAATTGCGTAAGGTCGGGATTGGACCATGGGTTCGGAACCTAGAACTTTTTGATCGAATTTAGGCCAAACGAGCATAATTCCGAAACCAATGAAGATAGAACCTCCAAATTTAGTATCAGGGTGTCCCTTCCTATTTTCTAAGTGTCTTGTGAATTTGGGTCCCATTGGAGTAGTGGGTCGGGGACCAGCCACACATTTCCGAAGACCTTAAAGCATATCATTAAAATTAATAAAGATAACAACTTGAAAAAATGTAGAAGCTTCCAATTTGCCACAAGGGTGTTCTTTACTATCTCTTGCATGTTCCCCTAATTTGGGATCAATTGGAGTGGTGGTTCTGTACCCCTCTCAGACCTCCCAAGTTTTAAAGGCTTATAATCGAAATTACTAAAAATAGTTACTTAAAATTAGGATAGACCGTTCAAATTGTGTACAAGGGTTAAGTACAGCGCGGACTATATAAGGGCGAAATCAGCCCAACGGTTCGGATTCCGGACCTTTTAATCGATGTCAGGGCTAAGGAACATATATAAAAAATCACGATAACTCAACAACTAATGAGGCTATCTTCATGAAATTTGTGCTGTAGGTTATTGGCAGCGAAACTACGGCGGTGATTACGTACGGTGAGGATTGGACAATGGGTTCGGAACTTAGAACTTTTTGATCGAATTTAAGCCAAACGAGCATAATTCCGAAACCAATGAAGATAGAACCTCCAAATTTGGTATCAGGGTGTCCCTTCCTATTTCGTAAGTGTCTTTGAAATTTGGGCCCCATTGGAGTAGTGGATCGGGGACCAGCCACTCAGTTCTTAGGCCCTTAAAGCATATTTTCGAAATTAATAAAGGTAGTTACTTGAAACAAATGTAGAAGCTTCCAATTTGCCACAAGGGTGTTGTTTACTATTTCTTGCGTGCCCCCCTAATTTGGGATCAATTGGAGTGGTGGTTCAGAACCTCTCTTAGACCCCCCAATGTGTAAAAGCTTATCATCGAAATTAATAAAACTAGTAACTTAAAATTAAGATAGAGCGTTCCAATTGTGTACAAGGGTTAACTAGTATTGAAAGTATGACGGGACTGCATATGGGCGAAATCGTACCATAATTTCGGGTCCTGGAACCCTTGAAAAGTTCAAGGACTAACAAACATATATCTTAAAAACACCATAACTCAAAAAATAATGCCGGTATTTAGATGAAATTTAACAGTAGGTTACTAGTAATGAAAGTACCATGGGAATTGGTTGTGGTCGAGTTTAATTTCGAAGCCAAAGAATATATTTCCTATGTCCTATGTGTCTCCGAAATCTAGACTTAATTGTAGTGGTTCAGCTATGTTCAAAGGTACTTGCTGCATTTATGTAAAATTTATTTTTATATTTAAATGAATTATATGAAAAGGTGTAAATTTTTAATTGTATTTTAGAAATACATTTATTGCATATTTTGCGTTTATAAGTTTTTCTATTAGGTATATAAACTAACCATTTAAAATAATTGCTATTTGGATTTTTAAATATATTATGTTTTGATTATCTTTTTATCACAAAATTTAATAATTAGAATTTTTTCATTTTGTAATTGAATTGGAATAAATATATTTTTATTTATTTCAAGTTAGTTTGTTTTTTAATATTTTTAAATAGATAAATTAGCAAGAATTTGTAATATTTTTTAATAGATAGTGTAATTAGAAAATGTTTTTAGTATTATAAAGTTAATTTGGTTAGCTATGTCTTACGATCAAATTAATAACAGCTTTTATGGTGTTAAAATGACTTATGGATATGTCCTTAAATTTGAACCAAATAGGTGTGGGGTATTTCTAAGTCGGTTGCACCGACTGACTGTTGCTTTACTTGTTTAAAGAATTTAAAATCAGTCTTTTCGATATGTGAAAAGTACAATATAAAATTAAATTCTGAAAAATGGAAATTCATAAATGTACTGATCAAGATGTATATCTAGACGATTCTAAATATGAATTAATTACAAAATATCCAATACCTCGACGTTTCGTAGCTTTTGCTAACTCCAGTCGTAAATTCATACCAAATTTTGCAAGTATAGCAAAACCCAGAACGCATTAACCAGAAAAAAAGCAAGTTTTATTTGGAATATTCATTCCTTAAACCTCCTATATTACATTATCTTGACTTTTCAAAAGAACTTACAATGATCGTAGATACATCTAAAGTTGCAGTAGGAGCCGCTCAAACTCAAAAATATAGTGGTATTGATTTGCCCATTTCATTTGCTTCTTGGTCATTCACTAAAGGTGAATCTAACAAATCAACTATTGAAAAAGAGTTAGCAGCTATCCATTTTGCAATAACGTACCATATATTTATGGGACACATTTTGTCGTTTAAAGCGACCATAAACAACTAACTTATTTATTTTCTCTAAAAAATCCGTCATCAAAATTAATACATATGAGATTAGATTTAGAAGAATATAATTTCACAGTAAAATATATTAAAGGAAAATTAAATGTAGTAGCTGACGCGTTATGCTGCATAAATATAAAAGACTTACAATTAAAAGACTTATAATTATATGCCAAATTAAGGTCAAAATAATTCGGAAAAATATGATAAAAGATATAGCTAAATGTATTAAAAACTGTAAAAAATGTCAGTTAAACAAAATTAAATGAAACATAAAGAACCTTTACCATTAACTGAGATCCCACAAAAACCATTTGATTTAGTAGTAATTGATGCAATTGATCCTTTACCAACAACTATAGAGAACAATCAATATGCTGTAACGACTATTTGTGATTTGACTAAATTCTTAATAACGGTACCTATTTCCAGCAAAGAAGCCAAAACAGTTGCAAAAGCCACTGTTGGGAATTGTGTTTTGATATTTGGAGCTATGGAAAATATTTTAACAGATAGAGGAACGGAATACAAAAATCAAATAATGAGAGAAACATAAGGAACTGTAGAAAGAAATCATACAGTTCTTAATTAATACTTACGTTCATATATAAATGAAAATAAAGACAATTGGAAGAGTTACTTACCATATTTTACTTATTGTCATAATTCAATACCGAACGTGAGTTTCCAAGAAAAATGTGCTCCATTCGAATTAGTTTAAGACTCAAAAAAATTTTGTTGAGTTCCATTAACCAATGCCGGCCCGACGATTGTCCAAAAAAATGTTTGGAACAAAATTAGGTCAAATTTTGCGCCAAAGAAAAAGTTTCAAAAAATTTTTTGTTGAGTTCCGTTAATCCATTGCGGCACCAGCGTAGTTTTTTTAAATTTCTTTGTTATATTACTTAATATATATTAAATTAAAAACGGTTTGACCGTTGACTCCAAATTTTGTACGCGCGAGCACCTTGAAAATGAAGTTGACTCTGACTCTGAAGTGTGACTCTGTTTGGTAACACATGTCGGTCCTGCGATTGGTCAAAAAAAATTTGGAAGTAAATTACATCCAATTTTGGGAAGTAGATACTACTTCTTTGAATTACAGAAACTTTAGAAAATTACTAGAATAATCCTAGGAAAATCGTTTAAAAAGAATTGTTTTAATACATTTTAAAATTAACATTTGCACTATGTGAAAATTTTATGCGAACTTTTTGGCACAGTCAACTCTACTATACTCTTCCTCATTTTTTATACCCTACACCTATAGAATAGGTAAAGGGGTATATTAACTTTGGTATGGTGTTTGTAACCACCTAAAGGAAGCGAGCTAGATATGGAAAAGTATATATATTTGTGATCAGCGTGACCGCCTCAGTCGATATAGCCATGTCCGTCCGTCCGTCCGTCCGTCCGTAGGCACGATAACTCAAAAAATAATGGAGCTATCTTGATGAAATTTTAACTGGAGGTTACTCGGACTGAAAGTACGGCGGGGATTGCATATGAGCGAAATCGGCCCATGGGTTCGGATTCTGGACCTTTTAATCGGTTTCAGGGCTAACGAACAAACATAAAAAATCACGATAACTCAACAACTAATGACGCTATCTTCATCAAATTTGAGCTGTAGGTTACTAGTAATGAAAATACTTCGGGAATTGCGTAAGGTCGGGATTGGACCATGGGTTCGGAACCTAGAATTTTTGATCGAATTTAGGCCAAACGAGCATAATTCCGAAACCAATGAAGATAGAACCTCCAAATTTAGTATCAGGGTGTCCCTTCCTATTTTCTAAGTGTCTTGTGAATTTGGGTCCCATTGGAGTAGTGGGTCGGGGACCAGCCGCACATTTCCGAAGACCTTAAAGCATATCATTAAAATTAATAAAGATAACAACTTGAAAAAATGTAGAAGCTTCCAATTTGCCACAAGGGTGTTCTTTACTATCTCTTGCATGTTCCCCTAATTTGGGATCAATTGGAGTGGTGGTTCTGTACCCCTCTCAGACCTCCCAAGTTTTAAAGGCTTAAAATCGAAATTACTAAAAATAGTTACTTAAAATTAGGATAGACCGTTCAAATTGTGTACAAGGGTTAAGTACAGCGCGGACTATATAAGGGCGAAATCAGCCCAACGGTTCGGATTCCGGACCTTTTAATCGATGTCAGGGCTAAGGAACATATATAAAAAATCACGATAACTCAACAACTAATGAGGCTATCTTCATGAAATTTGTGCTGTAGGTTATTGGCAGCGAAACTACGGCGGTGATTACGTACGGTGAGGATTGGACAATGGGTTCGGAACTTAGAACTTTTTGATCGAATTTAGGCCAAACGAGCATAATTCCGAAACCAATGAAGATAGAACCTAAAAAATTTGGTATCAGGGTGTCCCTTCCTATTTCGTAAGTGTCTTTGAAATTTAGGCCCCATTGGAGTAGTGGATCGGGGACCAGCCACTCAGTTCTTAGGCCCTTAAAGCATATTTTCGAAATTAATAAAGGTAGTTACTTGAAACAAATGTAGAAGCTTCCAATTTGCCACAAGGGTGTTGTTTACTATTTCTTGCGTGCCCCCCTAATTTGGGATCAATTGGAGTGGTGGTTCAGAACCTCTCTTAGACCCCCCAATGTGTAAAAGCTTATCATCGAAATTAATAAAACTAGTAACTTAAAATTAAGATAGAGCGTTCCAATTGTGTACAAGGATTAACTATTATTGAAAGTATGACGGGACTGCATATGGGCGAAATCGTACCATAATTTTGGGTCCTGGAACCCTTGAAAAGTTCAAGGACTAACAAACATATATCTTAAAAACACCATAACTCAAAAAATAATGCCGGTATTTAGATGAAATTTAACAGTAGGTTACTAGTAATGAAAGTACCATGGGAATTGGTTGTGGTCGAGTTTAATTTCGAAGCCAAAGAATATATTTCCTATGTCCTATGTGTCTCCGAAATCTAGACTTAATTGTAGTGGTTCAGCTATGTTCAAAGGTACTTGCTGCATTTATGTAAAATTTATTTTTATATTTAAATGAATTATATGAAAAGGTGTAAATTTTTAATTGTATTTTAGAAATACATTTATTGCATATTTTGCGTTTATAAGTTTTTCTATTAGGTATATAAACTAACCATTTAAAAGAATTGCAATTTTTAAAAATTTGGATTTTTAAATATATTATGCTTTGATTATCTTTTTATCACAAAATTTAATAATTAGAATTTTTTCATTTTGTAATTGAATTGGAATAAATATATTTTCATTTATTTCAAGTTAGTTTGTTTTTTAATATTTTTAAATAGATAAATTAGCAAGAATTTGTAATATTTTTTAATAGATAGTGTAATTAGAAAATGTTTTTAGTATTATAAAGTTAATTTGGTTAGCTATGTCTTACGATCAAATTAATAACAGCTTTTATGGTGTTAAAATGACTTATGGATATGTCCTTAAATTTGAACCAAATAGGTGTAGGGTATTTCTAAGTCGGTTGCACCGACTGACTGTTGCTTTACTTGTTTTAAAATAACTTAATTTACTTGACCTATATTACAAAACTTGACCTACATTAATCGAATTAAATGAGTTGGCCAACTCAGCAATGTATACAAAATAAAAATAAGAAAAATATATAAAATGTATAGACTATATAATAAGACTTTAAATATAAAAAAAAATAATGATGATAATATTTGTTTTCTTTCTAAAATAAAACAAAAAAGGAAAGAAAAATATGTGCATATATAATAAAAATTTTTTTTTGTACCCTCAAGATAGTAACGTATAATATTTCAAAAATATAAAATTTGAACGAAAAGAAAAGTGAAAAAAACAAAAACTCTTTTGGCAATCAAAAATTTTTTTTTCCCCTTTCCTTTTTCGCTCGGAGGGAGATGTAGCATAAAATATATATCTAAATACATATCTAATGTATTGCATGATGTATTGCTCGTTTTAAATCCAATAACCTTTAATTGCAATTAAATTCCTTAATATAATATATTCATAACTTGATAAATGTGAATTTGATATATTAGAATATCATGCAATAATTGATCAATCGTCCATAGTATGCAATACTTTAAAAGATCATAATGATTAATCATAATTAATCATATATCATAAAGATAAGTGACCTAAAGAAATGCAATAATAATTATGCTATGCTTGGATATATAAATTATCGATAAGAATTCAACTGGAATTAATCCAAATCATCCATATATGAATTATTGCTAAATCATAAGAAACTTAATTAGTATTAGGAGCGTTAGTTATAAGATTATAAATAGTCTAACTAAAGAAAATAAAAGAGAGAGTATTTAGTGAACTTCAACCAAGTAAGTTTTATTTATTAAATGAGAGTAAACTCGTTATAACCGTAGGGTTCAGAATCATGGACTTCCATAAACAATTGAGCTAGCACTAGGTATTTTTGAAAGAAAAATTCTAAGTAGAATATATGCTCCTGAAAACGATGGCGTGATCTGGCGGAGAAGATATAATGCCGAACTTTATGAATTGGATAATGATGTTGATGAAGTCACAAAAGTCAAAATCAGACGCCTTCATTGGTTCGTTCACATCAAACGAATGTCAACCGAAAGAGGATATTTAAAGCCAGATCTCGAGGAAAGTTACGCCGAGGGAAACAGTACCTCCGTTGGGGAGTAACACATCGGCAGACTTAAAAAAACTGCATATCGCCAATTGGAGGAGATCTGTGCAAAACCGTGAAGAATGGAAGAGAATAGTGTTGTTAGGCAAAGTTTGTAGTGCCTAACAAGTAAGTAAGTAAGTAATAGTTTTTTTTTAGATATTTAAAATCATTTTCTAATGTTTCATTCGAGATTAGAGTTTATCAGATCTAATTTTTCGTTTATATATTTGAAATTATTTCGATCTACTTGAAGTGTTATTTAATTATTTTTGCTATTATTTTTTTTATAATATATGTAATAGCATAAGGGAAATAAATAACGATTTATTTTATTTTATACATCATATTTGGTATGCCCGAGTATCTAAAAGTTGATAAGGGCAACTAAAATCTTTCTTCGTTTTACTAAATTTTAAAATTTTTGCGGTGACTTGTTTCCCTTAAAATTAATTTTTATTTCTTTCTTTACTATAGTTAAGACTTCCTATAGATATACCTAATTGTTAATTAATATTTTGGCTTTAAATAGATTCCTTGTTAGTCCCTATCTAAAAAAAACTTTGAAAAAAGGTGCTTATTAGTTTCACTCTGTCCGTATGTTTACAAAAATTTTTACACCGTTTCAAATAGAGAGTAGAAATTTTAAATACGTTCAGGCATAAAGAGATTATGTACATAGAGTATTCACGTAGAGCAAAAAAGTTAGACAAGTTTTTTTTTTCGTAAAATCAATGTTACCGTATTTTAGTTTATTTTTATTTTAATTTTTAGTTTTTTTTATTTTTTTGTTTGTATGTCAATCGATGTGTACACATTTGGATATATTTTTTCTATTTTTTTTTTTGGTTTTTTTTTTTTTTTTTGTATATATATCATACGAATCGCTGAATCATGCCTGTACGCAGTTTGTGGATTATAAAATAAAAAAATATTATTGATAGAAAAAGAAGAATGTATTATTCCAATTCTTTCAAATCGTTAGAAAAATTATAATAAAATTTTACATACCTATTTTAAACTAACGAAAATTTAAAATACATAGGTATATTAGAAAACAAATTGTTTTCTTTACTAAATTTTAAAATTTTTGCGGTGACTTGTTTCCCTTAAAATTAATTTTTATTTCTTTCTTTACTATAGTTAAGACTTTCTATAGATATACCTAACTGTTAATTAATATTTTGGCTTTAAATAGATTCCAAATTGTTTTCTAATATACCTATGTATTTTAAATTTTCGTTAGTTTAAAATAGGTATGTAAAATTTTATTATAATTTTTAGGTTTTTAACTACTAAAAAAATATAATTAAAAATTTTTGTTTATCTTATTGAAAATTTGTTTTATAATTTAATTTAGAATTCTAAAATGTAAAATAAATAAATATAGGTATTATGAAATAAAAATATATTATGGAAAAGTATATAAATAAGCTTTCAAAATTAATATTCCATTTAGCATATAAAACCCTTTAAGTATGTATATTATAAAATATACATACCATACTCAGAAAAACCACTAATTTCATCAAGTGCACTATTATAGTACAGCTTTCTAATGGCTATTTCATCGAATACCAATAGAGCCAACCTTTCAATTAAATCTTTTTCAGAGAATATAATGCCTAACTCATTTATAGTTTTTATAGTACAGCTTTCTAATGGCTATTTCATCGAATACCAATAGAGCCAACCTTTCAATTAAATCTTTTTCAGAGAATATAATGCCTAACTCATTTATATTTTTGTGGTTAAGACCTATATTTAAATGCTTGATGAGCATCCATCTATTCCTCCTCCTCCTCCTCCTCCTCCTTGGTACTACGGCCCATAGTGAGCCTTCGCCTCCCTAATTATCTACTTCCAATTATTTCTGTCTATGGCATTCGGTCTCCAATTGTGTATTTGTAGCTCTTTTACAATTTCATGACAATTATCTTTCCATCTAACTCTTGGTCTGCCAACTGGTCTTTTTCCAACTGGATTACCATAGAAGATTCTGGATACGGACCTGTCGTTTGGCATTCTGGAAATATGACCTGCCCATCTTAATTTTTGTATTTTAATATACGAACTTAATTGCAAATCTTTAAATTGTTGTATGCATTCTTCATTCGTTCGAAGTCGAAGCGATCCTTCTGACGTTCTGACAGGACCCAGAATTCTTCGGAGAATCTTGCGCTCAAAAATATCTAATTTTTCTTCTTCATTTTTTCTAAAGCTCCAAGTTTCACATCCATACGATACCACTGGACTTATCAAAGTTTTATACAGTTTTATTTTTGTTTTCCTTATGATATAGTTTGATTTAAAGAGGTTTAGCATGGAGAAATAACATTTATTTCAGATTTCAGTGTTTCGTCTATTTCTGCATTATTTGAGCCTTCTATGTCAACTACTGATCCTAAATATTTGAAATCTTTAACACTTTCAAATTCCATATCTCCCACAGCAATTGTTTGTGTATGTGGTTGATTTCTTGCTGTTATTTGAGTTTTAAGGTACTTTGTTTTCTCTGCATTGACTTTCAAACCAAATTGGGCAGCTTTTTCTTGTAATTTTATAAAGTTTTCTTTTACAACATTTATGTTTCTGCCTATCAGGTCGAGGTCATCAGCGTAGCCTAGAATTTGTGATGATTTGCACCAAAGTGTTTGTTTTGTTTCAATCTCTGATGCACGGATAATTTTTTCAAGTGCCAGATTAAATAACATTGGCGCTAGCCGATCTCCCTGTCTCACTCCTGTTTTTGTTTCGAACGGTTCAGAGAGGTCACCTTGAATGCGGACACAATTTTTACTGTTTTCAGTGGTCATTTTTGCCAGGTTGACCAGTTTCTTTGGGATTCCCAGTTCCACCATTGCGTTCCATAGGGGACCTCTTTGTATGCTGTCGTACGCTTTCATAAAATCTACAAAGACGTGATGAGTGGGGATGGAAAATTCTCTTCATTTTTCCATTATTTGTCTGAAACTAAAGATATGATCAGTTGTAGAGCGACCAGCTACAAATCCGCTTTGATATTCGCCAATTATATCTTTATAATAGCATTTTATTTTTGTGCATAAAATGCCAGCAAGTATTTTGTATACGCTGTTTAATAGTGATATTCCCCTGTAGTTATTGCATACCATTTTATCATCCTTTTTGTGTATCAGCACTATGACGCCTACTGTCCAATCATCCGGCATCCTTTCCTGCCTCCATATCACTAATATTAAATGATGAATACATCGGGAAACCATATCATTAATATTAAACGGAATACGTTCGATATTTGTCTTTTTTGCTTGTATAGTCTATTGTTCGTTCTTGTATTGCATTGTAGCATTTTTTCCATAGCGGCATTTTTTTCTTGTAGAGCGGCTTCACATTCGTTGTCCCACCAGTCATCACTACTTCTTGTTGCTCTACGTGCTTGTCCGAGAATTGTTCGACCAGCACTAGACAAAATTTCCTTGATAGTACTCCACTCTTCTTCTATGTTTTCTGCCGCTCTTATTTCATTTAATTTATTACTTACGTGACTTTCGAAATTTTCCTTAGTAGTAATGTTATTCAATTTTTCAACATTCCATTTTACCGTTCTATTACCTCTTTCATTTTTGATATTGGCAATACGCGCTCTATACTTTGCCTTTACCAGAAACTGATCTGAGTCCGATGCTGCACCCTTAAACGTTCCGACGTCCAGCATATTACCAAAGTGCCTACCATCAATTAGAATATGGTCTATTTTGGATGTATATCTTCCCGGATTAGCCAAGTAGCTTTATGTATATTTTTATGCTCAAAGTACGTACTGCTCACTACCATATTTCTCGCTTGTTCAAAATCTATAACTCTGCATCCGTTATTGTTACTAATATCATGTAGGCTGTGCTTCCCAATTGTTGGTTTATATACTTCTTCCCTGCCAATCTGAGCGTTAAGGTCACCTAGTATAATTTTAATGTCATTTTTAGGTAATTTGTCTATTACATTATTTAATTGATTGTAGAATATATCCTTTTCTTCATCATCCTTCTCCTCTATTGGGGCGTGTACACATACAAAGGATATATTAAAAAATTTCCCCCTGATTCTGATGCTACATAATTTCATGCTTATTAGTTCATATGAGATAACATCTACTTTTTTGTTAACTATAAATGCAGTTCCGAATAACCGCTTTCCGTCTTGATTACCGCTAGAGTATATTGTAAATGATTCTGAGTTAAATACTTCATTATCATTCCATTTTGTTTCTTGAAATGCTAAAATATCGATTTTGTATTTAGAGCACTCTTGTATCAAACTTTTAAGGGCACCTGCTTTGTATAATGTGCGCTGATTCCAAATTCCGATGTTCAGATCATAGTCCTTAAGTAGATACAATATGTATGTTCTGGGCCAGGAAGTGACGTCACATAACAATTTTTACTATAAAAACGTAAATGAAATAATCATATCAGTTCTTGTGGTTACTTAATTTTGAATTTTTTCTGTTATAAGTGTTGTGGTTAATATTCTGTCTGTTAGACTATCTATCATATCAGTTCTTGTGGTTACAATTATTTTAAATTTTTTCTGTTATAAGTTTGTGGTTAACTTTTAGACTATCTATTAAATTATATTCTAACTTAAAAATATGTTTGTGGTTCTATTTTTCTACAAATTTCTCTTTTTAATTAAATGTTTATCATATTATCATAATTGTCAAAAACTAAATTTTTGAATTAACTTTTGACTATATTATAAGAAATAAGAAAGAAATAAAAAAAAAAATAAAATTAAATTTGTGTAAAATTGTATTTAATATTAGATTAGAATTAATTTTTAAACCAAAATTTATCTTGGATTATGGAATAAAAAAATATTCTATTATATGAAATTAGCAACATATGTTTGGTGGTTAAGATAATGTAAGTATAAAAATTTTCTTTGTTATGTACTTTTGGAATCTAAAAAATAAGTTTGTGGCAAATTTTCTAAGTAAATATTTAGTGTATTATCATAATGGTTAAATATAAAAAAATTAAATTTTTTGATAAAAGAAATTTATTTAACAATTTTTTAAATAAATAGCCAAGCAATAAACTTTAAAATTTATAAAACTCAAACCATTCTTAAAACAAACAAGTTTTTTTTTTAAAAATATATTAAACAAAAAAAAATAAAAATGTCTTTATTTACTGCTGCTTCAATTTCTGACAAGTTAAACGAAATTGTCAAAAAGTTATTGGAGGAGGGCGAAAGTAAGTATTAAAAAAATTTTTTATATATTATTTGAAACAAATTAAAATTTTCTACTCTCTTTTTATTTTAGAAGCTACAATATTAGTTGAGGGAAATATTGGTGCCAGTAAATCTTCTTTCCTCGAGAACTATTTTGAAGGAAGACCTGAGTGCACTGTATTATATGAACAGGTAGAGAAAATGTGCGATTTTCGTGGACAAAATATGTTACAGAAGTATTATGACCATCCATTAAAGTATGCAGAGAGTTTTCAGTCTCTAATACTGAATATAACGCTTAAACAAATGATTAAAACGATTCCGAGTGCACTAAAAATAATGGAAAGATCCGTTTTTAGTGCATTTAATGTATTCACGAAAAATTTAAAAGAAAACCATCATCTAACTCCAGTACAATACAATGTGTTTTTTCAGTGCAGATGATAAAAACATGTCATCTGCTACCTGAATACATCATATACCTAAGATCTTCACCAGAGTTTTGCTTTAAACAAATTAAAAAGCGAAATAGACTGGAGGAACAAGGCATATCATTAGAATATTTGCGTCAGATTCATAACAAACATGAGGAATTATTCTATTATCCATCGAATTATAAAGGAATGCACATCATCGTGATTGATGTTGAAGAGTGATTGATGTTGTCTGTGATGGTATGGAGCGAGAGCAGATGACAAAAATCCTGCCAGAAAACCTCAATCACTTGGAAAATAAATTAATGGGAAATTATTTAAAACATCTATCATCAGAGTTGTTGGATGAAGATGGATCAAAAACTTGATACTAATAATAATTATATAATTTATTGTAGATATAAAAAAAAAAAATAAAAATAAAAAAAAAACAAAAAAATTAAAAAGCTTTTTTTAAAAAAAACAAAAAAACCAATTTCTATTTCAGGTTCCCTCCTTTGCTTAAAAAAGAAATTATAAATAATAAAACATTTTTTTGTTATTATTATAATATTTTTGAATTAACTTTAGATGATATTATAGGAAATAAAAAAGAAATAAGAAAAATAAAATTATTCAATATTTATTATGGTTTATTTAAATTAATTAATACCTTGTAATTATCAATGAGTATCAAAATGCCTGTGGACAAATTCGGACGGAACGGTTTAAGAAGAAAACCAAATATTGCTATTAAAGGTGAACCTGGGATTGGCTTCAAGTTATATTCTACTGGGGATTTTGATGTAGACAATAAACAATTGAAAAATGTAAAAAATCCAGATGCAAATAATGATGCGGCAACAAAACAATACGTTGATGAGCAAATTTTATTTTATAAAGAAATACTAGAAATCAATATGAAAAATCTTATTCAAATAGAAAGTCAAAAAATAAAAATTTTGAAAGAATTTTGAAGGAATTAGAAGAATAATTTAAAGATGATAAAGATAGAATGGATAGTAAATTTACAACATTGTTAGATAAAACTATTAATGATTTAAAAGAATCATTACAATTTGAAATAAAAAACCCAATGTATTTTATAAATCAAAGATTAGAAAAAATTGAATTTAAAACTAAAGAGGTCTATGATACTATTTCTAATGACTAAGCAAAATTAAAAACCACAAACCATAAATATTTTTTTATTATGTAAATAGATTAACTATACAATAAAAAAAAAAAAAAACCTATATAAGAATAGAACATGTATTCCAAAAAAAAAATCTAGCTTTTAGTAAAATGTAAGTAATAATGCTGATAAGAATTAGTTTAAACAAGTAAAGAGACAATCAGTCGGTGCAACCGACTTAGAAATACCCTACACCTATTTGGTTCAAATTTCATGACATATCCATAAGTCATTTTAACACCATAAAAGCTGTTATTAATTTGATCGTAAGACATAGCTAACCAAATTAACTTTATAATACTAAAAACATTTTCTAATTACACTATCTCTTAAAAAATATTACAAATTCTTACTAATTTATTTATTTAAAAATATAAAAAAACAGAAAAACTTGTTATAAATGAAAATATATTTATTCCAATTCAATTACAAAATGAAAAAATTCTAGTTATTAAATTTTGTGATAAAAAGGTAATCAAGGCATAATAATATTTAATAATCCAAATTTTTCAAAATTGCAATTACTTTAAATGGCTAGTTAATATACATAATAGAAAAGTTTATACACAAATATGCAATAAATGTATTTCTAAAATACAATTATAAATTTACACCTTTTCATACAATTCATTTAAATATAAAAATAAATTTTACATAAATGCAGCAAGTTCCTTTGAAGAAAACTGAACCACTACAATTAAGTCTAAATTTCGGGAACACATAGGAAATAGGAAATATATTCTTTGGCTTCGAAATTGTACTCGTTCGGCCTCAAATCGATCAAAAGCTTCTAGAATCCGAACTCATTGACCAAACTCGACCAGAACCAATTCCAATGGTACTTTCATTACTAGTAACCTAAAGTTTAAATTTCAACAAAAAAGCGGAATTATTTTTTGAGTTATGGTGTTTTTGAGATATATGTTTGTTAGCCCTTGAACTTTTCAAGGGTTCCAGAACCCGAAATTATGGTACGATTTCGCCCATATGCAGTCCCGTCATACTTTCAATACTAGTTAACCTTTGTACACAATTGGAACGTGTTATCTTAATTTAAAGTTACTAGTTTTATTAATTTCGATGATAAACTTTTACACATTGGGGGGTCTAAGAAAGGTACAAAATTAGAGGGACACGCAGGAAATAGTAAAGAACAGCCATGTGCCAAATTTGAAGCTTCTAGTTACTATCTTTATTAATTTCGAAAATATACTTTAAGGTCCTTGGAACTGAGAGGCTGGTCCACACCCAGTACTCCAATTGAGCTCAAATTTAAAGGACACTAAGGAAATCGAAAGCGACACCCTGAAACCAAATTTGGAGGATCTATCGACACCCTGAAACCAAATTTGGAGGATCTATCTTCATTGGTTTCGGAATTATGCTAGTTTGGCCTAAATTCGATCAAAAAGTTCTAAGTTCCGAACCCAATGTCCAATTCTCAGCGTACGCAATCGCCGCCGTAGTTTCATTACCAATAACCTACAGCACAAATTTCATGAAGATAGCGTCATTAGTTGTTGAGTTATCGTGATTATTTATATATGTTCGTTAGCCCTGAAACCGATTAAAAGTTCCAGAATCTGAACCCTTGGGCTGATTTCGCCCTTATGCAGTCCACGCTTAACTTTAAGCACTAGTTAACCCTTGTACACAATTTGAACATTCTATCTTAATTTTAAGTTAGTATTTTTAATAATTTCGATTATAAACTTTTAAAACTTAAGAGGGTCTAAGAGGGATATTGAACCACCACTCCAATTGATCCCAAATTAGGGGGACACGCAAGAGATAGTAAGGAACACCCTTGAGCCAAATTTGAAGCTTCTACATTTTTTTAAGTTGTTATCTTTATTAATTCTAAAATTTTTTTTAATAATTTCGATTATAAGCTTTTAAAACTTAAGAGGGTCTAAGAGGGATACTGAACCACCACTCCAATTGATCCCAAATTAAAGGGACACGCAAGGGATAGTAAGGAACACCCTTGAGCAAAATTTGAAGCTTCTACATTTTTTTAAGTTGTTATCTTTATTAATTTTAAAGATATGCTTTAAGGTCTTCGGAAATGTATGGCTAGTCCCCGATCCACTATTCTAATGGGGCCCAAATTTCAAAGCCATTAAAAAAATAAGAATGGACACCCTGATACAAAATTTGGAGGTTCTATATTCTTTGGTTTCGGAATTATGCTCGTTTGGCCTAAATTCGATCAAAAAGTTCTAAGTTCCGAACCCATTGTCCAATCCTCACCGTACGCAATCGCCTCCATAGTTTCATTACCAATAACCTACAGCACAAATTTCATGAAGATAGCGTCATTAGTTGTTGAGTTATCGTGATTATTTATATATGTTCGTTAGCCCTGAAACCGATTAAAAGTTCCAGAATCTGAACCCTTGGGCTGATTTCGCCCTTATGCAGTCCACGCTTAACTTTAAGCACTAGTTAACCCTTGTACACAATTTGAACGTTCTATCTTAATTTTAAGTTACTATTTTTAATAATTTCGATTATAAGCTTTTAAAACTTAAGAGGGTCTAAGAGGGATACTGAACCACCACTCCAATTGATCCCAAATTAGGGGGACACGCAAGGGATAGTAAGGAACACCCTTGAGCCAAGTTTGAAGCTTCTACATTTTTTTAAGTTGTTATCTTTAATAATTCTAAAATTTTTTTTAATAATTTCGATTATAAGCCTTTAAAACTTGGGAGATCTGAGAGGGGTACAGAACCACCACTCCAATTGATCCCAAATTAGGGGAACACGCAAGAGATAGTAAAGAACACCCTTGTGTCAAATTGGAAGCTTCTACATTTTTTCAAGTTGTTATCTTTATTAATTTAAAAGATATGCTTTAAGGTCTTCGGAAATGTATGGCTAGTCCCCGACCCACTATGCTAATGGGGCCCAAATTTCAAAGACATTAAAAAAATAGGAAGGGACACCCTGGTACAAAATTTGCAGGTTCTATCTTCTTTGGTTTCGGAATTATGCTCGTTTGGCCTAAATTCGATCGAAAAGTTCTAGGTTCCGAACCCTTGGTCCAATTCCGAACTTACGCAATCCCCGAAGTAGTTTCATTACTAGTAACCTACAGCACAAATTTGATGAAGAAAGCGTCATTAGTTGTTGAGTTAATGTGATTTTTTATATATGATCGTTAGCCCTTCGATTGATTAAAAGGTCCAGAATCCGAAACAATGGGCCGATTTCGCCAATATGTAGTCCCCGATGTACTTTCAATACTAGTTAATCCAACACAATTGGAGGTTCTATCTTAATTTTAAGTTATGATTTTTATTAATTTCGATGATAAGCTTTTAAAACTTGAAGGGGTTTAAGAGAAGTACTAAACCACCACCTCAATTGATCCCAAATTATGGGGACGAGCAGGAAATAGTAAATAACACCCATATGCGAAACTTGCAACTTCTACACTTGTTTCAAATTACTATCTTTATTAATTTCGAAAATATACTTTAAGGTCCTCGGAACTGAGTGGCTGGTCCCCGACACACTACTCTAATGGGGCCCAAATTTCAAAGACACTTAAGAAATAGGAAGGGACACCCTGATACCAAATTTGGAGGTTCTATCTTCATTGGTTTCGGAATTATGCTCGTTTGGCCTAAATTCGATCAAAAAGTTCTAAGTTCCGAACCCATTGTCCAATCCTCACCGTACGTAATCACCGCCGTAGTTTCATTACCAATAACCTACAGCACAAATTTCATGAAGATAGCCTCATTAGTTGTTGAGTTATCGTAATTTTTTATATATGTTCGTTAGCCTGACACGGATTAAAAGGTCCGGAATCCGAACCGTTGGGCTGATTTCGTCCTTATATAGTCCGCGCTGTACTTATAGTACTAGTTAACCCTTGTACACAATTTGAACGGTCTATCCTAAGTTTAAGTAAATATTTTTAGTAATTTCGATTATAAGCCTTTAAAACTTGGGAGGTCTGAGAGAGGTACAGAACCACCACTCCAATTGATCCCAAATTAGGGGAACACGCAAGAGATAGTAAAGAACACCCTTGTGTCAAATTGGAAGCTTCTACATTTTTTCAAGTTGTTATCTTTATTAATTTTAAAGATATGCTTTAAGGTCTTCGGAAATGTGTGGCTGGTCCCCGACCCACTACTCTAATGGGACCCAAATTCACAATACACTTAGGAAATAGGAAGAGACACCCTGATACTAAATTTGGAGGTTCTATCTTCATTGGTTTCGGAATTATGCTAGTTTGGCCTAAATTCGATCAAAAAGTTCTAGGTTCCGAACCCATGGTCCGATCCAGACCTTACGCAACTCCAGAAGTAGTTTAATTACTAGTAACCTACAACACAAATTTGATGAAGATAGCCTCATTAGTTATTGAGTTATCGTGATTTTTTATATTTGTTCGTTAGCTCTGAAACAGATTAAAAGGTCCAGAATCCGAACCCATGGGCCGATTTCGCCCATATGCAATCCCCGCCGTACTTTCAGTCCTAGTAACCTACAGTTAAAATTTCATCAAGATAGCTCCATTATTTTTTGAGTTATCGTGCCTACGGACGGACGGACGGACATGGCTATATCGACTCATGCGGTCACGCTGATCACAAATATATATACTTTTCTATATCTAGCTCGCTTCCTTTAGGTGGTTACAAACACCATACCAAAGTTAATATACCCCTTTACCTATTCTATAGGTGTAGGGTATAAAAATTAGAATAAAAAATAAAATATTAAAAATGACGTTAGGGGATTCCTATTATAAATTTAAAAAAAAAAAAAAAATTTAAAAGAAAAAATGTTTTATTTATTATTAATTAATAATTATTTTTAATTAAATTCCTAATGTTAATTAAATAGACTCAAACAGCAAAAATACAGAATTTTACACCATCATAATTCCAACTTCATTGTTTCTATTTAGCTTTAAATAAAAAATGAGAATAATTCATTTTTTTTCTGAGTGTTTAAAAAACTAAACAAAACCAAATATAAATATACTACTCGCATATCAGTTGAATAAAATAGTAAATAAACTTTTTTTTCAAGTCATAGTCGCCCACTCATTTTGTATATTAGATAATATATAAACACACTGCGCTCTTATCAGTTGAATTTTTTTATGTTGTCAATGAACTCTATAATTAACTAGAAGCAAAAAAAAAAAAAAAAATAATATAACATTTTTTGAAGTCCAAGGTTGTTGAGTAATTTAATATTTTATAATATAGGTCATATTATTATTTTTCGTAATTTCTTTTCTTATCATAATTTTTTGTGTGAAGAAAAAAGTTCAAGTAGGTATCTATGGTAAGAAGTAAAACAAAAATTAAATTTTTCAAATAAATTTTATTTCAACAATATTTTACATAAAATAATCTTAATAATTCTATAATTCTCTCATATTGATTGTGAAATGAAACACAACTACAGGTATCAGGACCTACAGTTGCGAAATCAGATGCCCAACAGCAATTTGTATAATGTTTACCATGTTTTGAACTGATCGGTTTATTACTGATCGGCTTATTACCGGTCGGTTTATAACCGGTCGACGTACGAACGGACGGATGGACATACATTGCTAAATCGATTTATTTTTCGATTCTGATCCGATCCATACACTTAACTCTATATCTAACCCCCCAGTTCAAGGGTATAAAAAATTTGCCATTACGCTTGCGACGCATAGAAAAAGGGGGGGGATAGATATAGAGTCAAGTGTATGGATCGGATCAGAATCGAAACCCCCCCCCCCCCTTTTCTCTGCGTCCCAAACGTAATGGCAAATTTTTTATACCCTTGATCTGGGGGGGTTAGATATAGAGTCAAGTGTATGGATCGGATCAGAATCGAAAAATAAATCGATTTAGCTTTGTATGTCCATCCGTCCGTTCGTACGTCGACCGGTAATAAGCCGATCAGTAATAAACCGATCAGTTCAAAACATGGTAAACATTATACAAATTGCTGTTGGGCATCTGATTTCGCAACTGTAGGTCCTGATACCTGTAGTTGTGTTTCATTTCACAATCAATATGAGAGAATTATAGAATTATTAAGATTATTTTATGTAAAATATTGTTGAAATAAAATTTATTTGAAAAATTTAATTTTTGTTTTACTTCTTACCATAGATACCTACTTGAACTTTTTTCTTCACACAAAAAGTTATGATAAGAAAAGAAATTACGAAAAATAATAATATGACCTATATTATAAAATATTAAATTACTCAACAACCTTGGACTTTAAAAAATGTTATATTATTTTTTTTTTTTTTTTTTGCTTCTAGTTAATTATAGAGTTTATTGACAACATAAAAAAATTCAACTGATAAGAGCGCAGTGTGTTTATATATTATCTAATATACAAAATGAGTGGGCGACTATGACTTGAAAAAAAAGTTTATTTACTATTTTATTCAACTGATATGCGAGTAGTATATTTATATTTGGTTTTGTTTAGTTTTTTAAACACTCAGAAAAAAAATGAATTATTCTCATTTTTTATTTAAAGCTAAATAGAAACAATGAAGTTGGAATTATGATGGTGTAAAATTTTGAATTTTTTCTGTTTGAGTCTATTTAATTAACATTAGGAATTTATTTAAAAATAATTATTAATTAATAAATAAATGTCTAATTTAGAAACAAAAGTAATAGGCAATCAGTAATAAAAACAACAAAATATATATTTCTTTATTTAATTTAAATTTATTAAACAATTTTTTATAAGTGTATTTATAAAACACTGATATTGTACAATCATCATATTTTGTTGTTTACTATATGACTGCATATCAAAAAAAAAAAAAACAAAAAAATTTTTTTTATTGAAATTTAAAGGAATCATACATGTATGCTGTAATTATTTCTTATGAGGCAATTCTGTATTATGCGGAATTCTGTAATTATTTCAAACCTAAATTTCTGTAATGTGAGAAAAAAGTAATAGGAGCTAAGTTGTAATAAAAACACATGAAAACATTTTTTCTTTTAAATTTTTTTTTTCTTTTTAATTTTATAATAGGAATCCCCTAACGTCATTTTTAATATTTTATTTTTTATTCTAATTTTTTAAACTAATTCTTATCAGCATTATTACTTACATTTTACTAAAAGCTGGATTTTTTTTTTTGGAATACATGTTCTATTCTTATATAGGTTTTTTTTTTTTTTTATTGTATAGTTAATCTATTTACATAATAAAAAAATATTTATGGTTTGTGGTTTTTAATTTTGCTTAGTCATTAGAAATAGTATCATAGACCTCTTTAGTTTTAAATTCAATTTTTTCTAATCTTTGATTTATAAAATACATTGGGTTTTTTATTTCAAATTGTAATGATTCTTTTAAATCATTAATAGTTTTATCTAACAATGTTGTAAATTTACTATCCATTCTATCTATATCATCTTTAAATTTTTCTTTTAATTCCTTCACAATTCTTTCAAAAGTATTTATTTTTTGACTTTCTATTTGAATAAGATTTTTCATATTGATTTCTAGTATTTCTTTATAAAATAAAATTTGCTCATCAACGTATTGTTTTGTTGCCGCATCATTATTTGCATCTGGATTTTTTACATTTTTCAATTGTTTATTGTCTACATCAAAATCCCCAGTAGAATATAACTTGAAGCCAATCCCAGGTTCACCTTTAATAGCAATATTTGGTTTTCTTCTTAAACCGTTCCGTCCGAATTTGTCAACAGGCATTTTGATACTCATTGATAATTACAAGGTATTAATTAATTTAAATAAACCATAATAAATATTGAATAATTTTATTTTTCTTATTTCTTTTTTATTTCCTATAATATCATCTAAAGTTAATTCAAAAATATAATAATAATAACAAAAAAATGTTTTATTATTTATAATTTCTTTTTTAAGCAAAGGAGGGAATCTGAAATAGAAATTGTTTTTTTTTTGTTTTTTTTAAAAAAAGCTTTTTAATTTTTTTGTTTTTTTTTAATTTTTATCTTTTTTTTTTATATCTACAATAAATTATATAATTATTATTAGTATCAAGTTTTTGATCCATCTTCATCCAACAACTCTGATGATAGATGTTTTAAATAATTTCCCATTAAATTATTTTCCAAGTGATTGAGGTTTTCTGGCAGGATTTTTATCATCTGCTCTCGCTCCATACCATCACAGACATCTAGTAAACACTTTTTGAATTGTTGTACTAAACCATGAATCTCAATTAGAAAAAAAATTTATTAAAATATATATAATATTTTTGTTTTTTTTTGTTCTGATGGTCTTGAAAATCGTTTTTGGTTGGTCCATAGCACATCATCTTCTTCATCTTCCTCATCTTCCTCATCTGCTTCATTTTCAGTTATAATTTCTAACTCCTCATCCTTTTTGCTTTTTTGAAGCTCTTCAACATCAATCACGATGATGTGCATTCCTTTATAATTCGCTGGATAATAGAATAATTCCTCATGTTTGTTATGAATCTGACGCAAATATTCTAATGATATACCTTGTTCCTCCAGTCTATTTCGCTTTTTAATTTGTTTAAAGCAAAACTCTGGTGAAGATCTTAGGTATATGATGTATTCAGGTAGCAGATGACATGTTTTTATCATCTGCACTGAAAAATTATACCATTTCTCCAGCACATTGTATTGTACTGGAGTTAGATGATGGTTTTCTTTTAAATTTTTCGTGAATACATTAAATGCACTAAAAACGGATCTTTCCATTATTTTTAGTGCACTCGGAATCGTTTTAATCATTTTTTTAAGCGTTATATTCAGTATTAGAGACTGAAAACTCTCTGCATACTTTAATGGATGGTCATAATACATCTGTAACATATTTTGTCCGGGAAAATCGCACATTTTCTCCACCTGTACATATAATACAGTGCACTCAGGTCTTCCTCCAAAATAGTTCTCGAGGAAAGAAGATTTACCGGCACCAATATTTCCTTGGCTTGTTTATTTAGTTTATTGCTTGGCTATTTATTTAAAAAATTTTTAAATAAATTTCTTTTATCAAAAAATTTAATTTTTTTATATTTAACCATTATAATAATTCACTAAATATTTACTTAGAAAATTTGCCACAAACTTATTTTTTAGATTCCAAAAGTACATAACAAAGAAAATTTTTATACTTACATTATCTTAACCACCAAACATATGTTGCTAATTTCATATACTAGAATATTTTTTTATTCCATAATCCAAGATAAATTTTGGTTTAAAAATTAATTCTAATCTAATTTTAAATACAATTTTACACAAATTTAATTTTATTTTTTTTTTTTGTTATTTCTTTCTAAGAGAAATTTCTAGAAAAATAGAACCACAAACATATTTTTAAGTTAGAATATAATTTAATAGATAGTCTAAAAGTTAACCACAAAACTTATAACAGAAAAAATTTAAAATAATTGTAACCACAAGAACTGATATGACAGATAGTCTAACAGACAGAATATTAACCACAACACTTGTAACAGAAAAAATTCAAAATTAAGTAATCACAAGAACTGATATGATTATTTCATTTACGTTTTTATAGTAAAAATTGTTATGTGACGTCACTTCCTGGCTCAGAACATACATATTGTATCTACTTCCTTATTTCTTGCTTTAGGTCGTTTACCATAGTTTCCATCTTTAATCCGAGGCATTTTGTAGGGTTTCGTAACAAACTTGTGTTTTGCGGGATGGGGATGTTAACCCCAAGCCCAACCCCCATCTTTGGAGGGCCATGATGATACATCTGGGTATTTAGTCTACTGTGTGTTTCTCTATGGTTATACCGCCAATACTCGGTCGCCATTGCCTCATTTGTTTTAAACGGGTTCCACCGCGTGAAGGTTGAGGTTGAAACTTGGCTGAGATAGGCTACATATTCGCATCTCAAGCCCTTGGAACGCCCATCCATCTATTAAGGGAGCTAAAATGGGGCAAATTAAGCTTTACTCCATTTCTCAAAAATTGATAACCCTTTTGGTGAATTAAAATGAATATTTTCATCTTCGGACCATTTACTAGCACCTTTAAAATTCATTTTTCAAAATTGTTTGGCTTCGTTACGCAATTGAAACTGCCTATTAATAATGCTGCATAAAGATAAATCCAGTTTTTCTTATTTTAATTTTTGCCTTAACTTTTTAGTTTCATTTTTTAAGTAAATAATGTTTTTTTTTAAATTAAACTTTGTTTCTTAAAGAAAGCTAACTTTTTAAGAACTGTCAAATACTTTTTTAAATAAAAATCTGCACTCCTCTAAAATTTCAAACAATGCCTGCTAAAACAACTTTTTCCATCTGACGAGACAGTTTAAAAATTTTCAAAAGTACATTCATATTTCTTACATTTTTGTTAGAAAGCATTTAGTGCTTGAATAATTATTATTTATTTTCAAAGATTCTCTGTATTCTAAAAAAAAGAAATCGTCCAAATTGTATAAAGAAATACATATATACAAAATACATAAATGAAAATACATACATCGATTAACATACAAAAAAAAAACAACAATAAAAATATTAAACAAATTTTTTTAAAAAGAAATCGTCCAACTTGATAAGGAAATATAAACAATTGTACATACATCAATTGATAAACAAACAAAATAAAAATAAAAATAAAAATCAAGCAAAAAAATAATCTCAATTTTATTTTACTATGTATACCAAAAATACGGTTATCTTTTTACGATAATGGGTGATTTCAAATACCGTGTAGAGTGATTTCAAATCAACAAAATTGACTAACATTTTTTGTTTTAGATGAATACTCTATGTATATGATTTCTTTATGGTTCAGGTATGGCAAAAGCAATAATTTCATTGAAGAACTTTTTTCTGTAGCCTCAACCGTTACGGAGGTACAGCCCTCCAAAGTTGGAAATAGTCCTATATTTAAAATCATTTTAACAAGAGTTCTGTTATGTTTTTTTTTATTTTTTTTTATTTATTTATTTATTTAGTATTTTAAATACTATTAAACGACAATGTTTTTTATACAATATTTTTATAAAATATTTTACTTTGATTTGATCATAAAGTTATATTAAAAAATCAAAACTCAAAATGTAATTTATTTCAAAAAAAGAAAGAAAGTGTTAAATATAAAAGAGAAATAAAAAGTGTTAAATATAAAAGAGAAATAAAAAAAGCTTTGTAAATTTCTGAAAGACAAATGTATCGGGTTACCATACGGTACTAAAATCCGTAATACTCCCTGTCTAAGAGGTGTAAAGGGTCGGAAATTGAAATTTTGTTATTTCAAACACCTGTAACTTAAATACATGTCCAAATTTTTTTTTAGTAACCTATAGAATTTAAAGCTGCAATATTATATTTCAACCTGTGTTAAAGGTTTTTCTTAAATTTAAAACGGTTTCTTTAATTACCAGAATCTAACAAAATCGGGTAGGAGTTGCAGGTATTAAAATTAATTCAAAAATAGTAAAACTTTGGAAGCCTTTCCCATTACTAAACTTTCATGTTTTTATAAATCTGTAACTTATTCAACATTGTATATTTTTCCAAAATTTAATGTTAACATTGAAACTCCAACATTATGTTTCGGACTTTTTAACATGTTGTCTTGAGTGCATTGAGATGATATTGTAGGTATTGATTTCACTATTATTCGCAGTTAAAAATTTATTGAGGAATAACTTTTTAATTATTTTTGTATATTTATTTTAATATATATGAATGATAAAATAATAATTATAAAACACTATTTAATTTTGAAAGTGTGCTATTTTGAAAACCATTTCTTTTTTTATCACTTTTTTCTTATTTTATTTAACTGCGAGTAATTAGTTTAAACATAATCCATCAAATTTTCCGAATTATTTGTGACTCTTCTCAGAAAGTCTACAAGTTGTCGAAGACTTAATTCATTAAAAAGCTACTTTCATACAATAACATTATTTTAAAATCACCAGTATTTGATCATTATTATGTGTTTCACTTAATAATAATAAACCAAAAAATTTTCTATCATTCATATGTTCAATTTTATTATAATTACTTGTTAACCCTGGACATTTGTATAAAGACAATGTTATTCATTACTTTTTGTTATCTATTTTTTGTTGCTTTCGTTGCTAGTATAAAATTCTTAACTTTTCCTTATATAAAGAGCAATCTTTACTCAATACTGAGTGATGTTTTGAACTAAAATTCTAAAAACTTTATTCGTCTTAATACAATTATTACATTTTTTTATAAAATCTACTTTTTTGCTACTTTCTGTTTTATGGTTTCTTAAATATTTAGTACAAACTTGATCCGACTTATGGTTGAAACCTAAATATTTGTAGCATCTCTTAACAAATGTAGAATCAAATCCGTGGCACGCATCCCAACCAATAAAAATTTTACTCTTCTCAATAGCTTTATGGTGTCCATCCCTCTCTGTTTCTAAAATATCATTATAATATAAATCATTTCTTTTAAATATTTTTCTAAATAACTAATTACTTTTACTTTATTCTCTATTAAATACTTATTTTAGTTTTATTCTTTCAATCATTCTCTCTGTTAACTTTCGTTTTATGACAAAATTTTTTAGGATTACGTAAGTATACTATGTTTCATTCTGTTTTGATTTAATATTTTTTGAGGTTGCATCTAAAATATTCTATAAGTCCTTCATTGTCTGTAACCTTTTAATTTTTTTTTTGTTCTACCAATACAGGAGGAATATTCGTTTTACTATTTCCCGCGTAAGTATGACTGGTATGACCTACCTTTTAGCACATTTTCCAAAATTTTGTCCATCCATTCATCCGTCTATTTTAACTAACAAAAAAATTTTAACAAAGAAAAGGTATTGCAATAAAAATGATTTCATGGAAGAAAACCATATCTTATTAATGGTTATATTTCTATTTTCATATTATGTAGCGTAATATTTAAAATTTTATAACAAGAGTTTTATGAGGTATATTTTCAATCTGAAAATTCGAAAGACAGCTGCTTTAATAAGCTTTATAAATTTTTAAAAAGCAAATGCATTAGGTTGCCATTAGGTACTAAAATTTACTGTTATCCTAAACTCAATTTTCCAAAAATAGATCCCTGTGAATCACTAAAAATTTATTTAGTAAAAATTTCGGAACCGACCCCATTGAAGGGCTATTAGCAAGTAAAAATTAAAAACTTCCCAGTTAGTTTAACAGTATTATTTATAGTTTTAATTGTTATATAATTAGGTATTACAATAATATGTTTGAATTCTTTATTTTTATTAGAAAATTTTATGTTATCGATTTCGATATTACAATTATTAAAATAAATAATATAGTTTTTGTTTAAAAGATAATTCATATTGTTACAATTGTTTGTTAAATTTTTATTTTGGGCATTTTTTTATTAATATTACACCTTGATCCAATTCCATTATTTTAAAATCTTCTTATATGATTTAGTAAAAAGATTTGATATACAGTTTGAGGTTGGTGTTAGTTTGTTTTTATATTTTTCTTGAGTAATATAATATATTTTATTTTCAAATAAGATAATATCAGAATTTGGTATATAATTTGTTCAAATTTTGAATTTGGTAATGCAAATATTTTATATTTGGTAGCATTTTCTTTACTAAGTACTGGTATTTCCAATATAAATATCAATTTATTACTATTTGTTGTTGCAACTGAACTCTTAAGTTCTTGAATTTTGAAAATATCTATGTTATAAAAGTCTATTTCTTCTTGTATTAGAATGGACCTACTCATTATTTGATGTTTAGCAAATATGAAATTTTTTTGAATTTTTTCGACTTCTTCATTTAGAAGATTAATGTTAGTAATTATTTGTAAGTATTGGAGTTGTTTAGTATTATTTTTATTTTCCATTGAAACACTGTTTAGAAGTTTTTCAATTTTTATGTGATTGTTATTAATGGTTTTTTTCAGGATTTCAATATTATTTTGAAAATTGTCGTTTAATTTTATTTGTTGGTTATGATTAATTACAAGATTATGGGTATTTTGTTCAAGGGTTTTTAGATATTCTTCTATTTCAACTTTATCATCTTCGTCCATTGTACCAAATATCCATTTTAGAAATGAACCACCAATATTAGCTAATGCTCTTTTATGTCTATAGGCAACTAATGTTTTGAACGTATGTTCTAATTTGTTAATTTTATCTTTTAACGTTTTCAAAATAATTTCATCTTCTGAAGTTTTAAATGAACTAGTATCGCCCTGTGCTCGAAATTCGAGCTATTTTTGCTTTTAAGTTAACATATAAAATTCGTTTTGTGTAAATTATATTAGACTATACTTATACATAATAAAAATTATGCCAACAGTGTTGTCAACAATTCTTGCGCTTGAAATTTGCTTAAAAAAAATTTATAATTTTTCTTAATTATTAAAACGTTGTTAAGTACCGATTTTTGAGTTTTATTTCTATAGCTTAAGCCGCTTTAAAGAGAGGATAAATTGGTACAGTTAAATTAAATTAAAATTCTAAATACATATAAATATTATTCTAATAAATACATATTTCTAAACATATACATATATTTATTGAAGTCAAGAACCCAAAATTCGAGTTAATGCTGTCCTTCATATAGTAAACTGTACTTTTCATAAACATTTTAGTACGATATGAACTATGTTGTACGTATTCTGTATCCTAATTAAAAAACTCTATGAATACATAATATGTACAACAAAATATAACATATCATAATTTATAAGTTTAGTAATTAGTATTATATTATATTGAAGCTGCCAGAAGTACAAATAATAGTCAAGTTGACCGAAGTCGTTTTTTAAATTTCAATCTTAAGATTTATAGCAAAAAAAAAAGTTTTTCAATAAATCAAAGAATAAATTTTTCCTACCCTTTTTTCATTTTTAAATTTAATAGCTACATAGGTAAATTTTACTACAAATGTAAGCCTTTTTAAAAATCTGAAAACATGCGAAAAATGATTCCGAATTGCTTAGTTTACTTTATACCTTTTTGTCTAGTTTATTTATTTTATATTTCCTAAGTTTTTTATTGACAAAAATATATTTCTATACATGGTCATGAGCCATGACTCATAAGTTTCTTAAAACAAATAAATATTATTGCTTTTATTCCTTTAAGAGGAGTAAACTCTTTTCTACTCTCAACTATTGCCAGCTACTTCAGCCCTTGTAAAAGAGTATATGACAGAGTAGATAAATAATTTCCGGCAGATGGCTTTAATTAAAATTCTCTTGAATAGGAATTATGTTAAATCATATTTTTTATTTGATAACCAATAAGCACTTACCCCATTCCATATTAAAAAATATTCTTTATATTTATATCAGCAATAAACCTTAATTTTTTCACTTTATTAATATTTAAATACTATTAAATACAATTAACTTCTCAAATGACAGGTGGTTTTAAAATGTCAAATATATATATGATGATAATCTGACAATTATGTACTCCTGAAACAAAATTTAACGTTCCATTTACAAACTACGCCTATCTAATCTTCATGTACACTTTTTGATATATAAAATTCGTTCGTTTTGTCAAAGTAAAACTAAAAATAGTTTTTTTAATTATAAAAAAACATTATTCGATGTTGTAAGTGTGAAATAAACTTTTCAATTATTAGAATGAAATCTAAAACATACGACGTACAATTTTTATACGGCAGTACGTCAATACGTCTGTCTACATATCCATTATCGGTAAATCGATACGCGCGTACAATATTTAATTTATCAAAAATATTTATTTGAATGTTTTAATTTAGTACCTACAAAAAATATTTTTAATTTCATATTATAGGTATTTTGAATATAAGATATTTTTTAATAAAAATTATTGTAAAAAAATATTATTTTTTAAAACATAATATTAGAAATATAAGAAAAACCAATAATAATATTTTTATACATTTTGTCAATATTTGTAAATTTTAAAAGTCCGAGATACAGTACATTGCGTTACGCGTATTTTCGCTGCTCTAATGAAAATTTATGAACCTATTTATTTCTCAATTTTTTGACAGAAATTATACGCTTCGCGCTTTTATTTAGGTTAGGACCTAAGGAACAAATAACTTTTTTTGAGAAAGATAATTTTTTTAGTTTTGCAAACATATTGTACCTACTGTAGGTATTTTTAATTTATTTGAATATTTGTATGTTTTAAACTAAATTATTTAAAAAAAAATGTTATTTTCAAATATTTTATTTTTAAAATTTAATCGCAGCAGCATAAGAAAAAACAATTACAATATGTATTTTTATACACTTTGTCAATTTTTAAATTTTAAAACTCTGAGGTACAGTACGTCGCGTATGCTTTCATGTAAATTTTTTTACGTAACTAATTATTTCAAAATTTTTTAACAGAAACTGAATGCTATGTATAGTGCTTTTTCTTCTATTGATATTTTTTTTGTATTTGTGATGCGTTATTATGATTGTTTTTATATTCAAAACTAAATAAAAACGAGGAAGATTATAGTTGCCCTTGTCAACTTTTAGATACCCGTGCATACCCACTAACCGTTATTTATTTCCTCTATGCTATTATAAATATTACAAAAAAAATATAAGAAAGTAAAATAGTTAAAAAAAAATTTACCTTTTTATCCCATAATTTTAGCTTAAAAAAAAAATTAAATTTTTAATTCCATTATACTACCATAATTTTTGCTTAAAAACAAAAAAAAAAAAAAAATAGCCCGCCCTAAAAGTTGGTCCGAGTGATGTCCAACTTTGCCAACTAACTTGCCCTATTACTTTATCTGCCCAGTTTTGATTTTAACCTCGTAGCTTCATTAGATTCACAGTTATCGAATTGATTACTTTGTATGGCAGCTGCCCGAAAACGGGTCCGTAACATTTTGAAACTTCATGTAAGTGCTCGATTCATTATATAACTAACAGTGTGTAATTTTTATCCTCGTAGTATTATCAGTTTCCAAGAAATTCATATTGGTGCAAAGAAGTTGTATAGCAGCCCCCCGAAAATGGGGCCGTAACATTTTGAAACTTCATATAAGTTCTTGATTCATTATAAAACTAACCGTGCGTAATTTTCATCTTCCTGGTATAATTACTTTTGAAGAAATTCATATTGATTTAAATAGGTTGTGTGGCAGCTCCCGAAACCTTGATCTGGTCTTAACCAAAAAAAATAGGGAACCTAAAAAATGTCCCAAAAATGTTTTGTGTGAATTTCAAAACTCTTGCTCTAATTTTTCAATTCCATCTCTTATAATTAATTTTTAATTCACAAATACTTATATTAAAACCAAGAAAAATAAGCATCATATTATAATCATACTCATATAATGATCAGATCATCATGATCAAAAATTATCATCATATTCATAATATTTTTTCATTTTAATTCATAAATCTCAAAGTACAAAGTCCAAATCTAAAATTTTTTTAAAAATTTTACGCATCATTTAAATCGTATGAAATCGTTACTTGAAAAATTCTTTATCTTCAAAAAACAAAAAAACAAAAAAAAAAACAAACAAAAACAAAATTCATATAAATTCATGTTATACAAGATGTGCAGATATATTTCAAATTTTTATATGAAAATATGGGAGTTAAAAAAGTTAGTTGTTCGAGAGCTACCCGAAGTTTTGGTCCGATCTTAACCAAAAAAAATAGGGAACCTAGAAATTGATTGAAAAATATTTTGTGAAAATTTCAAAACTGTAGCTCTTTTAGTTTTTGAGTTATCGTGCTGACACACAGACGGACGGACGGACGGACGGACGGACGGACGGACGGACGGAGGGACGGACGGACGGACGGACGGACGGACGGACGGACAGACACACATAGCTAGATCGACTAATTTTTCGATTCTGAGCCGATACGTACCCTTGACACTATATCTAGCTCGTCTAGATCGATGCGTTACAAACGGAGGAGCAAATCTAATATACCCGATGTCATATATGTATGCACGGGTATAAACACTTAATTAATCGCCAAGCAACATTATTAGATATAATAAGTTTAAATAAAAGAAATATCAATGTAATAAAAAACTTCATTTTTAGGTAAAATTTAATTCTTTATCAAAAAGTGTAAAGTTTATTATAATTAAAATTGAACTGAGTTCGTTATAAATGAAAACTACTGTATAAACCAAATGTATTGCTTTAATTTCGAACAGCTCTCTTGTAAATTCATGTACCTATTTATTTGTAAATTTTTTCACAGAAATTATACGTCAACTTTTATTTCAGTTGAAGATTATTTTTTAGTTTTTTTTGCGAACATATTATAGGTATTTTCAATTATTTGGAATGTATGTTTTTTTAAAAAAAATATTATTTTAAAATATTTTATTTTGAAAACTTAATCGTAGCAACACCAGAAAAAACAATTACAATATTTTTATACGCTTTGTCAAATTTTGAAATTTTAAATTCCGAAGTACAGTACATAACATACCTACTTATTTCCAAATTTTTTGACAGAAACTGCACGCCGTATGCATTTATTCTGGTTTATTCCTAAAGAACACATCATTTTTCCTAAGAAATGTAATTTTTTTGTTTCTGCAAGCATATAGCAAAAAAAAAAAAAATACAGTAAAGCTCACTTATAACGACCATGAAGAGACAGAAAATATTCGTCGTAATAAAAAAATGTCGTTTTAAAAGAATGCTGTGAATTTTGAAAAATTAGTATAAGAATTGAACATTGTAGATTGTGCTAATTCTAGAATGGGCACTTTGAACTCATTTGCTAGATTTTTATTTGATGTGTCAGCCTCACCTCTATGTTTATAGATGTATATATATGCTTTTTCTTGTAATGCGTTATTATGATTTTTTATTATATTCAAAAATACATATAAAAATACTAAAATAATTACCAAGCAACATTATTAGATATAATAATTTTAAATAAAAGAAATATAAATGTAATAAACAACTTACATTTTTAGGTAAAATTTAATTCATTGGCAAAAAGTGTTACGTTTATTATAATTAAAATTGAACCGAGTTCGTTATAAATGAAAACTACTGTATAAACCAAATGTATTGCTTTCATTTCGAACTCATTTTTTTCGTTCACTTTTTAAGATAAAGAAAAAAAAAAAACAAAAAAAAAATTTTTAAAATATTTAAATCTCCTTGTTCATTGAATATGAACTAAACAAAAAAAAGAAAGATGTTCATAAGTCGGCGCCTATATTCTTTTGATTTATATTTAGCTGCGAGTTAAAACCGAAAATGAATTACTTTTACACAGAAAGTCGGCGCATAATATTAGAGTCATAAGCCTCAACTTTTAAAAGCGTGACCGTTAAATTCAAATTTACGTTAAATTAAAGACGGATTTTCACCTGAAAAAACGCAATATTCTAAAAAAAAATATCATTGTCCTATGAAAACAAAAAAAACCTTTATTTTGGTTTTTGTTTCATTAAAATTGGTCAAATAGTTTGCTCTAAAAAAGGATGTTTATATTTGTATGGGAAAAAATAAGCCGATTAAATATTATGATTTCTTATATTATCTTTTATCATATTTTTTGTATAATCATTTTCATTTAATTCAATAACGTGAAGGATTTTAGTATAGCTATCAATAATTGATATTTTCTCCTGCTGGATTAAGAAATACCCGGATTCACTTTCTAATTTTTCTATATTAATTATTGCTTCAGCTTTATTTAGAATTATAAAAAGCAAAACAATTTGAATAATGACTTTAACGGCAGTTGTTATTTGTTGAGTTACCTGAAACGAATTTATATTTTCTTTTAACTCTTGTTGGATGTATGTTTTTATTTTGGAAATCAGTAATTTTATTGTTTATTTTCTTAATTTTAATTTTCTTATATCTAGGCTGTTCTTTATACCGTACTACTGCAGGGTTTTGTATTAGAATCTCGTTATCATTAGGGAGTTCAAAAGTTTCTCTATTTTTGTTTAATTTAGAAATAACTTTCTCTGTTTTATGTAATAATCAGTCTTTGATTTCTTCTAAACTACGAATTTTATTATTGGTAAAGTCAATGGGCTTTACTTCAGTTACAGAATGTAGTGTATTATTATAAGCTTCAACAGCTTTTAATATACAGCTTTCAATATCAAGGTTGGGATCAGTTAATGTTAAAATCCTAATATGTTCTGTAATTGTTCCGTGAGCTCTTTCTATATCGGAATTACCTGTATGACTTCTGGGAGAGGTAAAGTGGATTTTTATATTTTCTACTCTACAAAAGTCCTTCAAATTTAAACTATTGAATTCATTGTGAAATACAAATCTTTTTGGTTTACCGAACAGAGAATTTCTTAATCTTAAAGCTTGAATGATGGTAACGCTATTTCTATCATTTAGTTTAATTATTGATAAGAGTTTTGTAAATTTATCTTTAGTTGTTAAAAATACTTCTTTTTTTAAATAGTAAGTGTCTCCATGAAATATTTCATTCGGTTCGGAAGGTGTTGCAGATATATTAAAATTATATTGATTAGGTTTCCGATCATACTTTGCTATATTACAAATATCACAGTTATTTATATATTTGTAAATAAGGTCTTAATTTTTGGAAAATAGTACTTGTGTTTCATAGATAAATTTTCTATGATTTGTTACCTTACTATCGTTACTGAATAATTCTATTAATTTTCTTTGTAATATTGCAAATTTATTATCGTTTAATTCTGAATAAATTACAGTAATACCGTTTTTTATGAACCTTCGTAGAAAATCATTTAAATAAATTTGATTTTTTAAATCGTCTTCGGATATAAAAATTTTTTTATATTTGTTATATTTAATAATCGATTCACCTGGTTTAGTTATTACTAGGTGGATTTGATTAAAATATTTGTTTACTATATTTTCTACTATTAGGATGTGGTCGTCCAAATTTTCGATGCCACTATGAATTGTAGCTAAATCACTTTCAAAGTTAGAAGACTCATTCAATTGAAAAATGTTATTTATTTCATTTTTATCAATATTGATTCTGCTAAGGAAATCAGCCACTTTATTGTCTTTTCCTTTAACATATTCTATTTAAAAATTAAATTCATTTTATTTAATTCTCCATCTTTATAGTTTTGAATTTGGTTCTTTTAATGAATTTAGCCAAACTAAATGTTTATGATCCGTTTTTATTGTAAACCTAACGCCAAAAAGATAGGGTTTAAAATACTTAGTTGCCCAAACAATTGCCAAAAGTTCTTTTTCGATAGGACTATAACGATTTTCGTGATCATTTAATGTTCTACTTGCAAATGCAATTGGGTGTCCATTTTGCGATAAAACAGTCCCTAAAGCAAAGTCACTTGCATCAGTAGTTAAGGTAAATTTTTGATTAAAATTTGAATACTTTAATATTGGATTACTACTAATGATTTCTTTAAATTTCTCGAATGCTTGAATATATTTAGGATTTTTAATGTCAATTTTTTTATCTTTCTTTAGGCAAAAAGTTTGTGGTTCGAGCAATTTTAGCGTAGTCTTTAATGAATTTACGATAATACCCGGTAATACCTAAAAAGCTTTTAATAGATTTTCGAGTGTTTGGTAGTTTTAATTTTTTTATCATTTCAATTTTTTTTGGGTTTGGTTTAATTCCTTTATCTGTAAGTAAATGTCCTAAATATTCCGATTCTTTAGAAAAAAATAGACATTTATCTAATTGTATTTTTAAATTAAATTTTCTTAACCATTTCAAATATTTTTCTAATTGCATTTTCATGTTCTTGTAGTGACGTACCGAAAATTAGTATATCATCTAAATATACAACACAGATATGATTTATAAAGTCACGTAAAACATAATTTATCATTTGTTGGAATGTTGCAGGAGTATTCTTTTGCGTCCTGACAAACTCGTAATGACCTTGTGGGGTCGCAAAAAGCTGTTTTTGGTTGATCTTTTTCATCTACAAGAATTTGATGAAATCCTTTAGCGAGATAAATAGCTAATTTATCAAAAAGAGATTCAATATTAGGAATAGGAAATTTATCTTCAATAATAATCTCATTCAATTTCCTATAATCTACGACTATTCTCCATTTTTGTTTTCCTGATTGATTTAATTTCTTGGGAACTACCCAGATAGGTGAATTATAAGGAGAGTTACTATGTTTTACTATTCCTTGAGATAACATTTGTTTTTCCACCTTATGTTCATGAATCTTAGGAAATCTATAAATTTTTGAATAGATAGGATAACTTTTTTTTGTGATAATTTGATGTTTAATACAATTAATATTGGTTAAGATCTGACCCTCTTGATAGAAAGGATCTTTATTTTCTGTTATAATTTTTTTTAATATTTTATTTTCTTCATTATTAAGATGGTTTGTTTTTATAAAATCAAATATATTTGTTTTTAAATCTAACGAATAAAATTCATAAGCGTCATTATAAGAACAAGCATTTTTAAATTTTGTTATTTTTCCCATTATTTCGATAGTTTCGTTTTCAAAGTCTATTTTTGCCCCTACGGCTTTCAATACGTTTTGTCCTATATTCGCGTCAAATTGTTTATTATTAAATTTTAATACTTTCCAAAGAATTTGTGCTGAATGATTAAATTATATTGGAACGTCAGTAGTTAATGTATGAAAAATTTTATTAGAACCGATTAAGATTAAGTAAGATTTTTTAAGGGATTTTTCAATTTTTCTTTTTTTATTTCGGGGAATAAGGTTTCATTGATAACTGATGTTGTAGCACCTGTATCAATCAAACAATTTATTTTTTTATTATAAATAGTAAATTGAACTATAGGTAAATTGGTTTCCGAGGCACTGAATGAAAATTTTCTTCAGAATGCTCATTTTGATTATCTAAAACAACATTGTTAAGATTAGCATCATAAGTATTCATTGGCTCTGTAGGTTGATTATAATTATTATTTATAAAATTTCCGCTATTATTACGACGGAATCTACTTTGCCCTGAGTTGTTAAAATTGTAATTATTTCTATTAAAATTATTATTGGGATTATTGTTAAAGTTATTATTATGACGTTTAAAATTATTGGATTGATAGTGATTAGAACTATTGCTAAAATTGTTATTATGACGTGAAAAATTATTAGAATGATAGTGATTGGAATTATTATTGTATTGTAATTATTATTCATAAAATTTCTTGAGTGATTGCTATTTAAATTTCTATTATAATTATTGTTTAAATTAGAATTAGTATTAGGACGATTATTATTGTTTTTATTTCTATTATTACGCGAAAAATTTTTATTTTTATTAAAATTATAATTATTATTGTTAATGGAAATACCAGTTTGTAGAAGCTCATGATAGGCTTCTTCTAAATTATCAATATTTTTAAGTTTTAAATACATGCTATCGGATCTAGGAAGTTTATTGAGAAATTTTTCTAATATACTTTTTTCATTGTTTAAAATCAATAGGGGAACTTGGATCAAGTTTATATTTTAAATTTAACTTATCTAATATATCTGATAATTGATTATAAAATTGACTTACATTTACAAATTTAACTTCATTTGCTTGCTCTTTCAGCTTGAGGTAATCTTCTTGAATCCAAAATTATCTCTTTAATTGGCTTTTGATATCGTTCCAGTCGCGTTTTCTAATCTTCGTGTACTGACACCTGCTGCACCTTGCATCTTGGATAAAATTATACTGCTCAGATAAGATTTTAAGCCTGGATCTGGTGTCAAACCCATGACGTTGTCAGCTTCTTTAAAAAATGATGTTAATTCGAAGGTTCCATCTCCTCTAAACACTGGAATTGATCTAGCTTCGGATATTAGATCATTTGTTGTAATTGTGTTAATTGATAAATATTATATTCACTAATAGTTTCGAGTTAAAGTTTTTGTTTTGATATGGTTTCATTCACTAAAACAAATTTTTTTTTCTTTTTATCGCTATAAATTTTTAAAAAAAAACCTGACGTCACTTTTGTCACTTTAGTTTTTTTTTTTATACAATGTAATTCAATATAAATTTAAGAGTTAATTGAAGTTATTTTGATTTAACTTTTAGTATTAATATTGAAAAAGTTTCTTTTTTTTTTTTTTGTGAACCTTCATTATTTAATTTAAATGTTTTTTCTCAATATGTCTTAAGTTACCGGTAAAATCCTAATAATAACATTCACTTTTATATCTTTTATCTACCGTTATCAGACGTCAATTAGCGATCCTACCGACTGCGCCAGTTTTATTATTTTATAAGATCAAATTTTATAAAATAATAATTTTTGTTTTTTATAGAATAGTTCTTATTTATTGAATTAAAACACAAAAAAATATTTTAGTTTTAAAATTCTTTATTTAATGGGAAACGTTACGAATCTAGGCTTAAACGAATTTTTTAATTTTACAAATTTTATAATTAACATTAAATTTTTAAATATAGATTATTATTAATATTTTACAAAGAAAAACAAGAAAAAGAAATTTATTACATTTTCAAGTGCTTTTCATAATATTGCACTTGAAAAGGAAATTTTGTAAGAATTTAATTTGAAATAAAACAAGTGATGAAAAAAACCAAGGGTTTTTAAAAAAGCACATTTTCAAAATAATATAGTGTTTCATACTGATTATTTTATCGGAGTATATAATGTTGAAGCTTCAATGTTAACGTTTTATTAAGGAAATATATACGTTGGTGACTAAGTTACTACTTACTTATAAAAACCGTATTTTTTTTAATTTTTAAGTCCTAATAGCCCCTCTATGGGGAAGTTTGCCCAATTTTTCAAGGATCTAATCCTCACTACTCCCCTTCCCCCAATTTTTTTAGATTCAAGAAATTAAATTGGGAATTCTACCAAAATTTGGAATTTTATTTTGAATTTTACTATATAAGCAAAAATGGTTAAAACTGACAGACACTTTCTTCAATTTAAAGAACCACTTTTGAATTTAAGAAAATCTTTTAACATATGTTAAAGTATAATGTAGGACCTTAAAATTTTGTATATCAACAAAAAAAAATTTGAACAGGTATTCAAGTTACAGGTGTTTAAATATAGCAAAATTTCAATTTTCGAGCTCTTATAGCTGCTAAACAGGGGACGTGACAAAAAAATTTTGTTAACTGACTCCTACTAATTTTTGAAGTTCTAACTTCTCCCAAAATTCCAAGACCCCAGCTGGAACCGTTTAGGAAATTGAGTTTTGCATAATGATAAATTTTAGTACCGTATGGCAACCCTGTACATTTAAATGATATATTTTTGTAAAGCCTAAGAATGCAACTCTCTTCTACCGTTTTTAGATTGAAAATATAGCTAACAGAACTCTTATTATATCAATTTAAATATAGGGCTTTTTTTAAATTTGCGGGGGCTGTAGCTTCGTCACCCTTTAAAATTAAGAAAAACCTTTGACACGTGTTGAAATATATTTAAAGAGCTTTCAATTTTGCAAATCACAAAAAAACAATTTGAACAGGTATTCAAGTTACAGGTGTTTAAAAATAGCAAAATTTAAATTTTCGGGCCCATATAGCTGCAAAACAGGGGACGTGACAAAAAAAATTTGTGAACCGACTTTTATTTATTTCTAAGGATCTAACTACTCCCAAAATTTCAAGATCCTAGCTTGACCCGTATAGAAGATATGTGTAGCCAAAAATTTTGCAAAAATTGAGTTTTGCATAATGGTAAATTTTAGTACCGTATGGCAACCCTGTCAACATGTCTTTTAAAAATTTATAAAGTTCATAAAACCAGCTATCTTTTGCCGTTTTTAGATTGAAAATACACCTAATAGAACTCTTGTTATAACAATTTGAATATAGGGCTTTTCCCAACTTTGGAGGGCTGCAGCTCCGTAACGGGTGGGGCTACAGAAAAAAATTCTTCCACGAAATATTTTTTTTTGTAATACCTACTCGTGGTTAAAATTTCTTTTCTCTATTTCAAACTATGTAAAAGTTTTTGTAAACATACGGACAGACAGACAGACAGACAGACAGACGGACGGACGGACGGACAGAGTGAAACTATATAGGCACATTTTTACAAAATTTTTTGAAAATGTGCTAAAAATGTCTCGCTTTGTAATTCGGTCTCTTATATTTAATTTAAGGACTTAATTTTAGTTTATTGTACTTGAAGTAGAAATTTTGTAAGAATTTAATTTTAAATAAAACGAGGAAGATTATAGTTGCCCTTGTCAACTTTTAGATACCCGTGCATACCCACTATAATATGAAAAACAAACCGTTATTTATTTCTATAATGCTAGAATATATTACAAAAAATATAAAAAAGTAAAATAGTTTAAAAAAATTCATTATCCTATAATTTTTGATTAAAAAAAAAAAACAAAAAAAAAAATATTAATTCATTATCCCATAATTTTTGCTTAAAAAAACAAAAAAAAAAAAAAAAAAATGCCCCACCCTAAAAGTTGGTCCGAGTGATATCCAACTTTGCCAAGTAACTTGTCCTATTACTTTACCTGCCCAATTTTAATTTTAACCTCCTAGCTTTATTAGATTCACAGTTATTGAACTGAAAACTTTGTATGGCAGCACCCCGAAAATAGGGCCGTAACATTTTGAAAATTTATGTAAGTGCTTGATTCATTATATAACTAACAGTTTGTAATTTTCATCCTCGTAGTATAATTAGTTTTGAAGAAATTCATATTGGTGCAAATAAGTTGAATGGCAGCCCCCCGATAATGGGGCCGTGACATTTTGAAACTTCATATAAGTGCTCGATTCAATATATAACTAACAGTGTGTAATTTTCATCCTCATAGTATAATTAGTTTTGAAGAAATTCATATTGGTGCAAAGAAGTTGTATGGCAGCGCCCCGAAAATGAAGCCGTAACATTTTGAAATTTCATATAAGTGCTTGATTCATTATGGAACTAACCGTGTGTAATTTTCATCTTCCTGGTATTATTACTTTTGAGGAAATTCATATTGGTGTAAATAAGTTGTGTGGCAGCTCCCCGAAGCTTTGGTCTGGTTTTAACCAAAAAGAATAGGGAACCTAAAAATTGTCCAAAAAAATTTTTTGTGTAAATTTCAAAACTCTAGCTCTAATTTTTCAATTCTATCTGTTGTAATTAATTTTTAATTCACAAATACTTATATTAAGACCAAGCAAAATAAGCATCATATTATAATCATAATCATATAATGATCAGATCATCATGATCAAAAATTATCATCATATTCATAATTTTTTTTCATTTTAATTCATAAATCTTAAAGTACAAAGTCCAAATTTAAAATTTTTTTAAAAATTTTACGCATCATTTAAATCGTATGAAATCGAAACTCAAAATCGTTATCTATCTACAAAAAAAAAAAAAACAAACACAAAAACAAACAAAAACAAAATTCATATAAATTCATGTTATACAAGATGTGCAGATATATTTCAAATTTTTATATGAAAATATGGGAGTTAAAAAAGTTAGTTGTTCGAGAGCTACCCGAAGTTTTGGTCCGATCTTAACCAAAAAAAATAGGGAACCTAGAAATTGATTGAAAAATATTTTGTGAAAATTTCAGAACTGTAGCTCCTTTAGTTTTTGAGTTATCGTGCTGACACACAGACGGACGGACGGACGGACGGACGGACAGACACACATAGCTAGATCGACTCATTTTTCGATTCTGAGCCGATACGTACCCTTGACACTATATCTAGCTCGTCTAGATCGATGCGTTACAAACGGAGGAGCAAATCTAATATACCCGATGTCATATATGTATGCACGGGTATAAAAATTGTTGTTTGTAATTTTATCCTTTTTAGCACATTTTCAAAAAATTTTGTAAAAATTTGCCTATATAGTTTCACTCTGTCCGTCCGCTTGTCCGTCTGTCTGTCCGTATGTTTACAAAAACTTTTACATCGTTTGAAATATAGAAAAGAAATTTTAACCACAAAAAAAATAATTTCGCAGAAGAATTTTTTTCTGTAGCCCCACCCGTTACGGAGCTGCAGCCCCCCAAAGTTGGAAAAAGCCCTGTATTCAAAATGTTATAACAAGAGTCCTATTAGGTGTATTTCCAATCTGAAAACAGCACAAGATAGCTGGTTTTATAAACTTTATAAATTTTTAAAAGGTAACTGTTTAGGGTTGCCATACGGTACTAAAATGCACCATTATGCAAAACTAAATTTTTGCAAAATTTTTGGCTACCCATATCTTTTAAACGGTTCAAGCTAGAGTCTTGCAATTTTGGGAGTGGTTAGATCCTCAGAAATAAGTAGAAGTCAATTATCAAAATTTTTTGCCAAGTCCCCTGTTTTACAGCTATAAGGGCTCGAAAATTGAAATTTTGCTATTTTTAAACACCTGCAATTTGAATACCTGTTCAAATTTTTTTTTGTTGATATACAAAATTTGAAGGTCCAACATTATACTTTAACATATGTTAAAAAATTTTCTTAAATTTACAAACGGTTATTTAAATTGAAGAAAGTGTCTCTCAGTTTTAACCATTTTTGTTTATATAGTAAAATTCTAAGTAAAATTCCAAATTTTGGTAGAATTCACAATTTAATTCCTTGAACCTAAAAAATTTGGGGGAAGGGGAGTAGTGACGATTAGATCTTTCAGAAATTGGTTAACCTTCCCTATAGAAGGGCTATTAGAACTTTAAAATAAAAAATTTCTTGTTTTTATAAGTAAGCAGTAACTTAGTCACCAACGTATATATTTCCTTAATTAAACGTTAATACTGAAGCTTCAACATTATATTCTGATAAAATACTCAGTATGAAACACTATATTATTTTGAAAATGTGCTTTTTTAAAAACCCTTGGTTTTTTTCATCACTTGTTTATTTAATGACTTAATTTTAGTTTATTGTACTTAAAACCCAAATGTTGCATTTTGCTTAATAGCAGGTCAACGGAATAAAAGAAAAAGAAGAAGACCAAAAAAAATATAATATCAAGTATGTTGAAATACTTGATTTTCAATGTAATTGATTAATATGAAAGTAAGAGAAAGAATTATAAATATTAGTTTATTGATTAGACCTCCTAGAAAATATATCTTCTAAGAATAGGTTTGCTGGATATATGACTTGTACAGCTTTCCAAGTACAACTTGATTTTAATTTTGGCCGCTGCAGCCGTCAGAAAATAACTTGATAGTATGAACTGAATTTAAGTTTATATTACGTAATTGATGAAATATACATGGACCGATTTCTTTGAATCACTTTTTTTGCTCGTCTTCCAGCCAAATATAAAACTTGAAAAGAAAAAAGTCTGAAAACTCGGACTTGCTTGTTATTTTTTTTGAAATATTTTATTTCAAAGGAGAAATTTGTGTAAGACGTAACATAATTTTATCCTGTTTTATTTTGTCAGGAAGAACATTTTATGTGCTTTCTGAATATCTTGTACGGTTAGACTTTCACATTTATAACAATATTTCTTTAAATGGAAACACTGAGAACGGCTTGGAGAATTTTTTGAGGAATATCAATAAACATTTATGTTACAAAAGTTGGAACAGAAAATATAACCCATTTGAAGACAAGCTTTTCTAGTTTAGCTTAATTTCGCTTTCATGTAGAAGGTTAGCTTTTCTTTTTTCTTCCTTTCCAAAAGTTGCTGCACTAACCGTATTTTCACTCATACGAAAGTCGTTTTCAGATGAATTAGACATTATTTTGAATTATAAATTTTGACAAAAAATTTTCTTAAACGACTCCTACTAATTTCTGAGGATCTAACTATGACTACCCTGAGTTCTTTAATAGTTATGTGGGGCCAAAAACTTTAAATAATAATAAAAAAAATTTTAACTTTGAGTTTTAGATAACGGTAAATTTTTGTTTGGATTGGCAACCCAATGTATTTGCTTTTTAAAACTTTTAAAGCTTGTGTAAGCAGATGCCTGTCGACGTTTTCAGATTGAAAATATACCTCATAGATATTATACTTATTTAAATATAGGGTTTTCCCGAATTTGAGGGAGTGTAGCTACATAACGTGTGAGGCTATAGAAAAAACGCTCTTCTATGAAATTATTTTCTTTGCAAAACCTACATGCCTTTAAAATTTCTTCTCTCTAATTCAAACTGTGTGAAAGGTTTTGTAAACATAAGAACGAACATACAAAGTCAAAATTAAGAAAATCCTTTGTCATTTGTTGAAACTTTCGTTTTGAAGCTTTCAATTTTGTATATTAATTTAAAAGAATTTTAACAGGTATTCAAGTTACAGGTTGTTTAAACATTTCAGTTTTCGACTCCTCAACAGGGGTCGTGGTAAAACAAATATTCTTAATTGCCTACTGCTCTGATGATCTAACTTCTCGTATAATTTCAAGATTCTAGCTTGAGCCGTTCCGAAGTTATGTGGGGCAAAAATAGGGTTTTATTTAACCGTAAATTTTAGTACCGTATGGTAATCTAATATCCCTGTTGAAACCTTATAAAACTTGCATACGCGGCTACCAGTTAATGTTTTCACATTGACAATATTCCTAATTGAACTCTTGTTATAACTGTTTAAATATAGGGATTTTTCCGACCTTGAGGAGCTGTAGTTCCGTAACGGGTGAAGCTACAGAAAAAAGTTGATATTAAATTATTTTTCTTGCAATACCTACCTCTTGTTGTAATTTTTTAGCTAGCTGTAGGTAAAATGGGAGGGACGGACGGACAAAGTGAAATTATATAGGTACATTTTTACAAAATCTTTTGAATATGTGCTAAAAACTGTTGAATCCGTTAAAATTTATTTTAATTTAAGTATTTGAAGTAAATCTTTTTATTATATTCAATTTTCTCTCTTAAATTTTAATGTAAGCTGTGTTATATTGTTATATGAGTATGTTATACAAAATTTTTCTATTAAATGTAATTATGAACTATTTTTTTAATCCAAATGGTTTTTAATTTTTATATTATTATTTTGTTATTTTTAATATTTAATTCAAATGATTTTTAAAATGATTAATTCTTTGTTTTATGTAATTTATCTCCTCTTCTTTATCAAACACAATTACTTTGGGAATTGAAAATGGGAGAGATCTGACTATGGGGTGAGATTCTAGAGGCTTCTGATTGAAATGAGGAAAAACCAGCATAATTGCGAAACAAAGATGACAGAACTTTCAGATTTGGTAGAAGGGTATTTCTTCCTATTTCCTAGGCCTGAAATATAGGATAAATTGGAGTGATTTTTGGGATGCCTTTCAAGGCGTAAAATCATATCTTTCAATACGACTAGATGGCACAGTGGTTGAGTGCCGACCTTTCATGCGGAAGAGCCCGGGTTCGAATTCTAGTGAAAGTGAAAAAACTTTTCTGGTTTTCGACACGACTCAGCTACCATTCGCCATTGGGTTCAAATTAATGGCATAATCAATAATTAATAATTATATATCTTTAATAAAAAATATATACTTTAATATAACAATATTAACAAATGCAAAATATAAACAAATAATTTAATTGAATAACTTGCAGATATAAAATACCATATAGCTCAAATACAAAATATTACAATATAAACAAAAAATAGAATTGTAAATATTGAAAATCTAAGACATTTCTACATGTTATAAGGCCTAGTACTATCTTGTGTTTAAATTGTGGAATTCAATAAGACCAATTCTAATAACACAAATATAATATGACCCCGTTCCAACATGTTCCTATGGTATAGACAGGCTTATTAGCCTAACAGTTCAACAGTTAGCGCTTAACAAAAAAAAAAAAATATTAAATAAAGGTAGAAATAAAATTTCCCCAAAATTGGGAAATATTTAGCATGGTGTTTCCACTCATCAAATTAATTGAGACAGACACCGAAAATTTGGTACTAGACTGTTTTGCTCTAGTTGTTTTTTTTAAATAAAACTTGATAATTGAAATTTTGTATAAAGTCGTTCTATTCCCTTTTCTTGATGTAACTCAGATGAGTTGCAGTGCGAAAGAAAAAAAAAGCAGAACTTTTCCCATCTACAAATATTCAAATCATAACGGCCTCGGTTCAAATTATTTGTACACGAATTATATAACCTAATTGAAAAGAGGAAGAGTGCGGTAGAGTAGACTGTGTCAACTCTGGGATACCCGTATGACCGTAACATATACATTATATCATCCGGTTAATTACTTTTGACAAAATTTCAAACATTCAGCCTAATTAGGTGTAGAGTAATGCTCATATAAAAGAAGGAGTTGTATGGCAGCTACTCGAACCCTCTGCAGTAGACCAACCAAATTTTGCAGTAACTTTGGCCATTACACTAAACTATTTTTGGCAAAATTTCAGATACCCAGCTTCATTTGGTGTAGTGTAATCCTCATATAAAATTAGAAGTTGTATGGCAGGTACTCGAACCCGTGGACCAAAAAGGTTGGAATTAAATAGCGATTCCGGTTTTTGCATAAAAACGATTTTGTGAAAATTTCATAATCCTAGCTCCTTTACTTTTTGAGTTATCGTGATGACGGACGGACGATTCTGATCCGATCCATACACTTGAGTCTATATCTACCCGCCCTCCTTCTCTGCGTCACAAACGTAATGGCAAATTTATTATACCCTCGGACTATATAGTCATACGGGTATAAATATTCCCTATACCTTAAAAAGGTATCTCTGTTAACTTTCATTTTATGTCAAAATATTTTAGGATAATGTACCATTCTGCTTTTATTTAATATTTTTGATAGTTTTTGAGGTTGGATCTAAAATATCCTCTTAGTCTGAGTAACCTTTTGATTTTCTTATTTTGTTATACCAGTGCAGGAGGTATACTAGTTTTACAAATTCCTGCGTAACTATGAGTATGACCTTGTTAGCATATTTTTAAAAATTAAAAAAAAATGTGCGTTTATAGTTTCACTCTGTCCGTCCATCCATCCGCCCCTTTTTAACTACGACTAACTAAAAAATTTTAGCAACGGGTAGGTATTGCAATAACAATAATTTTATGGAAGAAGTTTTTCCCCACTTGTTGCGGAGTTACAGCTCCTCGGGAAGAACACTACATGAAAAATTTTATAACAATAGGTTTATAAGGTATATTTTCAAACTGAAAAACTCGAAAGACAGCTGCTTTTATAAACTTTATAAATGTTTAAAAGGCAAATGTTTAGGGTTGCCATACGGTACTAAAATTTACAATTATGCAAAACATAATTTGGGAGGAGCTAGGTGCTCCGTAATTATTATAATATAAATTTTTTTTTGTCACGCCCCCTGTTTAGGAGCTATAAGGGCTCGGAAATTGAAATATTGCTATTTTCTAAAACCTGTAACTTGAATACCTGGTCAATTGTTTTTTAGTAATACACATATTTTCGGGCAAAACCCTAATTAGAAAAACAATTATATTAGACTTAAATTATATGTCCCATTTTGCAGCTTCATTAAAATTTCTTTAAAATTTAACAGACAAACTCTCCTATTTTGATAACAAATACTTGCCTACACAAAGCACTTGTCTCTTTTTACATTTGGCTAGCTGAAACTCAATTTTGGAAGTCTTATTTCTTATACAATCTTATACATTTTGTAATACATTAATATGCCAATCGATAGAGTTTTTAAATAGCTACAAAATTGTAAATATATATTTTAATTTTTCTGCAAAAATCGACGTGTTCCCTTTTAAATTTGACATTCATTTCGTGCTTAAATTTATATTATAAACAATTTGCACATATTAAAATAGTTGTATTTATTGATTATTTAACTTTCTTCTCATTTCTACTATCAAGTCATTTACATGCCATTATGCAACTCATTTTTGTTTGTTTCAATTATTGTTTTAGTTTTAAATTAGAATTAAACAACTAATGAAAAAACCAAGGGTTTTTAAAAAAGCACATTTTCAAAATTATGCTGTGTTTCATTCTTAGTTTATGGTTAAAATATACATAAATATAATTAATAATATTATAATTTAGTTATTTCATCAATTCATTATTAATTATCAAATCGATAGTTAAAATATAATCCAAATGTACTCAAGAAAATCAATAAACAAGTGCCGAAATATAATGTTGGAGCTTCACTGCTAACGTTAAATATTGGAAATATATGCACTCGTGACTAAGTTACTGATTTATAAAAAAAAGAGAAATTTTTAAGTCCTAATAGCAATTCTATTATTATTCTATTATTTTTAATATTTAATTCAAATAATTTTTGAAATTATTACTTCTTTGTTTTATGTAATTTATCTCCTCTTCCTTACATAAACATTCCTCTCTGGGTTCCAAACACAATTATTTCAAAGTCACAGTTACCTCGGGAATTGGGAATAGAAGAGTTTAGATGGGGTCAGATTCTAGAAGCTTCTGATTGAAATGAGGTCAAACTAGTATAAATGCGACACCAAGATGACAGATCTTTCAAATTTGGTAGAAGGGTGTTTTTGCCTGTTTCCTTGGTGTTCCTGAAATATGGGATCAATTGGAGTGATTGTTCGGATGCCTTTCAAGGCTTGAAAGAATATCTTTCAATTAAATAAAGATAGAAATATAAATTTGTTATAAGAGTTTTCCTTCATGTTTTTATTATTTCCTCAAAATTCGGAAATATTGGGTTTGGTGGTTCCGGTATCTCCTGCTCACGTCTTAAGACCTCAAAAGCGTATCTTCGAAATTAATTGAGACATGAACTAGATTGTTTTGTTCTGGTTGTTTTTTTAAATTAAGTTTGAAAATAGAAATTTTGTACAAGGTAGTTCTGTCTCGTTTTCTTAATAATTCTGAGATGAGTTGCAGTGTAGTTTCGCGTAATTGTCAATTGAATTTGTCAGCTGTAGGGTGTTAGTAAATTGGTTGTATCAGTTTACTGTTGTCTCATTACTTGTCTTTTAAAAAATTTGTGGAATGGATTGTTTTCAAATTTTATTTTTTAAAATTTACTGAAAGAAAATAAAAGCAGAACTTTTCCTATCTACAAATATTCAAATCATAACATCCATGGATCAGATTATTTGCACACGAATTATATAAATTAATTGGAAAATATTTCGTGTACCAAAAAAACGTATCTTTGTTAACTTTCATTTTATGTCAAAATATTTTAGGATAATGTACCATTCTGCTTTGATTTAATATTATTGAGGTTGGATCTAAAATGTCCTCTAAGTGTTTCATTGTCTGAGTAACCTTTTAGTTTTCTTATTTTGTTTTACTAACACCGCGTTAGTAAATGTGCCTATGTAGTTTCACTTTGTCCGTCCATCCATCCGTCCGTTTTTAAATATGACGAACTGAAAAATTCTAACAATGGGAAAGTACTGTAATAGCAATAATTTCATGGAAGAACTTTTTTCTGTAGCTCCACCGGTTACGCAGCTACAGCTCCTCAAATTAGGAAAAAAACCTACATTTAAAATTTTATAACAAGAAGTTTATAAGGTATATTTTCAATCTGAAAAAGTCTAAAGACATCTGCTTGTATAAGCTTTATTAATTTTTAAAAAGCTAGCATTAGGTTGCCATATGGTACTAAAAATCACCGATATCCGAAACTCAGTTTTTGGCCTCACATAACTTCTGAACGTCTTGTCTTGAAATTTTGGGAAAATTTAGATCCTCAGAAATTAGTAGGCGTCGCTTGAAAAAAACTTTTTGTCACTTTAGAATTGCTGATATTTTATGTTAGAACGTTATATAAAAAAACATTTTCAAAAATATAAAGCACAAGCAACTTTCCTTATAATTATGATAGTTAAAATTTTAATTTATTTCCTTTATTTTTCATTCTTTCCTTTCCTTTTCAATATCACTCAGCTTTTTATTCCCTTACCGTCTCTATCGTGCATTTGTAAAATGGAACAACTTTCTTTTAAACAATTTTTGGCAAATGGAGGAAAACTTTATACGAATAGCTTAAGATAATAGTAAATTGTATCTTGTGTATTTTTATATTTTCAAAAAGCGTTTGATTGTGTTGACCACCAAATACTTGTGTTGAAAATTGCAAATTTTGAATTTTCCGCTAAAAATTTAGATTTTTTTAAATCATATCTAACTGAAAGACTACAAAAAGTAAAAGTAGGAAATTATGGTAGTTATTATTTAAAGATTAAAAAGGTTGCCTCACAGGGATCCATTTTGGGACCAGATCTATTCAAACTCTATATCGAATATCTTACTCGATTACCTCTCAAAGGTTCCATCCAGCTATATTTTTAAATGCTATAAGGGGTTTAAAATTGAAATATTGGAATTTTTAAGCACTTGAAACTTAAATATCCGACCAAATTTTTTTTTTTAGTACTCAAAATTGAAAGGTCCAACATTATATTTTAACATTAAGTTGAAAGTTTTTCTTAATTTTAAAATGGGCTTTCAAAATTTTATTAAAGTGTTATTACAAGGCATAAGACGTTTACTTATATTTAAAAAACTTCTGAGAAAATTAAAATAAAGTTTAAACGACGATACTGCGATAAAATACTCTTCTGTAACCGAAAATGAATTAAGGAGTGAATATGATCTCAATATGATAGAGGTATGTCTCACATAACATAGGCTAAGCTTATATATTAAAAAAAACTAAGATTCTTTTACTAGGTAATAAATTATACAGCCCTGAAAATTTTTTCGATAATTCTGAAATTATCTATACTGTAGACAGTTTTAACTATTTAGCCCTAACTATTGATAGAAAGTTAAAATGGGGAGATCATATCCAGAATATAATCTGTAAAGATTCACCATATATACTTATTTTATATAGACTACGCAAGTTTTTATAGACTAATGCCCTACATCAAATATACTCGTCATTCATTTTGTCACACATTATTTATCTCAATCCTATATGGAGTGGTGCTAATCAGCAATTATTACATCAAGTTGATGTCAAAATATATATATATATATATTGCTTGATAAAAAAGCAATAAAAATGATTAATTTTTATCCTCTTAGGCACCCAACACATTTGTTTTATTCGGATAGATATATAAGTTTCAATACTATATATAAAAGAGAACTATATATAACAGCATTTAAAATAATAAATAATAAAATCAAGCATAATTTCATTCTGAATAGAATGATAAATATCTATCCATGCACGCAGCAAATCAAACTTCTACCTTTCACTGTTTAAAACTAATCAACAAAATAATAATTGCCTGTATAAATGCTTAAAAGTATTCAATGAATTACCCAACGAGCTAAAACAAATTGATTCCCTAATAATCTTTAAGAGGAATTAAAAAAAACGAGGAAGAGTGTAGTAGAGTAGACTGTGTCAACTCTGGGATACCCGTATGACCGTTACATAAACATTATATCATTATTGTTATAAACATTAATTACTTTTGGCAAAATTTCAAACATACCAGCTTTATTAGGTGAAATATAATGCTAATATAAAAGAAGCAGTTGTATGGCAGCTACTCGAATCCTCTGCAGTAGACCAACTAAATTTTGCAGTAACTTTCGCCATTACACTAAACAATTTTTGCCAAAATTTCAGCTACTGGAAATCATTGCAACAGGCCAATTAAATTTTGTAGAAACCTTGGCCATAAAATTAAAATACTTTTGCCAAAATTTCAGACACGTAGCTGTAATAGGAACTCATATAAAAAAAGAAGTTGTATGGCATCCACCCGAAACCATGGACCAAAATGGCTGGATTTAAATAGCGATGTCGGCTATTGCAAAAAAACGAATTTGCGAAAATTTCAAGATCCTAGCTCCTTTAGTTTTTGAGTTATCGTGCGGAAGGACATACATAGCTAAATCGATTTTTTTTTCGATTCTGATCCGATCCATACATTTGAGTCAAAAACGTAATGGCAAATTTATTATACCCTTTGACTATATAGTTATACGGGTATAAAAATTAATTTTTGTTAATAGCATATAAATAAATCATTCAAAAGGGAAGAATAGTTCAATAGTTAAAAGAAAATTTTTGTTTTTCTTTTCATATTTATTTTATACATTAATATTAAATAATAAAATTAAATTTAAATAAGTAGCTTACGAGTGTTGTTTACATATTGAAAAATAATGTCTTTACTAATCAAAAATCAATTATGAGATCGGAAAGCTTGTGATACGATCTCTATAAATACCAATTTTCGTTTTTTTTTAAGGAAATTTAGTTTTAAGGAGCTTAGAATTATAATTTTATTTTATACCTATGAATACTTTTTAAATAGAAATAAAAAAAAAAACAAAAAAAAAAAGAGAAAACTTTCTAGTTTTGCTTTATTTCGGTTCCATGTAGAAGGTAATCTTTTCTTTTTTCTTCCTTTTCCAAGAGTTGCTTCACTAACCGTATTTTCGCTCATACGAACGTCGTTTTCAATTGAGTGAGACATTATTTGGTATTATAATACTAAACTAATATAATAAAGCAATAATTTAATAAATTTTTTAAACTTTAATTTAATTTTCTCAGAAGTTTTTTAAATATAAGTAAACATCTTATGCCTTGTAATAACACTTTAATAAAATTTTGAAAGCCAACAAAATTAAGAAAAACTTTCTACTTATGTTAAAATATAATGTTTTACCTTTAAATTTTGATTACTAAAAAAAAAAATTTGGATGGGTATTTAAGTTTTAAGTGCTTAAAAATTTCAATATTTCAATTTTAAACCCCTTATAGCATTTAAAAAGCGTGACAAAAATTTTCTTAAAACACTCCTACTAATTTCTGACGATCTATCTGCTCGCAAAATTTCAACTTTCTACCCACAACGGGTGAGGCTACAGAAAAAAGTTCTTCTATGAAATAATATTCTTTGCAAAAACTATCTAAAAATTTTGACCACTTATAGGTCCTAAACAGGGGCCTTAATAAAAAATTTAGAAGCTTCTGATTGAAATGAAGCCAGACTAGCATAATTGCGAAACCAAGATGGCAGAAACTTCAAATTTGGTAGAAGGATTTTTTTTCCATTTCCTTGGTGTCCCTGAAACGTAGAATCACTTGGAGTGATTGTTCGGTTGCCTTCCAAGGCATGAAATCATATCTTTCAATTAAATAAAGACAGAAATAGAAATTTGTTATGAGAGTGTTCTTCCATGTTTACATTAGTACCCCAAAATGTGACATCATTTGGTTTAGTGGTTCCGGTATCTCCTGCTCACCTCTTAAGACCTCACAAGCATATCTTCGAATTTAACTGAGACAGAAAACGTAAACTAGAGTGTTTGTACTGGAGTGTTTTGTTCTGGTTGTTTTGCTAATGTTTCTAAGATGCGTCGCAATACGGTATCGTGTAACTGGCAATTGAATTTGTCAAGTGTAGGGTGTACTAAGTCGGTTGTTTCAACTTTCTCTGGTTTTATTACTTGTCTTTTAAGAAACTTTAAAAATTAACTTGTTTTCGAAATTTATTTTTTGTACGGAAAGAAAAATAAAGCAGAACTTTTCCTATCTACAATATTCAAAGCATAACGGCTTCAATTCAGATTATTTGTACACGAATTTTATAACTGAATTGAAAATTATTACCTATACCTCAAAAGGGTATCTCTGTTAACTTTAATTTTATGTCAAAAAAAATTTATCAACAGTTAGGTATTGTAATAATTAATTGAAGAACTACAACAATAATTTCATGGAAGAACTTTGTTCTGTAGCCCACCCGTTACGAAGATACAGTTCCTCAAATTCCGGAAGCACCTTATATTTAAAATTTTATAACAAGAGATTTATGAGGTATATTTTCAATAAAAAAAAATCGAAAGAAAAGAAAGCTGCTTGTATAAGCTTTATAAATTTTTAAAAAACAAATTCATTAGGTCATAAGTTACTAAAATTTAGCCTTATCTGAAACTCAATTTTGGGAGAATTTTAGATCCTCAGAAATTTATAGGTGTCGTTTGAGAAAAATTTTTTGTCACATTAGAATTACTGATATATTGTGTTAGAAAGTTATATAAATAAAAATTTTTAAAAATAGAAGGAATGAGTAAATTCCCTTATAATTATTATAGTTATAATTTTCGTTTATTTCGATTTTATTTCCTTTTGTTTTTTTTTTTCTTTATTAAAAACTTTTTTATTTTATTTACATATTAAGTAACTTATACATAATTTTTTATTGTATTATAAATATATTATTTGAGACCCGAGCGATTTGTTGTTATTTTATATATTTTATTTCGAGCTTATAAATTATTATATACTCTTATTTCATTATTTATTTTTGTTGTTAATAATTATTTTACTAATTTATTATTAGTGCTATTATGTTTAATAATTATTTATTACGTTAACAAGAAATCTTTAATTTTTTTTTTTAAATAAGCTGTAGGAGGTTATATTTTTTAATTCATCCGTTAAATTATTATATGCCCTTAAACTAATATACACACAACTATTTTTTTTTGCGTATCTGTTCTGGAGTGTTTTGTTCTGGTTGCTTTGCTAATGTTTGATAAAATGATATGATTTGCTAATATTTGATAATGAAAGATAAAAGTTACTCTGGTTTCTTGTTTTATGATTATGCATGTCACAATTACGACTTATTAAAAAGTTGTGTTTAATTAAATTGTTAAGTATTTTAAAAGCTGGGAAATACATTTCTCTCATGAAATATCTTTAAAGCTTAAGTATTTAGACGAATAAAGTAAATTTTTGGTATATCTAATTGGAAACTCATGAATTGTTTTTATTGTTCTTTTATTTATTACATTTAATTTTTTTACGACGAGGACTATTTATTATATCTAATTTTATTAGGACGAATATATAACATATAATGCTTTTTATACCCGTGTACACATATATGACATCGGGTATAATAAAATTACTCCTCCTTTTGTAACCCATCGATCTAGACAAGCTAGTTATAAAGTCAAGGATACGTATTGGATCAGCATTGTAAAGTAAATCGATCTAGCTGTGTGTGTCTGTACGTCCGTCCTTGTGTCAGCACGACAACTCAAAAACTAAGGGCTAGAGTTTTGAAATTTACACAAAATAATTTTTAGACAATTTCTAGGTTCCCTATTGTTTTTTGTTAAAATCGGACCAAGGCTTCTGCCTTGCTTTTTTATGCCAAGGAGCTGCCATACAACTTTTTTGCCAATATGAATTTCATCAAAACTAATTATACTACGAGGTTGAAAATTACACACGGTTACTTATATAATGAATCGAGCACTCATATGAAGTTTCAAAATAATACGACCCCATTTTTGGGCAGCTGCCATACAATGTTTTCAATTCAATAACTGTGAATCTAATGAAGCTACGAGGTTAAAATTAAAATTTTTTAACTATTTTCCTTTTTTAAATTTCTTTTTGTAATATATATAACAGCTTAAGGGAAATAAATAACGGTTTATCTTATTGTATACATCATAGTGGGTATGCACTGGTTTTGAAAAGTTGACAAGGGCAACTATAATCTTTCTCGTTTATTTAAGTATTTTCTTAACCTTTTTAATATAAAACGAGGAAGAGTGTGGTAGAGTAGACTGTGTCAACTCTGGGATACCCGCATGACCGTAACATGTACATTATATCATGCGGTTATTTACTTTTGGCAAAATTTCAAACATTCAGCTTTATTAGGTGTAGAGTAATGCTCATATAAAAGAAGGAGTTGTATGGCAGCTACTCGAACCCTTTGCAGTAGGCCAACCAAATTTTGCAGTAACTTTGGCCATTACACTAAACTATTTTTGGCAAAATTTCAGAAACCCACCTTCATTTGCTGTAGTGTAATCCTCATATAAAAGAAGGAGTTGTATGGCAGCTACTCGAACCCTCAGCAGTAGACCAACCAAACTTTGCAGTAACTTTGGCCATTACACTAAACCATTTTTTGCAAAATTTCAAACATTCAGCTGCAATAGGTACAGAGAAATACTAATATATAAAAAGAAGTTGTATGGCAGCTACCGGAACCCATGGACCAACATGGCTGGATTTAAATAGCGATTCCGGTTTTTGCATAGAAACGAATTTGTGAAAATTTCATAATCCTAGCTCCTTTATTTTTTGAGTTATCGTGATGACGGACGGACGGACGGACGGACGGACGGACGGACGGACGGACGGACATACATCGCTAAATCGATTTATTTTGCGATTCTGATCCGATCCATACACTTGAGTCTATATCTACCTCCCCTCCTTCTCTGGGTCACAAACGTAATGACAAATTTATTATACCCTTTGACTATATAGTCATACCGGTATAAACACATGGAACAATCTTCTTAATATGATTTATGTGTTCTTGCCATTTAAGTCTGCTATCGATAATGAGTCCCAAATAATTAAAATTCTTTACAAAATTATTTTGAATATTTTTGTAAGTAAAACCAGTGAAACTAATTATTTTATTTTCAAATACTAAAATTTTTGATTTACTAATATTTAATGACATCCTGTTTTTATCAGCCTTCTCTCATCATACGCCAGGTCATGTATAATTGAATCCCGTAGTTCAGTTTCACTATCTGAAAAATATTTTATAACGGAATCATCAGCAAAAAGCTTTAATAATCCTTCTAATTCTAGTCTGCTTATATCATCTATATAAATTTTAAATAATATTGGTCCCAAATTGATTCTTGGGGAATACCTTTTGTTATATTTTCTATGTCGCTGTAGATATCATTACATTGTGTACGCTGCTTCCTATTAAAAAGATACGATTTGATAAGATTTAATTTATTAGGTTTGAATCTTAATGCTTAAGTTAGCCTGTTTTTAATAACTTAAAACTGATATTGTGCGGTAGTTTCAGCTTTATGTATAGGTGTAACAGTAGCAAACTTTAAAGATTTAGTAAAACTGCAAGATTCAAAAATATTGTTTAAAAATTTTACTAGTATTGGGCTAATTTGATCGGAAAATTTCTTTAATATTTTTGATGATATACTATCATACCCAGTTGCGCTACCTAACTTTATTATGCCTACAGTATTCCTTACTTCTCTATATTAGTGGGTTTTTGAAACTAAATATTTTTTGAAAAGATGCTAAGTAATTTTTATCAATAATCTCTGTTGAGCTATTTAAAGTTTTTGTGACATCAATAAAATATGTATTCATTGTATTTGAAATTTCTAAGAAGGTGGGTATTTCAGTGTTATTGTGGTCAATTTTACTTAATACAAATCTATTATCATTATCACTATTATTGTACATAATTCTTTTGTATAGACTCCAAAGTTTTCTAGAATCGTTCGATTGAGTAGCTATGATGTTATTATAAAAATTATGTTTAGCCTGTTCAATTTTTCTTTTTACTAAATCCCTGTACTTTTCATATAACTCTTTTATAATAAAAAAAATATTCACGGAGATCCACTCATGTTTTTTCCTCACTTTTTCTGATGAGATAACTGCAGTATATTTATGTACTGATAATGCTTTAATAAAATCATCTTCATTCTTATAATCCATTAAATTTTCCATAGATTATCACTTAAAAGTTTATCATAATTCAAAATAGATTTTTTAAAATTAGCTTTTCCTTTAAAAACTCTTAGATTTGCCCTTACAAAAAGCCTTTGATGATCAGATATCGAAGTATTAGAAACATGAAAGGTGTAATTATAACCAATTAAATCTGTGCTAAAATGGTCAATTTAGCTTTGGAAGTATTACCTATTCTAGTTGCGAACCAATCGTTTAAATTATTGTATACTATAAGCCCTAATCAGGGATACTTTGGCCATAAAACTAAACTACTTTTGGCAAAATTTCAGACACGCAGCTTTAATAGGTACGGAGTAAGACTCATATAAAACGAGAAAGAGTGTGGAAGAGTAGACTGTGTCAACTCTGGGATACCCATATGACCGTTATATAAACATTATATCATTTATAAACATTAATTACTTTTGGTAAAATTTCAAACATACAGTTTTATTAGGTGCAGTGTCATGCTCATATAAAAGAAGGTGTTGTATGGCAGATACTCGAACCCTCTGCAGTAGACCAACCAAATTTTGCAGAAACTTTGGCCATTACACTAAACTATTTAAAGCAAAATTTCAGACACCCAACTTCATTAGGTATAGAGTAATGCTCATATAAAGTAACAAGTTGTATGGCAGCTACTCGAACTCCCTGCAGTAAACCAACCAAATTTCGCCAAAAACTTTAACCATAAAACTAAACTACTTTTGGCAAAATTGCAGAAACCCAGCTTCGTTAGATGCAGTGTAATGCTCATATAAAAGAAGGAGTTGTATGGCAACTACTCGAACCCTCTGCAGTAGACCAACCAAACTTTGCAGTAACTTTGGCCATTACACTAAACTATTTTTGGCAAAATTTCAGACACTCAGCTTCATTAGGTGCAGTGTAATGCTCATATAAAAGAAGGAGTTGTATGGCAGCTACTGGAACCCTCTTCAGTAGACTAACCAAATTTTGCTGTAACTTTGGCCATTACACTAAACTATTTTTGGCAAAATTTCAGACACCCAGCTTCATTTGGTGCAGTGTAATGCTCATATAAAAGAAGGAGTTGTATGGCAGCTACTCGAACCTGCTGCAGTAGGCCAACCAAATAATGCAGAAACTTTGGCCATAAAACTAAACAACTTTTGGCAAAATTTCAGACACGCAACTTTCATAGGTACAGAGTAATACTCATATAAAATAAGAAGTTGTATGGCAGATACTGGAACCCTCTTCAGTAGACCAACCAAATTTTGCTGTAACTTTGGCCATTACACTAAACTATTTTTGGCAAAATTTCAGACACCCAGCTTCATTAGGTGCAGTGTAATGCTCATATAAAAGAAGGAGTTGTATGGCAGCTACTGGAACCCTCTTCAGTAGACCAACCAAATTTTGCTGTAACTTTGGCCATTACACTAAACTATTTTTGGCAAATTTCAGACACCCAGCTTCATTAGGTGGAGTGTAATGCTCATATAAAAGAAGGAGTTGTATGGCAGCTACTGGAACCCTCTTCAGTAGACCAACCAAATTTTGCTGTAACTTTGGCCATTACACTAAACTATTTTTGGCAAAATTTCAGACACCCAGCTTCATTTGGTGCAGTGTAATGCTCATATAAAAGAAGGAGTTGTATGGCAGCTACTGGAACCCTCTTCAGTAGACCAACCAAATTTTGCTGTAACTTTGGCCATTACACTAAACTATTTTTGGCAAAATTTCAGACACCCAGCTTCATTAGGTGCAGTGTAATGCTCATATAAAAGAAGGAGTTGTATGGCAGCTACTCGAACCTGCTGCAGTAGGCCAACCAAATAATGCAGAAACTTTGGCCATAAAACTAAACAACTTTTGGCAAAATTTCAGACACGCAACTTTCATAGGTACAGAGTAATACTCATATAAAATAAGAAGTTGTATGGCAGATACTGGAACCCTCTTCAGTAGACCAACCAAATTTTGCTGTAACTTTGGCCATTACACTAAACTATTTTTGGCAAAATTTCAGACACCCAGCTTCATTAGGTGCAGTGTAATGCTCATATAAAAGAAGGAGTTGTATGGCAGCTACTGGAACCCTCTTCAGTAGACCAACCAAATTTTGCTGTAACTTTGGCCATTACACTAAACTATTTTTGGCAAATTTCAGACACCCAGCTTCATTAGGTGGAGTGTAATGCTCATATAAAAGAAGGAGTTGTATGGCAGCTACTGGAACCCTCTTCAGTAGACCAACCAAATTTTGCTGTAACTTTGGCCATTACACTAAACTATTTTTGGCAAAATTTCAGACACCCAGCTTCATTTGGTGCAGTGTAATGCTCATATAAAAGAAGGAGTTGTATGGCAGCTACTCGAACCTGCTGCAGTAGGCCAACCAAATAATGCAGAAACTTTGGCCATAAAACTAAACAACTTTTGGCAAAATTTCAGACACGCAGCTTTCATAGGTACAGAGTAATACTCATATAAAATAAGAAGTTGTATGGCAGCTACCCGAACCCATGGACCAAAATGGCTGGACTTAAATAGCGATGACGGCTATTGCAAAAAAAACGAATTTGAAAAAATTTCAAGATTTTATCTCCTTTAGTTTTGAGCTATCGTGCAAACGGACGGGCGGACATACATAGCTAAATCGATTTTTTTTCGATTCTGATCCGATCCATACACTCGAGGCTATATCTGACAAACAAAATGGCAAATTTATTATACCCTTTGCCTATATAGCCATACGGGTATAATTATGTTAGAATTTGATTATACGTCCCTTTTTGCAGCTTTATTATAATTTCTTTAAAACTTAACAGACAAACTGTGCCATTTTGATCACAAATAATTTAAAAAAAGAACTTGTCCCTTTTTACATTTGGCTAGCTGAAATAATTATCCTTTTTTGCAAATAAACTCAATTTTTGATATCCTATTTCCTGTACAATCTTTTACATTTTGTAACACATTAATATGCCAAACGATAGAGTTTAAAATGAGCTACAAAATGGTATATATTTTTATTTTTTTTGGAAAAATTGAATTGCCCCCTTTTGAATTTGCTTGACATTCATTTCGTGTTAAAATTTATATTATAAACAATTCACACGTATTAAAATAGATAAGAATAGATGTATTTATGTATTATTTAACTTTCTTCTCATTTCTACTATCAAGTAATTTGACAAATTCAATATTAAGAAAAGTTTTGGCACTTGTTGAAACTTTCGTATTGAAGTTTTCAATTTTGTATATTATTTTAAAAGAATTTTAACAGATATTCAAATTACATGTTGTCTAAACATAGCAAAATTTCAATTTTCGACCCATTATATCTTCTAAGCAGGGGATGTGAAAAAAAAATTTCATTGATCGAATCCTGCTAATTTCTAAGGATCTAAAAAATTTTAAAAATTTTCAAAACTTAAAAAAAAAAATCTCAATATTTTAAAACTTACGGAAGAAACAAAAGCTGAACCCTATCTAAAAAATATTCAAATCATAACGGCCTCGGTTCAGATTATCTGTACACGAATTATATAACTTAATTGAAAAATAGTCTCTGTACCTCAAAAAGGTTTAGGAGTATTCTAACTTTGATACGTTGTTTGTAACAACCAAAAAGAGGCAAATTAGATATAAACATGTGATGAAAAAAACCAAGGATTTTTACAAAAGCACATTTTGAAATTTATATTGTATTACATACTGAGTTTAACTTTGGAAATATTTACTTGGAAATAGTTACTGTTTACTTATAAAATTAACTGCTAACTGTAAAGTTTATATTTTAAAGTTGTTATAGCCCTTCAATGGGGAAGGTTGCCAAGTTTCTCAAGGATCTAACTTCATCTAACACCCGCCCTCTCCGTCCCCTCCATTTTTTAGGGTCTAGGAATTAAATTGTGCATTCCACAAAAATTTGGAATATTATTTAGAATTATACAATCTAAGCAAAAATGGGTAAAACTGAGAGCCACTTTCTTCAATTTAAGGAACCGCTTTTAAATTTAAGAAAAACCTTTAACATATGTTAAAAAATAATGTTGGGCCTTTAAATTTTGTATATTAATAAAAAAAAAAATTGGACAGGTATTCAAGTTACAGGTGCTTAAAAATAGCAAAATTTCAATTTTCGAGCCCTTATAGCTCTTAAATAGAATGCTAGACAAAAAAAATTTTGTTAACCGACTCCTACTAATTTCTGAGTATCTAACTTCTCCCAAAATTTTAAGACCCTAGCTTGAACCGTTCAGAAGATATGTGTGGCCAAAAATTTTGCAAAAATTGAGTTTTGCGTAATGTTAAATTTTAGTACCGTATGGTAACCCTAAACATTTTCCTTTTAAATATTTATAAAGTTCATGAAACCAGCTATCATTTGCCGTTTTCAGATTGAAAATATATCTCAGAACTCTTGTTATAACAATTTAAATATAGCGCTTTTTCCAACTTTGGCGGGCTGTAGCCTCGATTTTTCTACGAAATTTTTTTTTGTGCAAAAACTACCCATGGTTAAAATTTCTTTACTCTATTTCAAACGCTGTAAAAGTTTTTGTAAACATACGGACGGACGGACAGACGGACGAACAGAGTGAAGCTATATAGGCACATTTTTACAAAATTTTTTGAAAATGTGCTAAAAAGTATTTTTATTTTTACTCAGCGTCACCTCCCGAGTCGATTTAGTGAAGTCCGTCCTTTATTCCTTAAATACGATATCAAATTCCTTAAATAAATTTAAGTGAGTTTTTTATTAATATTGCCGAACAATTTATACCATCTGAATATTTATTTCGTTGTTGTTGTAATAGTAAATTTAGTTGAATAGAAGATAAGTACGAGAAAACAGATTTTCTTTGAAAATTTTACGGGGTGGAAAATTATGAAAACTATTCTGCAACTTAAAAATTCTAACTCATTTGGTATTGATTCCATATGAAATATGTTATTAAAAAATTTCATTTAATGTTATTGATGTTTTAGCAAATATGTTTAACAGCAGTAGTTTTAAATGGAGTTTTTCCAGATAAGTTAAATATTGCATAAAAGTTACCACTACATATGAAAGGTGATATGAAAAATATAGGCAATTACAGGCCCTTCAAAATTCAATAATTATGAATTAATAATTCGAAAAAATCTGATTAGAATAATATGTAACAAACGTCATATTCATCATACAATAGAGCTTTTTAGAAATTTAAAAATATTACCAATATGACAACTGTTTTAATATAAGGTGCTAAAGATATTTTTCAACAGAAGTGGGCGATTAAACTGTAGAACATCAAGAACATATGGTCTAACATTATACAACAGTCTCAATATAGAGATTCTAATTTTTTGGACTAAAGTTTATTAAAAATTTCTACAACTCAATATCATGCAAACTACATAATAAAATTCGTCATAATATTAGGCGCATTGAAAGTAGAAATATACTGATTTATAGCATTAAATCTTGGCTATTTAGCTTTGATTTATAGCATTAAATCTTGGCTATTTAGCTTTGATCAAAATAATATGAGAATTTGTTACAGGCATTCGTGTGAAATTTTTCTTATTATTTTTATCATGATTTTCTATTTTAAATATATTTTTTTTTCTTACATGTTGTTTGCAAATAACTTAATGAATTTCAGGTTATATAGGGTGTTCAAAATTCAGGTATCATTTAAATTTTAATAAAAAAAAAGACTTTTTTTTGAAATATTAAATATATTTTTATTTTAATTTATTACAAATAGGTTCCGGTTAATAATGAAAAATTATGTCGACCAAGTGGCCCCTTCAACTTCGGCAGGCTCCCAATCTTTTACCAAAATTCTGAATCACTATGTTCAATAAACTATTCTCAATGGTTGAAATCTGCTCGATAATTTTGTTTTTAAGTTCTTGAATTGTTGTGGGATTATTGATGTACACTTTCGATTTCACAAAACCCCACGAAAAAAAATCCCATTTAAAAAAAATGTATCAACCATCAGCTTGATGGCACGATTTGTTAGAGCATTTTCTCTACCAAATTTTGTTCGAAATTTCCTAATTACATCTTGAAAACTTTTACCATTTTCAAAAAATGTTGTAATAACAAAAACACGTTGTTCCTTCGTGTAACGTTCCATATTACCTAACCGGGATGTATTTAGAATATACCTAAAGAAACCTCGTATAAAAATTAGAGGTAGAAAAAAAATGGCGGCAAAATCAAAATGATACCTCAATTTTGAGCACCCCTTACTTTTTCACTTTTCTTAGACCTTAGTTAATAAAAAAATTAAAATAAATTTTTATATATAAGTATATGGTCACCCCACCACTTAATTTAATTACAAATGAATATAATTTTGCTATAAATGGTATTTTAATACTGTTGTAATTTCCCAAAAAAAATATCAAATTTTTTCTTAAATATATTTTTTTTTTTTTCAATTTATTTATAAATTTTATATGTAAACGTAGACTTAAAATATTTCAAGAGATTTGAAATAAATAAATAAAATTTCTAAAATACTAAGAAATATTGATAACATTTTACATTTAAATATAACGGGGAAGAGTGTAGTAGAGTAGACTGTGTCAACTCTGGGATACCCGTATGACCGTAACATATACATTATATCATCCGGTTAATTACTTTTGGCTTTATTAAGTGTAGTGGAATACTCATATAAAATAAAGAGTTGTATGGCAGCTACTCGAAGCCTCTGTCGTAGACCAACCAAATTTTGCAGAAACTTTGGCCATTACACTAAACAATTGTTGGTAAAAATTCAGACACCCAGCTTCATTAGGTGGAGAGTAATCCTCATATAAAATAAGAAGTTGTATGGCAGCTACTCGAACCCACTCCACTAGACCAACCAAATTTTGCAGAAACTTTGGCCATAAAACTAAACAACTTTTGGCAAAATTTCAGACACGTAGCTGTAATAGGTACAGAGTAATGCTCACATAAAAAAGAAGTTGTATGGCAGCTACCCGAACCCATGGACCAACATGGCTGGATTTAAATAGCGATGACGGCTATTTCAAAAAAACGAATTTGCGGAAATTTCAAGATCCTGGCTCCTTTAGTTTTTGAGTTATCGTGCGGACGGACGGACATACATAGCTAAATCGATTTATTTTTCGATTCTGATCTGATCCATACACTTGAGTCTATATCTACCCCCCCCCCCCCCCCCGCTCCTTCTCAGCGTCACAAACGTAATGGCAAATTTATTATACCCTTTGACTATATAGTCATACGGGTATAAAAATTAATACTACAGTACCTTTGTAATGCTGCATACCTTTTAACAAAATTTAAGAATATTACTCATTTCTCAATTATATATCACCTATTGGAATCAATTTAATAAAATACCTGGTATAATAAATGTTAAAAAAAAAATTTTTGTCGTTCATTAAAACAATTAGGGAGAAAGCCTGTCGTAGGACTGGTGTTAATGTAAAAATCAAATTTTTTAATTCTGAATCAATAAAAATAAAGAAAAATCCTAAGCAAAAAAATGATGTGCAATGAATTTATTCGCATTTACAAAACAAATATTTAAATAAAAACTGATCTGAATTAAACCCTACAACCTAAAGCTTTAGATTTCGATTAAAATTATTAGATTTCGTAATCCTCGCTCTACCATCTGACCGCTTGGTTACTTAAACTTCACTTGCTAAGTGTTAATTTTGACAAAAAGGGCACGTGACTTAGCATCAGTTTCTAGCACTTAAATGACTGAATGTTTCAACATTTAAATGAACATTTTAATAATGTTGTTTTTTTTTTTGGTTAAGTTTATGTCTTTAAATATTCCATTACAATATCATTAATGTTAGAAATCATTTTTAAATATTATGATTTTTTTTTTTTTCTGTTTTTTCAAACAATAAAAAAATAACGAAATAAATTATATGTTACGTGTACAAATAACATTTAACATAGCATAGGGGACGCTAATCAGCAGCAGCAGTTCGTCTTTTACTATATTTAGATATTTTAGATTTTAATTTGTGAAATATATTTAGCCCAATTTATTTCAAATGTCGTCGACATGCAGGAAATATCGAAAAACATCCTTGTATCAAATTTGAAGCTTTTACTTTAGTTTCGAGTTTCAATTTTTATTAATTTTGAAGATATGCTTTAAGGTCGCCGGAGTTGTGTGGGTGGCCCCGAAACTATTACTTCAATTGGTCCCACATTTCAAGGACACTTAGGATATAGGAAGAGACACCCTTAAACCAGTTTTAGAGTTTCTATCTTCTTTGGTTTTACAGTTTTTTTTTTTTCTTTTTTTTTTACGAAGGAATGGAAAGCTCGAAAGCCACCCATTGAAACTATGCGGTGTTTCTTTGAGTAGTGTATGATTTTAACACAACAAAACCGCATCCTTTTGGAACCAAATTTTAGGAGGGAACCAGAAATACAAATGTACAGTGTGGTTACAGGGATGAGGATATGGAAGGATTTAGGATTATGGTGGAAGTTATTTGGAATATCTGGATTATGGGGAATGGGGAAAATTTGATGGGATATTTAGAAGAAAGATGTTAATGTTCTTCTTATATTTGGTTAAATCATATATATATTACTAGCAGATTTACCCGGCGTTGCCCGGGAGCGTGCAAATTGCAAAAAGCATGTTTCGGCTATTTCTTCGAAGTACTGCATTGGTTAAAAAGAAAGCCACAAAAAATACTTGTTGAGTTCCGTTAACCCATTGTGGCACAGCAGCTTTTTACAGATTTTTTCATTACTTTACTCTTAAGCAGAAACGGTTTGACCACTTGAATGTAAGTTTTGTATTCGTACATGTATAAACTTATGGTTCCTACGATTATTCAAAAAAAAACTTTTTGTAAGTAAATTACTTCCAAATTTTGAAAGTAGGTAAAACTTCTTCGAATTAGGGGAATGTTTAAATAAATGTTTTGTCGTGTTCTTTTAACCGATGTCGAAACAAAAACTTTAAAAAACAGTTTGCAAAACAATTTTAACGATTATCTCTAATTTTTCTATACGTTTTTGTTCTGCTTCTTGACAATTTGGTGCTGCATGAATTTTTATTGTTAGTATTTGTGTAGGTTAGAAACAAAGTTGAACTATTCCATTTTTCAAAAAAAAAAAGTTAAATATCCAGAAAAATTCTGCTAGAAAAATGCAACATTTTGATATATTCAACTTTTTTCTATGTAAAACCATTCCTGAGAAAATCAACTTTAAAATGTACGTTTTTTTTTCAAAATAGAACTATTCCACTTACATGGTGGAAACAAAACTAAACTATTCCATGCAAAATTATATTGAAACAAAACAAAACTATTCCTATATATCTGTTACTTACAATCGTATTATTTATTATCAAAATAGAACTATTCCTGTGTTCTATTATTTTATTAATTTTTGGCGTGAAAATTTGAAACTGTCAGAGTTATGTTTATACAATTCACATTTGCAATTTATACTCCATAAAAGAAAGAGGTGTTTTTTATAAGTAAGTAGAATATCTTAATATTATAATATCTATATTATTATTTTAATTATGTATTTGAATAAATATAAAAAAAATATACCTTAATATTAGAAAATGGAATCTTTGGAATATCCTGTCGAAACTGATCATCCGCGCAAAAGAAAAATTAATATCAAAAATCGTAAGCAGACCATTGCAAAAATTCAGCGGTATAAAAGGAAAAATTTACCAGAAATGCCTAAATGCCAACACAAAGAAAAAAGTGGATTCAAATGCAAACAACTGAAACCTGCCGATGCATTAAAATTTTCAGATGCATCTTACATGATACCAGCTTAAATGTCGCAAGATGCGTTTTTGTTAACTTATTGCCAAATTACTGCTCCAAAAAGAACTGGTCGCGGTTTAGCAAAAGGTAATAAACAAAAATTTTGTGTAAAATATACTATTCGCACAAAAAAAGGATTGATTTTAAAAGTATGTATACAAAAACATTAAAAATGTTAAGGTATACTGAAATTATATTTTGTGTACATATTTTATTTTAAAGGTATGTCAAAAAACATTTTTAAATATACTTGGGATTACAAAAGGAAGATTACACCGTGTTTGCTCTCGTAATTTTGAAACGGGACTGGCTGTTAAAAGAAAAAAAAGATGGTTTACTTTTGATTTCTTTTGACTGTCAAAAAAATATGCCATTGCAGAAACTTCCAGACCAAGCAGCTTACTTTAGCCGACAATTATATATATATATGTTTGCAATTGTGGAAGGAACATCAAAAAGTGCACTTGCGAAAGAAAACACATTTTCATATTACTGGACCGAAAATTGTCATGCGAAAGGATCCAACGAAATTGCATCCTCTGTTTTCCAATATTTGAACAATAAAGACATGACTCGTATAACCACGATTCGTTTAATTGCCGAAGGATGTGGAGCCTAAAACAAAAATTCCATCATGGTTGGCATGTGCCAATATAGGTTAGCGACAAAAGCTCCACGTCATGTAAAACGAATAGAAATCATATTTCCAATTGCAGGACACTCATATTTACCTGCCGACAGGGTCTTTGCCCAAATTGAAAAAAAGGTAAAGGCAAAGGAGACCATAGTAAATGTATAGGAGTATTTAGAAATCTACAGTGAATTTGGTACCACTAAAAATTTAGGAAGTGATGATTGTCCTGTATATGATTTTAAATTCGAAATCGAAAAAAATTGTAAGCCTACTGGCAGCTGGAATTTCAAATTTAAAGAGAGTAAAAGATTTTATTTAACAAGAGAGAAAAATAATAGCATTCTCGTAAGAGAAGTTTTTTACAGGTCGGACATCGGGGTTGATAAGTCTACCATTAAATGTGGAAGAAACCTAAACCAAATTAAGCTTGATAGATTGCCTCTTGGCATTAGGGTAAATGATTTAAAACTGAATGACGTTGATAACCTACTTTCCACACATTTTGGAAATGAATGGAAATCAATTGAGCAGCTGAATTTTTATAAGAATATATTAAACGGAAACGCTGACTTTCTGCAAAACATTAATGGCGATAATTTTTGCCAGCAACAAAGTCCTGAAATTAATATTATTAGAGTATAGACTGAGTATAGACTATAAAAATTTAAATTTTTTAATTGAATTTTGAAATTAACTGATTTCATACTTTTAATGTTTTTATTTTTTTATAAATTTTATATTTTGTTAATTTATTTTTATTTATTTTATGTTCGTAATAAAGGAATTTATGTGATTTAATAAAAAAAGGCAAAGAATGCGTTACTTTAAAAATATAAGAAAATTTAATTTTATTAACAAACTGAAACTATTCCCTGAATAATTTTTTCAAAACAAAACAATTCCAATTGTTATTTTCAAAACGAAACCATTCCAAATTTTTTAGCTTGATAAAAGGCAAACCGAAAGCTTGTGATTTTAATCGTTAATAGCAGATACTCCAAACACTAAACGTTTACGTTTAGCTTAACTTATTTATCAACAATTTGATGGGGAAAAAAGTTAAAAGTATTTTTTATTTTACTCAAAAATTTTCTACATGGAATAGTTTAACTTTGTTTCTCACCTACACATTTGATAAATTTGTTTAAAAATGCCTAAAAAACTCGTTTTAAAAAAATGGCTTTATTAAATTTTAAAATTAGCGTGTACACCATTCTTGTGCTAACTTCTTTCAATAACATCAACTTAAATTAAAACTCCATTGAGAGGTCACAAGGGTATACTAATATTGCCATTTTGTTATTATACTAAGTAAATAGCAGTTTGCTTGAATTGCCAGCGTTTGAATAAAATATAGTCGATGGTTTAGAAAAGGTTTAAAAATCTGCTTTTCAACTTATATTTTGTTTTGTCCTTAACTGAAAATTCTACTACGCTCTTCCTCATTTGTTTATGATTTTAAGAAATGTTTTAAGAGATTAAGAGATTTTAAGAAAGATTTTAAGAGATTTGAGAGAAATGTAGGCTCTTTCTTGGAAAAACTGTTTTATAAAACTATGTATTTAAGTATAAAATATACGAAATTGATTTTGTTTTGATTTTATTTGAAGAAAACTGCAATTTTACACTGAAATCTTTTTTTAAATAACAACAACTGCAAAGTAGATAAAAAACAAGTAAAGAGACAATCAGTCGGTGCAACCGACTTAGAAATACCCTACACCTATTTGGTTCAAATTTCATGACATATCCATAGGTCATTTTAACACCATAAAAGCTGTTATTAATTTGATCGTAAGACATAGCTAACCAAATTAACTTTATAATACTAAAAACATTTTCTAATTACACTATCTCTTAAAAAATATTACAAATTCTTACTAATTTATTTATTTAAAAATATTAAAAAACAGAAAAACTTGTTATTAATGAAAATATATTTATTCCAATTCAATTACAAAATGAAAAAATTCTAGTTATTAAATTTTGTGATAAAAAGGTAATCAAGGCATAATATATTTAATAATCCAAATTTTTCAAAATTGCAATTACTTTAAACGGCTAGTTAATATACATAATAGAAAAGCTTATACACAAAATATGCAATAAATGTATTTCTAAAATACAATTACAAATTTACATCTTTTCATTCAATTCATTTAAATATAAAAATAAATTTTACATAAATGCAGCAAGTTCCTTTGAAGAAAACTGAACCACTACAATTAAGTCTAAATTTCGGGAACACATAGGAAATAGGAAATATATTCTTTGGCTTCGAAATTATACTCGTTCGGCCTCAAATCGATCAAAAGCTTCTAGAATCCGAACTCATTGACCAAACTCGACCAGAACCAATTCCAATGGTGCTTTCATTACTAGTAACCTAAAGTTTAAATTTCAACAAAAAAGCGGCATTATTTTTTGAGTTATGGTGTTTTTAAGATATATGTTTGTTAGCTCTTGAACTTTTCAAGGGTTCCAGAACCCGAAATTTTGGTACGATTACGCCCATATGCAGTCCCGTCATACTTTCAATACTAGTTAACCTTTGTACACAATTGGAACGTGTTATCTTAATTTAAAGTTACTAGTTTTATTAATTTCGATGATAAACTTTTACACATTGGGGGGTCTAAGAAAGGAACAAAATTAGAGGGACACGCAGGAAATAGTAAAGAACAGCCATGTGCCAAATTTGAAACTTCTAGTTACTATTAATTTCGAAAATATACTTTAAGGTCCTTGGAACTGATAGGCTGGTCCACACCCAGTACTCTAATTGAGCTCAAATTTAAAGGACACTAAGGAAATCGAAAGCGATACCAAATTTGGAGGTTCTATCTTCATTGGTTTCGGAATTATGCTAGTTTGGCCTAAATTCGATCAAAAAGTCCTAAGTTCCGAACCCATCGTCCAATCCTCACCGTACGTAATCACCGCCGTAGTTTCATGACCAATAACCTACAGGACAAATTTCATGAAGATAGCGTCATTAGTTGTTAAGTTATCGTGATTATTTATATATGTTCGTTAGCCCTGAAACCGATTAAAAGGTCCAGAATCTGAACCCTTGGGCTGATTTCGCCCTTATGCAGTCCACGCTTAACTTTAAGCACTAGTTAACCCATGTACACAATTTGAACGTTCTATCTTAATTTTAAGTTACTATTTTTAATAATTTCGATTATAAGCTTTTAAAACTTAAGAGGGTCTAAGAGGGATACTGAACCACCACTCCAATTGATCCCAAATTAGGGGGACACGTAAGGGATAGTAAGGAACACCCTTGAGCCAAATTTGAAGCTTCTACATTTTTTTAAGTTGTTATCTTTATTAATTCTAACTTTTTTTTTTAATAATTTCGATTATAAGCTTATAAAACTTAAGAGGGTCTAAGAGGGATACTGAACCACCACTCCAATTGATCCCAAATTAGGGGGACATGCAAGGGATAGTGAGGAACACCCTTGAGCAAAATTTGAAGCTTCTACATTTTTTAAGTTGTTATCTTTATTAATTTTAAAGATATGCTTTAAGGTCTTCGGAAATGTATGGCTAGTCCCCGACCAACTATTCTAATGGGGCCCAAATTTCAAAGACATTAAGAAAATAGGAAGGGACACCCTGATACAAAATTTGGAGGTTCTATCTTCTTTGGTTTCGGAATTATGCTCGTTTGGCCTAAATTCGATCAAAAAGTTCTAGTTCCGAACCCTTGGTCCAATTCCGAACTTACGCAATCCCCGAAGTAGTTTCATTACTAGTAACCTACAGCACAAATTTGATGAAGAAAGCGTCATTAGTTGTTGAGTTATTGTGATTTTTTATATATGATCGTTAGCCCTTCGATCGATTAAAAGGTCCAGAATCCGAAACAATGAGCCGATTTTGCCCATATGCTATCCCCGCCGTACTTTCGGTCCTAGTAACCTCCAGTTAAAATTTCATTAAGATAGCTCTATTTTTTTTTTGAGTTATCGTGCCTACGGACAGACCGACAGACGGACGGACATGGCTATATCGACTCAGGAGGTCAAGCTGATCACAAATATATATACTTTTCTATATCTAGCTCGCTTTCTTTAGGTGGTTACAAACACCATACCAAAGTTAATATACCCTTTTACCTATTCTATAGGTGTAGGGTATAATAAAATGTGTCAATCACAACCATCAGGATTTGAACCTGAGACTAATGTTTAAAATTTGATAAAAGAAACACTATCATTCCGTTCTAGATCCTCTTTTATATAATACGTGCTAGATCTTTAATTTAAAGCAAATTCAAACATAAAAAAATTAAATATAATATAATAACAGTAATTTAGAAAAACATTTTACTTAAAAAATTTTTTAAATAATTTTGTTTTATAAGTAAATGTAATATATACATCTTCTCATTAATTAAATACATACAAAATATATAATTATAAGTTAATAAATGCATACAGGTGTATAATATTTAGGTAGGTACATTCGCAAAATTTTATAAAATAATAATTTTTTTTTTATTAAATTGAAAATCTATTTTATTATTTTTATTTTGATAAATATAAAATATATTATAAATATATATATATATATATATATATATATATACATATCATAAAATAACATAAAAAAGAATTTATATAATTACCGAACTAGTAATAATATGAATAATTATTATATTATATACTATTATATATTTTTTTATTTGGAAATTATTACTTACCTCACTATTAAATTTTAATTTACACAAACGATCAAAAGTTCCAGAACCCGAACCCGTGTTCCGATTTCGCCAATATGTAGTCCCCGATGTACTTTCAATACTAGTTAATCCAACACAATTGGAGGTTCTATCTTAATTTTAAGTTATGATTTTTATTAATTTCGATGATAAGCTTTTAAAACTTGAAGGGGTTTAAGAGAAGTACTAAACCACCACCTCAATTGAACCCAAATTATGGGGACGAGCAGGAAATAGTAAATAACACCCATATGCAAGACTTGCAACTTCTACACTTGTTTCAAATTACTATCTTTATTAATTTCGAAAATATACTTTAAGGTCCTCGGAACTGAGTGGCTGGTCCCCGACCCACTACTCCAATGGGGCCCAAATTTCAAAGACACTTAAGAAATAGGAAGGGGCACCCTGATACCAAATTTGGAGGTTCTATCTTCATTAGTTTCGGAATTATGCTCGTTTGTTAGCCCTGACACCGATTAAAAGGTCCGGAATCCGAACCGTTGGGCTGATTTCGCCCTTATATAGTCCGCGCTGTACTTATAGTACTAGTTAACCCTTGTACACAATTTGAACGGTCTAATTTTAAGTAACTATTTTTAGTAATTTCGATTATAAGCCTTTAAAACTTGGGAGGTCTGAGAGGGGTACAGAACCACCACTTCAATTGATCCCAAATTAGGGGAACACGCAAGAGATAGTAAAGAACACCCTTGTGGCAAATTGGAAGCTTCTACATTTTTTCAAGTTGTTATCTTTATTAATTTTAAAGATATGCTTTAAGGTCTTCGGAAATATGTGGCTGGTCCCCGACCCACTACTCCAATGGGACCCAAATTCACAAGACACTTAGGAAATAGGAAGGGACACCCTGATACTATATTTGGAGGTTCTATCTTCATTGGTTTCGGAATTATGCTCGTTTGGCCTAAATTCGATCAAAAAGTTCTAAGTTCCGAACCCATGGTCCAATCCCGACCTTACGCAATTCCCGAAGTAGTTTCATTACTAGTAACCTACAGCACAAATTTGATGAAGATAGCGTCATTAGTTATTGAGTTATCGTGATTTTTTATATTTGTTCGTTAGCCCTGAAACCGATTAAAAGGTCCAGAATCCGAACCCATGGGCCGATTTCGCCCATATGCAATCCCCGCCGTACTTTCAGTCCTAGTAACCTACAGTTAAAATTTCATCAAGATAGCTCCATTATTTTTTGAGTTATCGTGCCTACGGACGGACGGACGGACGGACATGGCTATATCGACTCAGGCGGTCACGCTGGTCACAAATATATATATACTTTTCCATATCTAGCTCGCTTCCTTTAGGTGGTTACAAACACCATACCAAAGTTAATATACCCCTTTACCTATTCTATAGGTGTAGGGTATAACAAAGACTTACGAAAAAATGTAGTGAAGGAACATTTTACGTTATTTAAGTTTAAAGATATTATTATTCGGATTCTTTATTAGCTTTATTTTTATTATTATTAATATTATCTCATTTAGCTTTTGCCTTATTTGAGACTATTTGAGAGCAAAAAAAAATAGTATTTTAATTAAGTGAGCTTTTGGAATAAAAAATTTAAAAATATGACATAGCCTATGTCACCCCCCGGGCTCACAGAATTATTCCGTTAAAATTTTTTGACAATCGGACCAGTGGTTTTCACGTGAATCCTGGACAAACAAACAAATTTTCTCTTTTATATATTAGATAAACTTTGGAGAACACATTTGATGGAATATGGTACCATAAACGAGATGAACGCATGACAAACGAATTTCCATAAGCTGTGTTACACCATCTGGCTAGCTCAACTGTGTAGGGATGATCATCTGTTGCCCTCCTTGTTCCCGTTGGAAAATCTTGAATGGAGGCATAAGTTGTTTGATTTCTTTAGAACAGGTGTTAGTCCCTACAAGATATCTATACAACAAGGTCAGTGATCCAACAGTGCGACGATGGCTGAGTGGAGAGAGCGTTGAGGTTACACTGGGATCATTTATAAAACGAATAGCTCTATTTTGCACTTTATATAGATATTCCAGCGCCGTAATTGGAGCACCAGCCCAAATATGTGCATTATACTCCATTTTCGGCCTAATATAAGTTTTATAGATATTAAAAAGATCATAGGATGAGAAGTAAGTTTTGCAGCGATACAAGAAACCCAAACATTTAGCAGCGTCCTTAGCTACTCCAAAAATATGATTTGACCTAGTCAATTTTGTGTTTAGCTCAATCCCCAAAATGTTCAAGTCTTCCGAATGCTGCAAAGCCTCTCCTTGAAAAGAAAGGTTCGGAATAGTTGTTGCTATTTTTCGCGAGACTAGACTGCATTGGGCTGTTTTGGTGTTGAAATCAACTCTGGTTAATTCACTTATAGTGAAATTTTTTACTGTTGAATTAATCTGATGATTAATGTTACTGCGGCTATGAAATTCATGAAAAGCAACAAGGGTACTGTCTGTGGTCTGCGAAGCTATGGATTGGAATGGAGGTTAATGATACTAGGTCATTTATAAATATTAGAAAAAGGCTGGGGGATAAAACAGATCCCTGAGGGACACCAGCATTTATTTTAAAATCTTTGTATGAATATCCATCGACAAGAACACGAATCGTGCCATTCGAAGGAAATCTCCAATCCATTTAACAAAAACCCTACCTAGATCTCAAGCCTTGCATTTTGCCAATAAACCATGCCAAACTCGATCGAAAGCTTTAGAAATATCCAAAGCCACAACATCAGACTCATCAGAATGGTGAAGACTGATATTAAGCTTTTCGCACAGGTAGGTCACGAAATCACCAGTTGAACGACGGGCTCTGAACCCGTATTATCGATCATGAAGCAAACCTTTACGATCTATATATTTCAAAAGCTTACAGTTTATAACTTTTTCCATTACATTGGAGATTGGTTAGTTAGAGGGATCGCTTTTATCGCATGTGCAACCTTCCATTGGCTAGGATGAATACCCGAAGTAAAGGAAAGATGGAAAAGGTTGCGCAGAGATGGCGCAGAGGACTGCTCGCATCCTAAAGTATATTCTACCAAAGGAGCAGCCAACTTCTGGAATAGATGGAGGTCTTTGAGTTGACGGAGGCAGCAAAAGTCCCAAAGGACTGGCTATTCTTGGGCATATGTATTAGTTTTCGTTTCAACTATTGGTTGAATAAGAATTTTTGCTTGTTGATAACTCTCTTACATCTGTTCCGAACCATTATATAGTTGGTCCTGTAAAAATTGGTTTTGTAAAAATTGTTCAGACTCATACCAATTTTTTGGGAAGGGACCTTTGGTTGGACACCGAGCTTGGCTGGAAGCTTGTATTGACCAAACAGTGATCAGAGCCCTCCAGGGGGCAACCAACTAAAACCACATACTTTTAAGGGTGTGTGGTTAGAAACAGATCCAAGAGGTGACCTTCTTGATCAGCGCGGTCAGGGATTCTTGTGGGATTTTTAACAAGTTGAGAAAGGTGAAATAGAGTGAAAAATAATTCAACTTGTTTCCCAATCGAGTTTTGATTTGGAGAAGAGGTACTGGAAAAGTGAAGCTTTGTTATGAACTTAAAATCCCCCGCCAGAACAATTTTAGTTTCAGGATAACAATCGAGAATTTCATTGATCTGGTTTTAAAGGTTTTCAATTTCCATAACAGTTTCATGTTCAATTGAATTGGGTGATCTGTATAGAAAAAAGAAATGTATAACATTCTTTTCAACATGGATTTTGACCCAAACATAATTGAAAGTTGGGCTTGAAGATTTATATTTGTCAAGAGTGTTAAAAGCAATGTCTGTTTTTATGTAGATGACGATGCCCCTTTTGGTAACGAAGCGTGAAATGAGTGAGTAGCCGTTAATATCGAAGTTAACATTGTGACCACCAACTAAACCGCGTATATTACAAAAATTAATCTTAAAGTTGATAATTTTGTTAGAAATTAGAAAGAAAGAAAACAAGGAAAAAAAAACAAAAAAAGAAAAAATGCTATTAAAAAAATAAAAAAAAAATAAAATTAAAAAAAAAAAAAAATTTTAATTTTTAAAATTTTAAATTTAAAAGTCTTATTTCGAGCGAGAAAAACTTGTATGATATAGAATCTATATAAAAACATTTGTAATTGTGAAAATATAAATAGTTAAATACAAAAACAAAATAAAAGTTTATTAAAATTATTGAACAATTGAAGAATTTATTAATTAAGTTACGGTGTTTTTATGATGATATATTGAGAGTGGAGAGAGTTATTATAAACATTAACATCTATCAATGGGAAGGAGAGAGTGGATATATTGTTTTGTTTACCACTAGAGGAAGATTAAAACAAGTATTACTTCAAAAAAAAAAAAATAATCCAAGCCGTACTGTCATTTACAACCCAGAGTAAAAATTTCATCAAGAAAAGGTCAGTAGTTGTTGAGCTATCGGTATTTTATATGTATGTTCATTAGCTAATTTTCCCCAGACCGTACATTTTATTGTTAATCAAATTTAAAACTATCTGGTTTTCAATATTTTTTTGTTTAGAAAGAAAATAAAAGCAAAACTGTTCCTATCTACAAATACTCCAATCAAAACTGTTTTGGCTTAAATTATTTATGCACGAGTTGTTCAACTTAACTGAAAAACATATGATATCAAATTTAAATAAATTTCTTATTATTAGGTTAACTATGAAATAGGTAAAAGGCTAGATTAACTTTGGTATGATGTTTGTAACAGTCGACAGAAGGAAAGTACGATATGGGAAAGTGTATATATTTGTGTTCAGTGTTAACCTATGAGTAAATTTGGTCATGTCGGTCGCTCCGTCCGTCTGCCGGTTGGCAAGATAACTCAAAACCTTATAGAGCTATCTTAAAAAATTTCAACTATAGGTTGCTAGTCTTGAAAGAACGGCGGTAATTGCATATAGACGTGATCAGGCAAGCACAATAACTCAAAAACTAATGACGCTATATTGACGCAAATACTGTAAATTAATACTAATGAAAGTCCAGCGGGGATTGCATAAGTTTGACATCGGAGCATGGGTTCGGATTCTAGAAGCTTTAATTATTAAATAAAGATAATTAAATTATAATAAATATTAAAATTTTTAATAATTATATAAAATAAATTAAATAAATAAAAATTATAAAAAAAAAAAAAATAATTAAAAAAATATTTTCATTTTAAATAAATATTTTTAACTTTAAGTGAAGTCCGTAAATTTTATTTTTAATCAAATTTAAATCTATCTGGTTTTCAATATTTTTTTTTTAGTGTGTAGAAAGACAAGAAAAACTGTTCTTATTTACAAATATTCCAATCAAAACTGTTTTGGTTCAAATTATTTGTGCACGAGTTGTTCAACTTAACTGAAAAACAAAAGATATCAAATTTAAATAAATTTCTTATTATTAGGTTACCTATGAAATAGTTAAAAGGGTATAATAATTTTGGTATGGTGTTTGTAACCATCGAAAGAAACAAAATACGATATGGAAAAGTGTATATATTTATGATCAGCGTTAACCCCTGAGTCGATTTAGTCATGTCAGTCCGTCTGTCCGTCTGCCAGTTGGCACGATAACTCAAAATCTTATGGAGCTATCTTAAAAATATTTCAACTCTAGGTTGCTAGTCTTGAAAGAACGGCGGTAATTGCATATAGACGACATCGGGCTAACGAGCATATATACAAAAACACAATAACTTCAAAACAAATGACGCTATATTGACTCAATTTATACTGTAGGTTAATACTAATGAAAGAGCAGCGGGCACTGTATAGGGTTGACATCGGACCATGGATTCTAGAAGCTTTTGATCGAATTGATATCAAACGAGCATAAATCAAAAAACAAAGAAAACAGAACCTTCAAACTTTGTGCAAGGATATTTCTTCCTCGTTTGTGTCCTCAAAAATTGGGACCAATTGTAGAAGTAGTTCGGATACAACCTACACAACTCTTGAAATGTTATACAACGGTGTTATTTACTATTTTTGTTATATGCCTAGAATTCGAGCTCAATTATAGTGGCGGTTCAGGTACCTCTCACACTCCTCAAAATGTCTAAAAGGCATATCTTCGAAATTTATAAATAAAAATGAATTGTGGTACAAGATTTTCTGTTCTATTTACTTTCTTAGTTAATACCTCATTATTTTTATATGGATTAGTATTAGTATTATCGTATGCTTACATTTTAATATAAAACATATTATATATATCTTTTTAACTTTAATAAAACCAGTTTTAATTTTAAGGGAAAACATTTTCATTTTAAATGAAAAAATTTAAATTTTAAGTCAAAACATTTTAATTTTAAATTAAATTTTTTTACTTTAAGTGAAGACATTTTAAATGAATATTTTTAACTTTAAGTGAAGACGTTTTTATTTTACATTAAGATATTTTGCTGCAGTAATTTAAGTAATACAATAATATATATTTTTTCTATACATATATGTAAACAAAGAATAACATATATTTTATACTTCAGTAATTTAAGTAATATAATAATATGTATTATTTCTATACATGTGTAAAAAAAGAATAACATATATATATAATATACTGCAAATATATACATATATATTACATAAATATATTAAAAAAGCACATAATGCTTAGGCTGTCCAGAACTCAACGTGCCAAATTTTAACATATCCAGAACTAACATATTGAATATTGCGCAACATCAAGTTACATTCAAAGCCATAGCTAACGAAGATATAAAGATATCAACAATAAATAGTGATGATTACAGACAAATAAAAATTTATATAAAAGAAATAGTTTCAAACTGAACCATTCCAAAAAATATAGAATTTCACACATATCAGCTTAAGGACGATAAATTCGTCATAAGAGCAATCATTCGTCACTAGATTCGTCTACCAGCTTCTACAATTCAGTCAGGGTGACATTAAAATTGAATTAGAACAAAAAGGCAATCAAGTAATTGCAATTTCAAATGTCATTAAGAAATCCATTGTACAAGGTAAAAAAATTACAACCACTTTTCCGTTATTCTATGTGGATTTAACATCAAAAAACAATGACAAAGAAATATTTCAAATGACAAATCTCCTACATTGTAAGATAAAAGTAAAAACTCCAAATAAAATTAAAGGTATTTCGCAATGCCCGAATTGTCAAAGATTAGGACATACGAAAAACTTTTGCCAAAGACAACCCAGATGTGTAAAATGTCCCGAAGATCATCACACTAGCAATTGTGATACCATTAGGTTATGTTACTAACTACAAGAGGTGCGATGTCTACCACAAAACTTCAAAAAATCAAGCACAGGCAATAAAATTAGTAGAAAATAAACCAAATGGACAAACACAAAATCCTACAACAGTGAATGACACAACATTAAATGACATAACGAAGTTAATAACAAAGTTCCAGTCTGAAGCGAAACAAAATTTCAGGCAGTTAGCAAGGTGAGTAGATGTTTGTTTTCAGTGTTTTCATGTGTTTGCTCTATTTTAGATTTTCATCTGTCCATATACCCAAGTATTTGTATTTGGACACTTTTTCCAACGAGCCAATTAGCATATATTTACTTTTTTTGGCATTTATTGTAAGTTTATGTGTGCTTATCCAACTTTTAACTCTTTTGACCTCCGCATTCATTTTATTTTCAAATAATTCATAATTTTGATCCTCAAACACTATACAAATATCATTAGCAAATAAAAATATTTCAGTATTTATATTGATTTCTTGAAGGCTCTCCATATATACCGTAAATAAGAAAGTCCAAGAATACTGCCTTGTGGAAATCCGTAGTTTACCTTCACTTCGCTACTTTTTTCCTCCTTAACTTGCACAAATTGAGTGCGATTACTTAAGTAGGATAGAAACCAATTATAAGCCGACCCTTTGAAGACATAACTATATAATTTTTTAATTAATATCTTATGGTTCACAGTATCAAATGTCTTTGACAAATCAATAAATATTAATGATACCATTTTTAGCACATTTTCAAAAAATTTTGTAAAAATGTTCCTATATAGCTTCACTCTGTCCGTCAGTCCGTCCGTCCGTCCGTATGTTTACAAAAACTTTTACACCGTTTGAAATAGAGAAAAGAAATTTTAACCATGGATAGTTTTTGCAAAAAAAATAATTTCGTAGAAGAATTTTTTTCTGTAGCCCCACCTGTTACGGGGCTACAGCCCCCCAAAGTTGGAAAAAGCCCTATATTTAAATTGTTATAACAAGAGTTCTGTTACATATATATTCAATCTGAAAACGGCAAATGATAGCTGGTTTCATAAACTTTATAAATTTTTACAAGGCAAGTGTTTAGGGTTGCCATACGATACTAAAATTTAACATTACGCAAAACTCAATTTTCGCAAAATTTTTGGTCCCACATATCTTCTGAACGGTTCAAGCTAGGGTCTTGAAATTTTGGGAGGAGTTAGATACTCAGAAATTAGTAGGAGTCGGTTAACGAAATTTTTTTGTCAAGCCTCCTATTTAGGAGCTATAAGGGCTCGAAAATTGAAATTTTTCTATTTTTAAACACCTGTAACTTGAATACCTGTCCAATTTTTTTTTTAGTGATAGACAAAATTCAAAGCTCTATAATTATATTTCAACATGTGTTAAATGTTTTTCTTAATTTTGAAGGGTGACGAAGCTACAGCCCCTGAAAATTCCAAAAAAGCCCTATATTTAAATTGATATAACAAAAGTTCTGTTAGGTTTATTTTCAATCAAAAAACGGTATTAGAGAGCTGCTTTTATACGCTTTACAAAAATATGTTGCTTAAATGTATAGGGTTGCCATACGGTACTAAAATTTAGCATTATATAAAACTCAATTTTTGCAAAATTTTTGGTCCCACATATCTTCTAAACGGTTCAAGCTAGTATCTTGAAATTGAGAGAAGTTAGTTAGTGGGAGAAGTTAGATCCTAAAAAAATAGTAGGAGTCAGTTAACAAAATTTTTTTGTCAAGCCCCCTGTTTAGGAGCTATAAGGGCCCGAAAATTTAAATTATGCTATTTTTAAGCACCTGTAACTTGAATACCTGTCCAATTTTTTTTTTATTAATATACAAAATTTAAAGGTCCAACATTATATTTTAACATTATGTTAAAGGTTTTTCTTAAATTTAAAAGGGGTTCCTTAAATTGAAGAAAGTGTGTCTTAGTTTTACCCATTTTTGCTTAGATAATAAAATTCTAAGTAAAATTCCAAATTTTTGTGTAATTCACAATTTAATTCCTAGAACCTAAAAAACTAGAGGATGAGGGGGGGGGGGAGTTGAAGTTAGAGACTTGAGAAATTTGGCAACCTTCCCCATTGAAGGGCTGTAACAACTTTTAAATAAAAAATTTACTGTTAGCAGTAAATTTTATAAGTCAGTAGTAACTATTTCCAAGTAAATATTTCCAAAGTTAAACTTAGTATGTAATACAATATAATTTTGAAAATGTGCTTTTTTAAAAACCCTTGGTTTTTTTTCATCACTTGTTTTACTCTCTTTGTGTTTCTGAACATAAGTGACCATATCAATAATTGCTGTTTCCGTGCTAGATTTGGCTTTAAACCCATATTTACTATTGCTGAATATGTTTCATGTACTTGGTTATAGATTACTTTTTCAATAATTTTTGCCTGGGTTCTAGACATATAGGTCTGTAATTGTTATAATCATTCTTATCACCTTTATCCTTATCTTTATAAATAAGTATTATTTTTCCTACTTTAAGTGAACTCCGAACGATATTTTCGCAGATGGACTTATTGGCGATTAATGATATATTTTCACATAACTCATCTTTACAATTTTTCAGTAAATGAGTAGATATACTGAACTGATCATACGATTTTGAATTGTTTAAATTTTTGATAATATTGGATATTTGATGTTAATTGACAAATTCAACTTTAATTCAAGAATTAACTTTACGTGGCTTTACCTTTAGGTGGCAAGAATTAACTTTAGGGTGTTGGTTTAATTGGTTTGATTTAGCTGGTTTGCACTCATCCGCAATACCTTGTAAAAATTAATTTTTTTTTCTATTTTTTCACTGTTGTAAATCACTTCATTTATACAATTCCATATCTTAACTGGATTATTTTTTTTCATAAAACATTTTCTTTATACTTCGTAATCTGGTTTTCTAGAATAAAATTATTACAGTCTTTTCTCCATTTAGAGTAGTTGTTATTGTTATATTAGTTAGCATAGTTGTTTTGAATTGATAACAGATATAAGTTCGGCGTCCTCCCGCCCACAGTTTTTTTGTTTTGTGTAGGTAATACAAATTTAGAAGCTTTATTGATTTTGACATGTAATTTCGAATTCAGTTACAATTTTTTGATGAATTTAATTTATTTGGCTTATTTTTCAGTAATTCATAAATTCAATTTCAGTAATTTTAGTAGTTTTTATTGACATATGTTTTTTATACCCTTATGACTAAATAGTCCAAGGGTATAATAAATTTGCCATTACGTTTCTGACGCTAAATCGATTTAGCAATGTATGCCCGTTCGTCTGTCCGCACGATAACTAAAAAACTAAAGGAGCTAGAATCTTGAAATTTTCGCAAATTGGTTTTTTTGAAATAGCCGTCATCGCTATTTAAATCAAGCATTTTCGGTCCATGGGTTCGGGTAGCTGCCATACATTTTCTTTTTTTATATGAGTATTACTCTGTACCTACGTGTCTGAAATTTTACAAAAAGTAGTTTAAGTTTATGGCCAAAGTTTCTGCAAAATTTGGTTGATCTACTGCAGAGGGTTCTAGTAGCTTCCATATAACTCCTTCTTTTATATGAGCATTAAACTACACTTAAGAAAGGTGTATTTTTAAAATTTTGCCAAAAGTAATTAACCGGATGATATAATGTATATGATACGGTGATATACATCCCAGAGTTAACACAGTCTACTCTATTACACTCTTCCTAGTTTTAGTTCTTGTTTTGAAATATTAGAGAAAATGTGGTCAATTGAAGATCCGGATATTTTTCGAGTTGGAAAATAGTTGTTTCAGTTAAAAAAATTGTTCATATTCATAAAACTTTTGTATTTAATAATTTTTGTATTGTTTTCAAATAAATTTAAGTAACTATAACCAAATATATATATGTTTATATTGCAATTTGTTTCAGATATACATTTTTATGCCCTACACCTATAGAATAGGTAAAAGGGTATATTAACTTTGGTATGGTGTTTGTAACCACATAAAGGAATCGAGCTAGATATGGAAAAGTATATATATTTGTGATCAGCGTGAACTCCTGAGTCGATATAGCCATGTCTATCCGTCCATCCGTATGCACGATAACTCAAAAAATAATGGAGCTATCTTGATGAAACTTTAGCTGTAGGTTACTAGGACAGAAAGTACAGCGGGGATTGCATATGGGCGGAATCAGCCCATGGGTTCGAATTCTGGACCATTTAATCGATGGAAGGGCTAAGGAACGTATATAAAAAATCACGATAACTCAACTACTAATGACGCTATCTTCATCAAATTTGTGCTGTAAGTTACTAGTAATGAAACCACGGCGGAGATCGCGTACGTTCGTGATTGGACCATGGGACCATGGGTTCAACTTTTTGATGAAATTTAGGCCAAACAAGCATAATTGCGAAACCAATGAAGATAGAACCCGCAAATTTGGTATCAGGGTGTCGCTTTTGATTTCCTTAGTGTCCTTGAAATTTGGGTTCCATCGGAGTAGTGGGTCGGGGACCAGCCACTCAGTTCCGAAGACCTTTTAAAAGCTTATCATCGAAATTAATAAAAATAATAACTTAAAATTAAGATAGAACGTTCCAATTGTATACAAGGGTTAACTAGTGTTGAAAGTATAACGAGGACTGCATATGGGTAAAATAGTACCATGGTTTCGGGTTCTGGAACCTTTGAAAAGTTCAAGGTTCCGAACAAGCCGAATTTAGAACCCAAAGAAGATATTTCCTATGTGGCCCCGAAATTTAGACTTAATTGTATTGGTGGTTGAGGCGCCTCCTAAGAAATCCCAAAAGTAAAAAGCTTATCTTCGAAATTCAGAAAGATAGAAACTTTAAATTTGCTACACGAGGGTTTCCGTTTTTATTTAACACTTTTATATTTTTAAAAGGCTAAGAGTTTTACCATAATTTTCACAAAATTTTTAAATTAAAAACAAAATATTTTTTTAATAATCGATTAAATTTCTTTTGTTTAATTTTCATTATATCATATATTTTATTGAATTATTACCATTAGTGATATATAATTAAGACATTGTGGATATGGATATCTAATTAAATTTTAACCAAATAGGTGTAGGATATTTCTAGGTCGGTTGCACCGACTGACTGTTTCTTTACTTGTTGTAGTTCGTGCAGAAAACCATTGAAACTATTGTTATCATCAGTTTGTGATCGATAAACATTTTACAAGTCATATTTGGTAAAACATTTTCAAAAAAATTTTGTAAAAGTTTGCCTATATAGCTTCACTTTGTTCATCCGTGTGCTTACAAAAACTTTTACCCCGTTTAAAACAGAGTAAAGAAATTTTAACCATGGGTAGGTATTGCAAAAAAAAAATTTCGTAGAAGAATTTTTTTCTGTAGCCCCACCTGTAACGGAGCTTCAGCTCCCTAAAGTTGCAAAAAGCCCTATATTTAAATTGTTATAACAAAATATGTGTTGGATATATTTTCAATCTGAAAACGGCAAACTGGTTTTATAAACTTTATAAATTTTTAAAAGACAAATGCTTAGGGTTGTCATACGGTACTAAAATTTACCATTATGCAAAACTCAATTTTTCCAAAATGTTTGGCCCCACATATCTTCTAAACAGTTCAAGCTACGGTCGTGAAATCTTGGGAAAAGTTAGATCCGCAGAAATTAGTAGGAGTCGGTTAACTAAATTTTTTTGTCGCTTCCTCTGTTTAGGAGCTATAAGGGCTCGAAAATTGAAATTTCGCTATTTTTAAACATCTGTAACTTGAATACCTATTCAAATTTTTTTTCAAAAATATACAAAAGCTGCAGTATTATATTTCAGCGTATAAAGGTTGTTCCTAAACTAAAAGGGGTTCTTTATTTATTTATTTATTTTTTTTCAACAGTTGGCACAATGCCTTGTGATATTTCTCGTTAATAGGCTTTATAATACAATTTTTTGTTTTTTTTTTTTTTTCTTTTTTTTTTTTTATTAACATAATAATGTTCAGTAGCGCAGAAAGTGAAGCAAAATATAGTAAAATTAATAACAATCAATAATAACTAATAATGATTTTTTTTATTTTTACGTAGGTTGGAATGGAATCTTCAAAAGACACAATGAGCCCCGTAGCTTGACATTGCGTGTGGGATTCTTACCCACTAAACCACACCTTTCCTCTATTGCGATCTAGTCCGATAGGGCTAATGAGCAATTTTTCTTCTGGCTTTATTTTAGTTTTAAATGTAGATTCCATCCAGCGATGTCTATCTAACTGTTTCTTTCTCTTATTATAGCTACACTAACTCAAAAGGCTTTACTCTTTTGAGTCGTCTGGCTATATTTGTATTATCCAGAAGCTGGACTACCTCGACATTTACATGGTTTTGGAGTCTTTTTTCGTGACTTCTTGCAAAATTTTGGATTTCTTTATCTACAAATTCTATTTGCATATCTCTATGTAGGTCATAGTTTCTGATGAACCAGGGCGCGTTCACAATATTTCTTAGAACTTTATTCTGGAACCTCTGAATAACATCTCTATTACTCTTTTTGCTGCATCCCCATAGCTGGATGCCATATGACCATACTGGTTTCAATATTTGTTTATAGAGCAGAAGTTTGTTTTGTATTGTCAAGGTAGAATGCTTACCTATGAGCCAGTACATTTTTCTATAACGGATTTGTAACTCTTCCTTCTTGTTTTTGATGTGGGCTTTCCAGCGAAGCTTCGCATCTAATGTCATACCAAGATATTTGGCAGTATTTGAATAAGGTATTTCTTGACCATTTATATATACTGGTTTATGGTCAATTTTTTTATTTGTGAAATCCACATGAATTGACTTACCTTCATTTAATTTTAGCCTCCACCTTTTAGTATAATTTTGGATTCTTGTCATAGCTCTCTGCAGTTTTTCTGTAGATTCTTCATTATTTTCTCCGACAGCCAAAACCGCTGTATCATCAGCAAACGTCGCAATTATATTATTTTCAAGTGCAGGAAAATCACAAGTATACAACAGATACAGTATTGGACCGAGTACACTTCCTTGAGGAACTCCAGCACCGATTTCTTTAAGATCGGAATATTCTCCTTCTTGTTTTATGTAGAAGTATCTGTCTGATAGATAGCTTTCTATCATTTCCGAATGCTCTTTTGGAAGGATTGTTCTCAGTTTACAATTCAATCCCTTGTGCCACACCTTATCGAATGCCTGAGTCACATCCAAAAAGATTGCTGAACAGACTTTCTTCTCCTCTAAAGCTTTTTCAATAGTGTTTGTTATTCTGTGTACCTGGTCTATTGTTGCATGTTTTTCTCTAAAGCCGAATTGGTGGTCCGGAATTAGATTCTTCCTTTCAATAATCGGTTTTAGTCTTCTCAAATAAATTTTTTCAAATAGTTTTGACATTATAGGTAGCAATGAGATTGGTCTATAAGACGTTATCTCATTTGGTGGTTTTCCTGCTTTGGGTATCATAATGACCTCGGCCACTTTCCACAATTTCGGCACATATTTCAGCCTGAATGCAGCATTTATAAGATTTGTTATTTTAACTATTGCCTTCTCTGGTAGCTGCTTCAGAATTTGTCCGGTTATTAAATCATATCCCGGAGCTTTTTTAGATTTAATGTTGTTTTTAATTTCTTTTTTCACTTCAGCTGGATTTGTTAATGCGATTTCCTCTTGCTCTTGAATTTGTTCTACATCTAGATCTTCCTCTTCTTCACCAGTGTTTACTTGAAATATCTTTTCTAGGTGTTCCGCAAATAATTTGGCTTTTTCTTTATTATCTCTCGCCCACTTTCCGTCCAGTTTTCTAATTGGAGGAATAGCTGCAATAGGTTTTTTCAGATTTTTAGCTGCCTTCCAAAGAGAGTAATCAGTACTTTTATCATTTGTTAGCTTTTCCAAATATAAATTTATCGATTTGTTTTTCACTTCCTTAATTCTTCTTCTTAGTTGTTGGGTGAGATTATTCAGCCTAGTTTTATCTTGTGGAGCTCTAGTTTGGTGCCATTTTTTCCTTGCTCTGCGTTTTATTGCAATTAGTTCTAAGATTTCGGCTGGATATTTATTTTCTTTTACTCTTTGTTTAATTACTGGAGTATTTTCCCACACTGTAAGTTGTATATCGTTAATGTAGTTTTCCACCTCCGCATCCAATTGTTCTTTGTATTGCAACGGTACAGCTAGTTGTATTTTTTCTTCCAGACACACTTTAAAGCTTTCCCAGTCAGTGTATTTATTGGCGAGAATCGGAATGCTCTGCTTTTCAATAGCGTTTTCACTTACAGTTAGCAGAATTGGTGAGTGGTCAGAGTCCATTTCCTGCCTATCTTCTATCTGTATGAAATTATTCGAAATGTTTTTAATAATGAAAAAATCTATTAAATCAGGTATTTTATTTGGATCTGTAGGCCAATATGTAGGTTTTCCTGTTGATATGGTTTCACACCCAAATTCGCTTGTTGCTTGGAATAATTCTCTGCCTTTGGTTGTTGTTAGCCGTGATCCCCAGTGTGTATTTTTGGCATTAAAATCACCTCCTATAACAAACTTTTTTCCTAGTTTCTTAAAAAGATCCAAATAATGATGTTTCTTCAGAGAGTACTTAGGTGGACAATATATACTTGCTACTACAATAAAGTAGTTTTTGCATTTTACGTTTACGGCCATAGCTTGTATTTCTTCTGTTTCAAATTTGGCTTCTTCAAAATGTTGTATACTTTGTTTTATAATTACTGCACTTCCTCCTCTAGCAGAGTTACCTGGATGTATGCTATGATAAACTTTATAACCATGAAAATTAATATGCGTTTGTTTGTTAAAGTGTGTTTCTGCTATAAGACAAACATCTATATTATTTATGTCAAGGACTGCTTGTAGCTCTTGTTGGTGTTGTAGCAGTCCATTGGCATTCCATGAAAAAATTTTTAGTTCATTCATCTTTTCGATTTCGAAGCAGGTTTTTGGTACTGCCCTCTAGTGCTCCTATTCTACAATCCGTATCGACCATAGAACTTTCTATTTTGGTTACTTTTTTTAGTATAAGCAGAATGGATTGTTTTAAATCATTTTCTTGTTCGCTATTATTATTAAGTTTTTTACCCGCAACAACTTGGGCATAAGTTTTACTGCTTCTATTTGTCTGGAAATCTTGCTTCACTTGCGACGTTTGCAGATGGTTTCTGATTTGTTTTTTAGCGTATTGTGGAGTATTCCTTTGTTGTGAATTTGGGCTCATATTCTTAAATTTGATTTTTTGCATTTCTTTTGCGATTATGCAGCCTCTATAATTAGCTGGATGTTGATTTCCGCAATGAACACATTTTGGTGGTTCAGTTTTAGGTTTCAAACATTCCCTGGTATGGTGCCTACCTGCACATTTTACACATCTTGGGGTTTTTCCACAATATTTTTGTGTGTGACCATATGCCTGGCATGATTTACATTGTACTACAAGCTTATTTTTTCTTAGAGGCTCGATATTCACAATACATTTTAGAATACTTTTAATCTCGTATATTCTGCTAATATCTTCTTCTGCTTTGAAGGTTAACATAAACATGTTTAATGGTTCTTTATTCTTCCAGCTACGTTTATTTGCAGCTCCTATTATTTTATATTCTCTATTTTCAAGATCTTTAATTATTTCTTCTGTTTTACACGAGTGAGGCAGGTTCTTGACCATAACTCGTATTGGCCTTTGCTGTTTGCTTTCGTATGAGTGCCAACTATATTTGTACTCTGATAGCGCTTTTGTTAATGTTCTGTAAGCATCTTCATCTAACAAATTGATTTTTATACAATTCTTTCCAAGGAGTTTCATCTCAAACTGTTTTTCTGTTATTACTTTTTTTACTCTCTCGCAGAATTCGTTATAGTTATTAAATTCATCCACAATTATTGGCGGTGGAGATTGTTTTTTCTTAACTTTTTCCGGATCGGTTATTTTTTTTGGCGAAATAACCTTTTTTGGAGTAGTTTCTTTACTTGGAGTGGTTTTATAGTCCATCTTTTTTGCGTTTGGAGGGGTAAGTGAGTCATTTAACTTCCTTTTTTGTTTCTGCTTCACCCTTATCCATTCAGTCTCTTTCGCTAATTCTTCCTCATCTGTAGAGTATACTATTTTTTTACTGTTTTCTGACTTTGATAAGTGTTGAACTTGTGAAGCTTGTAGAACTGTGGTTTCTGCATCTTGTGGTTTCTGCATCTTTAAATAAGTAATTTCATTTTTAAGATCCTGTATTTGTTTTTCCATATTGCTTATCAACTTCTTTAGTTGTGTTGTTTCATCGACAGCCTTCTGCCATTTGTTATACAGTGATTGTTCATTTTGGAGTTCTCTAATTGGTGGTGATCTGTTAATTTTTCCGCTCTTCTTAAATGGGTCCGCTATATTGTTTTTTGATTTTTGGGCCACTGGCGACTCGACAGCCTTCTGCCATTTGTTATACAGTGCTTGTTCATTTTGGAGTTCTCTAATCGGTGGTGATCTGTTAATTTTTCCGCTCTTCTTAAATGGGTCCGCTATATTGTTTTTTGATTTTTGGGCCACTGGCGACTCCTCTGACCTTCTTATAAGATCAGCAAAGCCCTCGCCGGCAGCCGTGGCTTCTGCCGACACTTTGGTAGATATCCCTACCGGATTTATTTCTTTATTATCGTTATTCATATTTTCTATTTTATATATTGGTTGCATTTTACCTACTGCCAGGAGTAATAATGATGAAAAATTAAAAATTTAAAAAATTTAAAATAAAAAAATGAAGTAAAAAATAAAAAACCAAACAAAAAAGCCCTGTCCAAAAAAAAATATATACATATATAAAAATCTAGAAAACGACAAAACAAAAAATAAAAAATTAAAAATGGTGATTCAAAAAAAAAATAAAACTAAAATAAATTAAGATTATATTAAGCATTGTATGTTGTACAATTTTCTAGTTATTTCGATGTAATTTGCCTTTTTAGTTTTGTTCTAGTTAATTCTTTCTGTATATCTGGAAGACTGTTGTATAACTTGATACCAATACGTAATGATGTTGCTGACCCATATTTTGTGGTTCTTATTGTGCTCAGATGAGTGTAATTTCAATATCTCGTATTTAATGGATGTTAATCCCTTCGTTTTGTTATAATTGTATTGGAGTGTATATTTGATTTTTCTTTATCATGTATATATCCATGATTAAATTTAGTTTTGTTATATCTTCGATTTTAAGTATTTTATTGATTTTATGAATATGCTCAGTGTTTGTTAAATAATTGTAATGATATAAATTTTTTATTGTTCTGTTCTGTATTACTTGTAGATCATTAATTTGCTGTTTAGTTGCAGTTCCCCAAATTTTTATGCCATATATTAAGTGACTATGAAATAGTGCATAATATATCATCTTTTTTATGCTGACTGGTAAACAATTTCCCACTTTAGCGAAAACTCCTGCTATCGATGACAACTTGTTTCTCAATTTTGTGATATGATGATTCCAGCTAAGGTCTGCGTCTAACCAAACTCTCAGATACTTAAATTCTGCAACTTGTTCCAATTTGTCATTGTTGTATGTGACGTTTAAATTTTGTTTTTTGGTACCAATAACCATAACTTTAGTTTTTTTTGTGTTTAATGTGAGCTTGTGTAAGTTCATCCGTCCTTTTAGTACATTGAGATCTTCATTTGTTTTGTTTTCTAGCATTTTGATTTCTACTGCGTCATATACTAAGCAGATATCATCAGCAAATAAATAAATCTGACCTTTAGTACCGAGTTTTTGTATTTTATTTATGTATACTGTGAATAGAATTGCTCCTAAACTACTTCCTTGCGGTACTCCATATGTAATTTGAGATTCATTGCTTTTTAGATTTTCTACTGTAACGTATTGAGATCGACCTGTAAGATATGATAAAAACCAATTATAAGCATTTCCTTTGATACCCATGCTCTGTAGTTTTCGAAGTAAAATTTGTATATCCAAATTTGTATCAAAAGCTTTAGTTAAATCTATGAAGAGTAGTGATACTAGTTTTTTTTGATCTTTTAGTTTTTGTATCTCAGTGACCATTTTTTGTTTTTTTTAAATCCATATTGCTTTTTGGACATAGGAACACATTTTTCTAATTATTTTACAAATTGTTCATTCACAACTTTTTCTATTATTTTAGATACAATTGATATTATACAGATTGGTCTGTAGTTATCAAATTTATTCTTATTCCCAGTTTTATAAATTGGAACTATTTTCACTGTTTTTATTCTGTCAGGCATTTTACCTTCGGATAATGATTTGTTAATTAATACTCTTAGTGGATTTGCTAGTGAATCTTTGCACGTTTTAATCATGTTGACTGAAATACCATCCGAGTCTAGGCAATTTGAATTATTTAGACTATTAATTATATTCAGAACCTGTAATCTATTAATTTCATTAAAAGTTTCTCCTGTGATATTAGCTGTATAAAAAATTTTTTCTGCGCAAGATTTTGCTAATTTTTCACCCACTTTTGCAAAGTGCTCATTTAATTCATTAGCTTTCTTTATAACCTCTTCCGATGATAAGTATTTAAATAGAGTCACGTTCGTTTTGTTTCTTTTTTCCCATCATAGATAATTTCAGAAATGCAATCCCATGTTTTTGCAGAATTATTTATTATACTGAATTTGTAATTATATGCGAAAAAGAACCATACGCGAAAAAATTGACGATATTGCTCTGTTTCTCATTTAACAGCGAAATAAAGCAATTATGGCTGCAATTGTTATTTCACGGCAGCATTAGAATCGAAGCATAATCTGCGTCATACAAAATGTAACAGTTGTGAAATGATTTTGTTTTAGTATAATATGGTGGTGATATGCAAATACAATATATGTATGGATATGTATATAATATAGTAGGTATGCATAGAAATTGTCTAATATAAGTTTATTTTTATTTTGTTAGATAATAATCTTACATGAATAAGGGAGTGCGTATTTTCTTTTTGGTGTATATGCTAGCAAAAATGTTAGCAAAAATATTTAAATGAATATTTTTATACCCGTATGACTATATAGCCAAAGGGTATAATAAATTTGCCATTACGTTTGTAACGCAGAGAAGGAATATAATAGGGGGGGGGGGGGGGGTAGATATAGACTCAATTGTATGGATCGGATCAGAATCGAAAAATAAATCGATTTAGCGATGTATGTCCGTCCGTCCGTCCGTCCGTCCGCACGATAACTCAAAAACTAAAGGAGCTAGAATCTTGAAATTTTCGCAAATTCGTTTTTTTTCAATAGCCGGCATCGCTATTTAAATCCAGCCATTTTGGTCCATGGTTTCGGGTAGCTGCCATACAACTCCTTTTTATACCCGTATGACTATATAGTCATTATACCCGTATGACTATATAGTCAAAGGGTATAATAAATTTGCCATTACGTTTGTGACGCAGAGAAGGAGGGGGGGTAGATATAGACTCAAGTGTATGGATCGGATCAGAATCGAAAAAAAAATCGATTTAGCTATGTATGTCCGTCCGTCCGTCCGTCCGTCTGTCCGTCTGTCCGTCCGCACGATAACTCAAAAACTAAAGGAGCTAGGATCTTGAAATTTTCGCAAATTCGTTTTTTTGCAATAGCCGTCATCGCTATTTAAATCCAGCCATTTTGGTCCATGGGTTCGGGTGGCTGCCATACAACTTCTTATTTTATATGAGTATTTCTCTGTACCTATTACAGCTACGTGTCTGAAATTTTGGCAAAAGTAGTTTAGTTTTATGACCAAAGTTTCTGCAAAATTTGGTTGGTCTGTTGCAGTGAGTTCGAGTAGCTGCCATACAACTCCTTCTTTTATATGAGCATTACTCTATACCCATTAAAGCTGGGTGTCTGAAATTTTGCCAAAAATAGTTTAGTGTAATGGCCAAAGTTACTGCAAAATTTGGTTGGCCTACTGCAAAGAGTTCGAGTAGCTGCCATACAACTCCTTCTTTTATATGAGCATTATATTTCACCTAATAAAGCTGGTATGTTTGAAATTTTGCCAAAAGTAATTAATGTTTATAATAATAATGATATAATGTTTATGTAACGGTCATACGGGTATCCCAGAGTTGACACAGTCTACTCTACTACACTCTTCCTCGTTTTATATGGGTATTACTCTGTACCTATTATAGCTGCGTGTCTGAAATTTTGCCAAAAGTAGTTTAGTTTTATGGCCAAAGAGTCTGCAAAATTTGGTTGATCTAGTGGAGTGGGTTCGAGTAGCTGCCATACAACTTCTTATTTTTTATGAGCATTACTCTTCACCTAATTAAGCTGGGTGTCTGAAATTTTGCTAAAAATAGTTTAGTGTAATGGCCAAAGTTTCTGCAAAATTTGGTTGGTCTACTGCAGAGGGTTCGAGTAGCTGCCATACAACTCCTTATTTTATATGAGCATTACACTACACCTAATGAAGCTGGGTGTCTGAAATTTTGCCAAAAATAGTTTAGTGTAATGGCCAAAGTTACAGGAAAATTTGTTTGGTCTACTGCAGAGGGTTCGAGTAGCTGCCATACAACTCCTTCTTTTATATGAGTATTCCACTACACTTAATAAAGTTATGTTTGAAATTTTGACAAAAGTAATTAATCGGATGATATAATGTATATGATTCGGTCATACGGGTATCCCAGAGTTGACACAGTCTACTCTACTACACTCTTCCTCGTTTATTAATGACATTAACATTTCTAATTAGATTTTCAACCATGTAATTTTTAGATTATTATGAGCTTATGTATGTATATGTATGCAGAAATATTATAAAAGACCATAAACAAAGAAGAATTACTATCATAAAACATTTGAATACCTATTTGTATATACCTATACTAAGTTTCTTTAAAAGTGAAAACATATATTTTAAGTCGTAATTAAAAAATGTTGACAACTAATATTTGAATAGGTTTTGGAAATTTCGAAGAACAATATAATTTAGCAACAATTTTGAAAACAAATTACATTAAGTAGATCTTAATAATGTAGACTTTAGAGGTAAAGGTACATAAGACTCTGTTACACTACATGTGAAACATTTACAAATATACATACATATATATGTCCAATGTGGAAAAATGTTTTCAGACTAAAAGATACCTAAGAAATATAAAACAATTATGTTTAACCAACTAGATAGTTAGATAAAGATTTTATCAAGCAGGTACTTATAATGCTTTTAAATAATATTTTTGTCTTCTGTTTATAACATTTAAATTAATTTAGATAAATTTACTAAAGGGTATATATTAATAAATTATGCTTATTTAACAGATAAACCGAGTATAACTGTTAATGAATTGAAGCCAACTTGGAAATTGTCAAATTAAATATTTTATTTAATAATTTTATATAAATAATTGTGTGAAGAAATTGAAATAAAACTAAAAAGTATAAAAAAAAATAAAAAAAAAAATATTTTGTTCAATATATACTTTTATTAAAGTAGTTCTAGCCCCTAAAATGTAGAAAATAAAAAATTGAAGGTAGATCTTGGGAATTTGCTACTGTTTTAATAGAAAATTTTCATTAACCAAAAATTGATGGTAGATCTTTTGCATTTAAAAGTGTTTTAGTATAAAAGTAAATTTCTGAAATGGGAGACAGTTCTTTTTTCAGTTAATCCTAATCCAGCAATTTACTTTTATATTAAAACAGTAACAAATTCCCAAGATCTACCTTCAATTTTTTATTTTCTACATTTCAAGGGCTAGTACTACTTAAATTTTCTATTTTCTACATTTTAGGGGGCTAGTACTACTTTAATTTTATTTTTGGTTTAATTAAAATATTTATATTATTTTTTTTTTTTCAAAAAAATTTTATTGTTAAGGTTTCAATTAATTAAATGGTTCCGATTAACCTATCAATGTCTTCAGAGAACCCTAATCACTAACTTCACTTTATAAACAATTAATCAATTTAAACTGTTCCTGTGATTAATTTAGCAACTGACTAAGGCAATCCTACCAACTACGCCAGTTTTAGTTTTATATATAATTGTAACTTCTGTTTGTAATTATAAGATTACGATATAAAAAAAAACCTTGGGAGTTAGAAATCACCTTTTTGGTCTTTTGTCACTCTTTATAAGATTTATTTATAAAAAAACAATGTTTTATTTATTTTAATTGTTATTACGTTATTTTATTTAAAAAACAATTTTTTATTTAATTTAATTATTATTACAATATTTTATTTAAAAACAATGTCTTATTTAATTTAATTATTATTACAATTTTTATTTAAAAACAATGGTTTATTTAATTTTATTATTATTACAATTTGTATTTAAAAACAATGATTTATTTAATTTAATTATTATTACAGTTTTTATTTAAATTAGTTTTTCCTTTTTAGTACATTTTCAAAAAATTTTGTAAAAATGTACCTATATAGTTTCACTCTGTCCGTCCGTCCGTCCCTTTTTACCTACGACTGACTAAAAAATATCAGTAACAAGTAGGTATTGCAATAAAAATAATTTAATGTTAAAAGTTTTTTCTATTACTCCTCCCGTTACGGAGCTACAGCCCCTCAGAGTCCGAAAAAGCCCTATATTTAAATAGTTATAACAAGAGTTCTATAAGATATATTTTCAACCTGAAAACGGAAAAAAACAGCTGCTTCTATAAGCTTTACAAACTTTTGAAAGCCATATGTGTAGGGTTACCATACGGTATTAAAATTTACCATTATCTAAAACTAAGTTTTGCAAAATTTTTGGCTCTTCATAACTTCTCAACGGCTCAATCTAGAAACTTGAAATTTTGGGAGTAGTTAGTTCCTAAGAAATAAGTACAAGTCGGTTAACAAAATTTTTTGGTCACTTCCCCTGTTTAGCAGCTATAAGGGCCCGAAAATTGAAATTTTGAAATTTTCAAAACCTGTAACTTGAATACCTGCTAAAAGTTTTTTTTTGTGATTTACAAAATTGAAAGCTCTTTAATTATATTTCAATATGTGTCAAATGTTTTTCTTAATTTTGAAGGGAGCGAAGCTACAGCCCCCGCAAATTCCAAAAAAGACCTAATTTAAATTGTTATAATAAGAGTTATGTTAGCTACATTTTCAATCTAAACACGGTAAAAGAGAGCTGTTTTCTTAGGCTTTACAAAAATACTTCGCGAAAATGTACAGGGTTGCCATAGGGTACTAAAATTTACCATTATGCAAAACTAAATTTTTGGAAAATTTTTAGCCCCACATATCTTCTAAACCGTTTAAGCTAGAGTCTTAAAAATTAGTAGGAGCCGGTTAACAAAATTTTTTTGTCCCGTCCCCTGCTTAGCAGCTATAAGGGCTCGAAAAGTGAAATTTTGCTATTTTTTAACCACTGTAACTTAAATACCTTTACCTTAACTTGAATACCTTTTTTTTGTTAATATACAAAATTTGAAGGTCAAACATTATACTTTAACATATGTTAAAAGATTTTCTTAAATTTAAAAGCGGTTCTTCAAATTGAAGAAAGTGTGTCTCAGTTGTAAGCATTTTTGCTTAAATAGTAAAATTCTAAGTAAATTCCAAATTTTGGTAGAATTCACAATTTAATTCCTTGAACCAAAAAAGTTTGGGGAAGGGGAGTAGTGATGATTAGATCCTTGAGAAATTGGGCAACATTCCCCATAGAGAGGCTGTTAGGACTTAAAAATTAATAAATTTTCTGTTTTTATAAGTAAGTAGTAACTTAGTCGCCAAGTTATATATCTCCTAAAATAAACGTTAACATTGAAGCTTCAACACTATATTACGATAAAATACTCAGTATGAAACACTATATTATTTTGAAAATGTGCTTTTTTAAAAACCCTTGGTTTTTTTCTTCACTTGTTTATTTTTAGGGCTGCTACTCGCGTGGTAATATATTCGAAAGCTTTTTATAACTGCCTCGAATATATGGAAACATCACATAATTTGCAATTGGTAAATTGCAAGATCATCAAATTTATATAGACTGTACTTAAGTAACGCTACTTTTTTATATTTCGTTAATGTAATCAAAAATTAATTTAATAAAAAAATGATAATTTAATTTGAATAAAAAAGAAATTGTTTTGATAAAAAAATTATTTTATGCTATTATATTTACTAATTTAACTGGCGACAATGTCCATGTATTAGAATCCAGTGGTGAAGTTAGATGGACTTGCTTAATTTATTTGATCACTTCTCTCAATATTGGTTCGCTTTCTTTATAAAATTCCAAAAGCTCCTCCACTTTCAATTATGGTTTCAAATTTCTTTGCTTTATGGGACTCTTCTTCTCGAAAAATCCCATTTTTTTTAACATTCGTGTAATCACTCCATTAAAAGCCTTCACAGGAGAAGTTGTCCGGGTCATTTGCTTGAAAAGGGATATTTTATCCGCACCCTCCTAATTAAAAATAATTTTTTATTATTATCTTGCTACACAATATACAGCTGCTGCTGTATATATATTAATTTGAAAACTTTATAATTTACAGATACTTAACACACACATATACTTACAACAAACAACAAACAAAATAAAAATAGAAAAAACGTTTATTAAAAAAATTTAATAATAAAAATACAATCAACTTCTCAACTGCTCTTTCAAAAACTTTTCTTATACCAATTATTGCATTTATGTCATCTAACGAATTTGCGCTACTTTCACAATAATTTTATACCCTACACCTATGAAATAGGAAAAGGGTATATTAACTTTGGTATGGTGTTTGTAACCACCTAAATGAAGCGAGCTAGATATGGAAAAGTATATATATTTGTGATCAGTGTGACCTCCTGAGTCGATATAGCCATGTCCGTCCGTCCGCAGGTACGATAACTCAAAAACTAATTGAGCTATCTTGATGAAATTTTAGCTGTTGGTTACTAGGACTTAAAGTACGCAGGGATTGTTTATGGGCGAAATCGTTATTAACGGCCATGGAACATATAAAAAAAATTAAGCATAACTCAACAACTAATGGCGTTAAAATCATGAATTTTGTGATGTAGGTTACTAGTAATAAGACTATGAACTGCTTACGAACGAGTTCGGACCACGGGTGCGGATCCTAGAAGTTTTTGATCGATTTTAGGCCAAACAAGCATAATTCCGAAACCAATGAATATAAAACCGTCGAATTTGGTATAAGTGTGCCTCTTCCTATATCCTTAGAGTCCTAGAAATTTAGGACCAATTGGAGGAGTGGGTCGGGGACTATGAAAAAATCCACAATGCTGTGCCACAATGGGTTAACGGAAATCAACAAATCTTTTTTTGAGGCTTTGACCAAGTAATATTTCACAAAATTGGACGTAATATCCTTCTAAAATTATTTTTTGGACAATCGTTGGGGCGGCATGGATGAACAAATTCCAAATCTGTTAATGGAGTGAACTCCATTCTCAAAGAGGAACACATATACCAAGTTTGAAGGCAATCGGTTAAAACATTTCTAATTAATAGCAAGTAACGAAAAAACGTATAAAAAGCTGTTGAGCCGCAATGTGTTTCCAAAATGGAAAATGCCAAAATGTAAAATGCCAAAATGGAACTTCACAAATATTTTGTTGATGCCTTCTTTTTAACCAAAGCAGTACTTCGAAAAATTGACCAAAACTTGATTTTTTACAATTTGCACGCTCCCGGGCAACGCCAGGTAAATCTGCTAGTCTAATATATAAAGAAGAATAAAAATTTGTTTGTTTATTTGTTTGTTGGTTTGTGTGTTTGTCCAGGATTCACGTGAAAACCACTGTTCCGATTGTCACAAAATTTTAAAGGAATAATTCTGTAAGCCCGGGGGGTGACATAGGCTATATCACATTTTTAAAAATCAACAGCTTGCGGCTCCACAGCCGTTTTGAGCTTTTCGGCTTTGTTGATGTCGAGTCAAAACGGTTTGACCGATTGACTTGAAATTTTGCTCTTAGCAACCGGATTTAGTTGTATAAATTTAATTGGAATAAAATAACCCATTTCGGCGGGCTCCCTAAAAATTTTGTATTTCTGATTTTTGTCCAATTTTACAGGGTGGTTTCGCAGTCAAAAAGAGAGGCTGACACAAATTTTTGTTGAGTTCAGTTAACCTGTTTGGATACGACGGCACAATGAAGCTTTTTCAATGTTTTTAATGTCGAGTCAAAACGGTTCGAGCGATTGACTTTCAATTTTGCACAGCTGTTCTTCTTAGCAACCGAAATTAATTGTATAAATTTGGTTGAAATAAATTAACCCATTTCGGCCTAACGGGCTTCTAAAAAACTTTGTGTTTGCTTTTTGTGTCCAATTTTACAGGGTGGTTTTGCATTCAGAAGGACAGGCCGACACAAATTTTTGTAGAGTTCGGTTTACTTGTTTGGACACGAGGGCGCAAGGAAGCTTTTTCAATGTTTTTATTGTCGAGTCAAAATGGTTTGACCGATTGACTCGAAATTTTGCACAAATGTTGCTCTTAGCAACCGAAATTAGTTGTATAAATTTGGTTGGAATGAATTAACCCATTTCGGTATGGCGGGCTTTCAAAAAACTTTGCGTTTCCGATTTATGTAAAATTTTAAAGGTTTATTTTGCAGTCCAAAAGAAAGGCTGCAAAAAGTTTTAGTTAGGGTCGATTAAATCATTTTCCATGACGACGCCATGAAGTTTTCTATAAATTTTATTTGCTTAAACGATTAAAAGAATTTTATTGAAATTTTTGTACCTGCCTTTTAATTATAAAAACCCACAGCGTTAATTTGGTTTTGACCTGTTTACACGTTTTGCACAAAGATTCAACGAAACTTTCAAATTTTTGGTACTAACGCAAGTTAGCCTATATTCGAAAAGCCCACTTAATTAATAAGACTAATATTTTTTCTCTCTTTAAATAGTCTCAAATAGTGCAAATGCTAAATGAGATAATATGAATAATAATAACAATAAAGCTAATAAAGAATCCGAAGAATAATATTTTTAAATTTAAATAACATAAAATTTTCCTTCTTTACATTTTTTCGCATGTCTTTGTTTTTTATCAACTTTGCAGTTGGTGTTTTTTAAAAATAGATTTAAGTGTAAAATTGTAATTTTCTTCAAATAAAATTTAAAAATCAAAAAATTCAATTTCGTATATGTTATGCTTAAGTACATAGTATTTTAAAACAGTTTTTCCAAAAAAGAAGCCTACATTTCTCTCATAAAATCATAAAAAAAAGAGGAAGAGCGCAGTAGAACTTTCAGGTAAGTACAAAACAAAATATACGTTGAAAAGCAAATTTTTAAACCTTTTCTAAACCATCGAATATATTTTATTCAAACGTTGGCTATTCAAGAAAACTAGTATTGACATAGTATAACGACATTATGGCAAATTTAGTATACCCTTTTGACCTATAGTCAAAAATGGTTCTTAATTCTTTAGTTTAATTTATATTATACCTATTTGTCTAGTTCATTTATTTATTTTTTTCTATGTATGGTCATGAGTCATGACTCATAAGTTTCTTCAAACAAGCAAATATTATTACTTGCGTTCCTATATGAGTAAACTACTCTTTTTTACTCTCACCTACTGCCAGCTACGCCACACCAGCTTTTGAAAAAGTGTAGATGAGAGGAGTAGATAATTAAAAATTTTTCGGCAGATAGCTTTTAAAAAATTTTTCATAATAGATGATGAATTTTCTCTTGAATAGGTTATGTTAAATCTACTCTTTCATATTTAAAAATAGTCTTTATATATTTTAGCAATAAACCTTAATTTTTTCTTTTTTTTTCATTATCTAAATATATTAAATATTATTAACTTCACAAATGACATATAGTTTTAAGATGTCAAATATTATGTAGGATAAATAATTTATTTTTATTTTTTTTTTAACGAAGGTTGATGGAAAGCATCAAAAGCCGCCCAGAATCACTGTACGGAGTTCATCGGTTTTAGGAGTTTGAATTATGATGGATAAAGGAATTAATTTAAAGGAAAGTCATGAAGATGTATGTTAATGTTCTTCTTAAACTTTATTGGATCGTACATATAAAAACTACCAACTTTGGGATACACATTACATGGTAACTGATTCCATAATCGTGATGTGCGCACAACAAACGAATTTCCATAAGCCGTGTTTCGCCATCTTACTAATTCAACAGTGTATGGGGTGGGTATCTGTCGCACTCCTTGTTTCACGTTGAAAAACTTTTAGGGGAGACATTAATTGTTTGATTTCATTGGAATAGGTGTTCGTCCCTACGAGGTATCTATAAAACAGAGTTAGTGACCAAACGGTTCGCCGATGGTTAAGTGGAGTGAGCGGTGAGATAACACTGGGATCATTTATAAAACGGATAGCTTTATTTTGCACTTTATCGAGATAGCCCAGTGCGGTTTGGGGGGCTCCAGCCCAAATATGTGCATTATACCCCATTTTCGGTCTAATGTAAGTTTTATAGATTTTTAGAAGATCAGGTGCAGTAAAGTAAGTTTTACAGCGAAACAAGAAACCTAAACATTTAGCTGCATCTTTAGCTATACCAAAAATGTGGTTTGACCAGGTAAATTTTTAGTTTAACCCGATACCCAGAATGTTTAGGTCTGTTGTGTGCTGCAAAGGTATACCCTGAAATGACAGGCTGGGGGTCTTTTTTGTTTTGAAATCAACACGGTTACACTCTCCTCATTTTTGGATTTTTGCTAAATCATTGTTTAGCTCACTAGTCATGAAATTTTTTGCTGTTGTGTTAATCTGTTGATTAATGTTACAACGACTATGAAATTCATAGGAAGCCACAAGGGTGCTGTCATCTGCGAAACTGTGAATTGGATTGGAGGTTATTGAAAGTAAGTCATTGATAAATATTAAGAAAAGAGTTGGGGATAGAACAGATCCTTGGGGGACACCAGCATTTATTTGAAATTGGTTGGATGTATAACCATCCACAAGTACACGAATTGTGCGATTTGAGAGAAAATCTCCAATCCATTTTAGGAAAACCCTACCTAAACCTAAAGCCTCGCATTTTGCTATTAAAGCATCATGCCATACTCGGTCAAAAGCTTTAGATATATCCAAGGCTACAACATCAGATTCACCAGAGTGGTGAAGACTGATATTTAGCTTCTCGCAAAGGTAAGTCATAAGATCAGCGGTTGAACGACGGGCTCTGAACCCGTATTGTCGATCATGGAGCAAACCTTTGCGATCAAGGTATTTCAGAAGCTTTATGTTTACAATTTTTTCCATTACTTTAGAAAGGACCGAGGTTATAGCAATAGGGCGGTAGTTTAAGGGATTGCTTTTGTTGCCTTTTTTTGGAACTGGAAAAACATTCGCAGCCTTCCATTGGGCAGGGTGAGTACCCGAAGTAAAGGAAAGGAAAAAAAGGTTGCGGAGAGGTTTTGAAATAGTGGAATAAGTTTTTTTGAGAACCATTGAAGTGATTCCATCCGGACCGGCCGATTTGCTTGCGTCAAGAATTTTCAATATTTTCATCACTGTTCGTGTCCTGAAGTAAATTCAACCAAAGGAACAGCCAACGCGTGGAATACGAGGTGGATTTTGTGTTGACTGGGGCAGTGTTGAATTGGAAGCAAATTGTTCACCAAACAAGTTTGCTTTTTCTTTAGAATCTGACACAATTCTGTTATTTTTATCAACAAGTGGGGGAAAAGAGGAATCGCTTACGTCCTCCTTTTACTCCTTTGTAAAAGTCCAAAAGGACTTGCTGTTCTTTGGCATGTGGAGCAACCAACGTTTTATTCTTTGGTTGAATAAGAACTTTTGTTTGTTGATAACTCTCTTGCATCTATTTCTGGCCACTATACAGTTGGCCCTTTTAGACTGTTACCGATTGTGTTGGTAACGTTTAAAAGCCTCCTCCTTATTATGAATTGCTTTACTACAAATGCAATTACCATGCATTCGGTTTTCGTTGAATACTTCTCATGGAGTGAGGTATGAACAACCTCATTCCAAGCAAGATGGTTTCACTGATCGCATTTGCAGCAAAGTTAACATTCTTGTTGCGAAAACACATTGACCAATCGAAATCTTTAAAAAAGTTGTTTAAGCCTTCCCAGTTGGCACGGTTATAATTCCATACCAGTTTTTTGGGAGGAGTCTTTCTATTGATCACTGTGCTAATATGGAAGCTTGTTTTCACCAAACAATGGTCGGAGCCCCCCAGGGGACAACCTACTGAAACCACATACTTTTTAGTATGTGTAGTCAGAAACAGATCCAAGAGGTAACCTTCTTGATCAGCACGGTCAGGGACCCTAGTGGGATTTTGGACAAGTTGAGAAAGGTGGAACATTGATGAAAACAGTTCAACTTGCTTCCCAATTGAGTTTTATCTCAAAGAAGAATTACTTGAAAAATGAAGCCAATCTCTGTTATGGACATTGAAATCCCCAGCCAGAACTATTTCAGTTTTTGGGCATGGGCATGGACAAAATTTCATTAATCTGGTTAGAGAGATTTTCAATCTCCGTAGCAGTTTCAAGTTCATTTGAGTTGGGTGATCTGTATAAGAAACAGAAATGTATGACATGTTTTCCAACGAGAATTTTGACCCAAATGTAATGGAAGGTTGGGCTAGAAACTTTATATTTATGGCCACTAACTTGCGTTTCACAAAGGGCTAGGATAGCTGGTTTTGCAGAGTTTAAATGGCATTCAACGGCATGGAAATTCGTCTGCAACCCACGTATGTTACAAAAATTAATACAAGAGTTGGCAATTTTGATACAGAAAATGAATACAAAATTTTAAGAATCAAAAAAATTTTAAAAATAGAAAGATTTTAAGAATAGAAAAAAGAAATACAAGCAAAAACCGAAATTTTTCTTAATTTGTAATTGAAAGAAATTTATATTTAGATTTTAAAACAAATAAAGAAAAGAAGAAATAGAACAAAATTTAAAAATTTAGAAATTAAAAATAAATGTATGTACGATTTGTCCTCCTTAATCAATGACCTGCACCGGCTAATTTTATTTTACTCAGAGTGAGAAAACGACTTAAATCAAAGTTCAACAGTTTTTAACTTGCACGATATAATGGCGAAACACTATATGTGCCCTTATTGAACGAAGTTACAGTCGCAAACTCACACAAAGTAAAACCACATGTAATTTAGATTTTAATATAAAAAAACAAAATTTATGTTTAAAAAGAGAAAAATTTAATGTTAAAATAGCATAACGAGTATTAATTTAATTAAGTAAGAAAGAGATCAACACTTAAAATTATATGTAGTAATTTTAGTTCAATCTAATTTACAATTATCAATACTATTAAAGTGCAAGAAAAAAAAAATATAAAAGATTGAGAATCTTGAAATAATTAAATTAGAGCATCAACATCCATACATAAGAGGAAGGGAGATGGATATATTTGTTTTGTTTACTGTTAGGAGATGAATGAGAAATAAATTATACAAAAAAAAAAAAATTAAATTTGACAAATTATTAATTGTAAACAAAACAAATCCGACGCGTGTTTTAAAAAATAAAATAAAATTTATTTAATTTTGAAAATAAAATAAAAGTTTTTAAATTATATCGAAAAAAAAAAGTTAATGTTCGTAATAAATTGAAAATCGAAAATAAAATCTGTGTTAATTATGTGATAGTTTTGTTTAGTTAGAATATTTTTTTCTTTTTTAAATCAAATATTATAGAATAGAATAATATAAAAAAATAAAATAATATAATAAAAGTAAAAATAGAAAATACTTATCTTGCCACCATTGGAAGTGCGGCTTGTTAATCCAATAATGGAGAGAAATAAATTAAATATAGCAAAACACCATCACAACAGAATAAAAAAATTATAATATTTTAAATTAAAAAAAATAAAAAAAAGAAAAAAAAATAAAAAAATTAAGTACGTAATTTAATTACTACAAATGATTAATTAAATGAAATTATTGAATAATAAGAAAATGTTAAAATTATTATTAAACTCTAAAGACACAGTTTTATACCGATGAGTTCAGATAATGTAATGTTCGACCTTTCCTCTTCAGGTGTAATTATGTAGGATAGATAGATTGGGGTACACAAGCATAAGAATTAATTTAAGCTTTATAAAGTTTGTAAATATTGAAGTGTTCTTATTTAGAAACTATTCACATTTGTCGAAATGGATTACATTTTGTGTAATTCTAAAGTTAATAGAATATATTTAAAACTTCAATGTTTCTTTTGTAAGAAATACATTCATGGAAATTGCGCCAATTTTGATAAAAATGAGAATGCATATTTAGAAAAAAATAAAAAGCAATACAAATGCAGAAATTGTTTAAAGAGATTATCTATCTCAAAATATAATACTCTTATAAACGTTTACAAAGTTAATACTCCTAATAACATTGTTCCAGATAATATAATATCATCTCCTACAACAATTATAAATACATTACATAATCACGAATTATCTTTGGTTGTAAATATGAATAAAGATCACAATCTCAACACTGAAGAAATAACTCTACAAACGCTATACAATGAAATTATAAAATTGCAAAATATTAATACTAATGCTATTTCAAGAATTGATGAACTAGAGAACAAAAATAATCTCTTATGTAAAAAAATTAATATCCTAGAGAATAAAATTAATGTAATGGAACAGAAGGAGATGGAAAATTGTCTAGATATTATTGGTATACCTGAAGTAAACAAATCAAATGTGAAAGAAAAAATTTTTACTCTTCTCAACGGTAATCTTAATATAAATGTAAATGATGAAGAGATTGATTACTGTTTTGTTAAACGTACAAAAAAATCAATATCAATTAACAACCCTCTTAATGCTGCTTCTATTAATACAGCCATTGTAAGTGTGAAGTTCTCTTCTTTATCTACAAAAAAAAACTTATGAAAGGAAAAAGGGTAGTAAAAAATTAAATGCATTAATATTTGGTGAGAGTTTTAGGAATATAAATATTATCTATATTAACGATTCTCTTACTACTCATATGCGACATCTATTCAACAAGGTGTTGGCAGTAAAAAAAGAAAAAAAATTCAAATTACATTAAGTAATTTTAAATTTTTGTTTTTTCTTTTTGTGTATATTGTGATTTAAATTATGCCTTCTAAGTTCTAATAACAAAATTTTTGTTATAATAATAATAATAATGAAAATAATAGTATTAGTTTTAATAACAATATGAATAATTCTCAATTTTTGGTAGTGCAACAGAATATAAGAAGTATGAGAAAAAAATTTTGATTCTGAAAAAAATTTGATTTTGAAAAAATTTTTAGTAAATCTCATGGCTCTAGATTGAATTTGAATTTTTGATGAAGAAACTATAAATTATACTATTCCGAATTATTAATTCTATGCTTGTTGCAATAATACTTATTCTTCTGGTAGTGTCGCAGTTTTCGTGCAAGATAATTTTAAATGTAAAGTAAATAACTATAATGACACCATTGTGCGGATTTTATTAAGGTGGTTTGCGAAATTGATAATGATATTTATTGTTTTAAATGTTTATATATGTTTCACAAAAATAATATTAGAACATTTTTAAATGATCTTTCTAATTTATTTAATGATATTAATTATAAAAATTGTTTAGTTGTAGGGGATATGAATATCGATATCCTAGCTTCTTCTAATGAAATAGATGATTATTTATTTTTTATGTTCTGGAGATCGAACCCACAGCATTTGCAGATAACACAGCTTTTACTTATGCCACCTCTAACCTAAATGAAACTGTCGAAAATATTAACCATGACTTAAATATTCTAAGTAATTGGTTCGCTAAACACAAACTTATAATAAGCTCTAAAACCAAATATATGACTTTTAATATCTACAATTCTTCTTCTTTAAAATTACATACTATTAATTACCACTCTGCATATTGTTTAAACAATTTTGGTTCTAGGGATATGAATACAACGAATAGCATCATCTCAAGAAATCTTACTTCTACAAAACTTTAAAGGTATTTTTCATTAGATCTGGATACCGCGTTACTAGAGGCACTCTTCACTATAATTTAAGAATAAATAATAGCAATCTTGTAGATATTCCTCGTTCCCGTAGGAACCATTTTTGTAATTTTTTTTTTATTTTTTCATTTTTAAAAATTTTTTTAATTTCATATAATTTTTTTCAATATAACATATTTTTTTAAACATAATCGTAGCACAAGAAAAAACAATTACTATATTTTTATACGCTTTGTCAAAATGTCAAATTTTAAAATTTAACATTCCGAAGTACAGTACATAACATACCCACTTATTTCAAAATTTTTTGACAGAAACTGCACGCCGTACGCGTTTATTCTGGTTAATCACTAAAGAGCACATCATTTTTTTTTAAGAAATGTTATTTTCTTTTTGTTTCTGCAAACATATTATAGGTATTTCAATTATTTCAAATATATGTAATGTATTTTTTAAAAACAATATTATTTTAAAATATTTAATTTTTAGAACAATAACAACATAAGAAAAAACAATAACATTTTTATATGCTTTGCCAATGTTTAAATTCTCAAAATTAATTTTTTGCAAACATATTTAAAAACAACATTTGTTATACATCTTTCAAACGTAATTGCAACTACAGAATATATTTCAAAAGTCGGTTATTTTATTTTTTTAAAAAACTTAACAAAAAGCAACAACAATATACGAAGCAGCAAAATAAACGAATGTCGTTTTAAAAGAATTGTGTGAATTTTGAAAAATTTGTATAAAAATTGAACATTGTAGAATGTGCTAATTCTAGTATTGACACTTTGAACTCATTTGCTAGAATATTTGATGTGCCAGCCTCAAGACAATGTATACTGCTTTTTTTTCTGATGAAATTTTTTTTGTATTTTTGATGCGTTATTATGATTTTTTTTTTATATTCAAAAATAAATATAAAAATACTAAATTAATCACCAAGCAACATTATTAGATATAATAAGTTTAAATAAAAGAAATATGAATGTAATAAAGAACTTACTCTTTGGCAAAAAGTGTAACGTTTATTATAATTAAATTGAACAGAGTTCGTTATAAATGAAAACTATAAACCAAATGTATTGCTTTCATTTCGAACTGAACTAATTTTTTTTCACCGGTATTTTAGAGAGATAAAGAAAAAAAAACAAAAACAAAACAAAAATTTAAAAAAAATTTCAATCTCCTTGTTCATTGAACATTTGAACTAAACAAAAAAAAGAAAGACATAAGTCGACGCATATAATAGTTTGATTGAGCTGTGAGTTACGACCGAAAATGAATTACATTTACACAGAAAGTCGGTGCATAATATTAGAGTCATAAGCCACAACTTTTAACCGCGTGACCGTTAAATTAAAGACGGTTTTTCACATGAAAAAACGCAATATTCTAAAAAAAAAAATTTTAGTAATATGAAAAAAAAACCTTTCTTTTGGTTGTTTCATTAAAATTGGTCTTATAGTTTACCTACCTTGAAAAATTACGTTTATATTTGTATGGGAAAAAATAAGCCGATTAAATATTATGATATGTAAATTGGCTATTACCCGGCGCACGCTGGCCCGCTACTCAATGGAGTGTTAATTCAAGTTGATGTTATTGAAAAACATTTACACAAAAATTACAGATGGTATACATGTTAAATTTAAAATGTAATAAAGAAATTTTTTTAAAACGCTTTTTCTAGAATTATTCTTACAACTTTTCAACAAATTTATCAAATTTCACTTAAAACTTTTTTATAAAATAATAATAAAAATTAAAATTTTAATTCCGTTAACATTATTCGCCGAAAACCCACCATCCTCAACTCAATCGTCAAGGAGCACCAAATTGTCGGTTAAAAGAACTGGACAAAACATTTTTTTAGGGAAACCCCTACTTCAAAGAAGTTTTACCTACTTTCAAAAATTGGCCGGAATTTATAGATAAGTATGTACATTTGGAATGATAAGTATGTACATGTACGCATACAAAATTTAAAGTCAATTGGTCAACCTGTTTCAGATTAACATTAAAGTAAGGAAAAAATCTGTAAAAAGCTACAGTGTCGCAATGGGTTAACGGAACTCAACAAACCTGTTTTTGAGACTTTGCCCAAGCAATATTTCGCAAAATTGGACGTAATATCCTTCCAAAATTTGTTTTTGGACAATTGTCGGGCGGCAAGGGTTAACAAATTCCAAATCTGTTAATAGAGTGAACTCCATCCTCAAAGAGCAGCACATATACAAAAATTGAAGACAATTGGTTAAACCATTTCTAAATTATAGCAAAGTAACAAAAAAACTTATAAAAAGCTGTTGTGGCACAATAGGTTAACGGAACTTCACAAATATACTTTTTAGGCTTTCTTTTTAATCAAAGTAGTACATCAAAAAATTGGCTCTTTTACAATTTGCACGCTCTCGGGCAACGCCGGGTAAATCGGCTAGTGTATTATATTTTATAAATCAAAAACTAAATATTTTTTTAATAAACGACGAAATTTTTTTTGTTTTTAATTTTTAATATATCACATCTATATTTTATTGAATTATTACCATAAGTAATATACAATTAAGAAATTGTGTACGATACTTAAGTTGTAAAATTTATTTTTGTATTAAAATTAATTATATGAACAGTTTTAAATTTATCATTGCATTTTAGAAGTACATTTATTGCATATTTTGATTATTAAATTTTGTGATAAAAAGCTAATGAAAGCATTAATGGTTTTAACTAACATTAAAAACCATGAAATTATTAAACTTTTATATTTATAAAAACTTTTATGTTTATATTATTACAAATTAATATTTCTTTCGTATAACTTTGAGTTTATTTAATTGGACCTTAATAAATAAGTAAATTTAGAGAATAAAGTTAAAAAATTATTGAAGATTTAAATAATTAACCAAGGGAACTAAATTATTCAACAGGAAATGCACTACAGCTGAAAATTCTGAAAAAGAGTAATTGCTGCATGTGTGTAAAATTTTATTGAATTGGATAAAAAGTTTTAAATATGTAATTTTGTAATTGCATTTTACGAATCCATTTATCAACTTTAATCATTGAATCATTTATCAACTTTATTTGTTGTTTAGATGAATTAGTAAGAATTCTTAATATTTTGGATTGATAAAGTAATTAGAAAATATTTGTAGTAGAGAAGAATATTCGCAGTAAATTTCGTTGCAACAGCTTTAATAAAAAACGAGGAAGATTATAGTTGCCCTTGTCAACTTTTAGATACCCGTGCATACCCACTAACCGTTATTTATTTCCCCTATGCTATTATAAATATTAGAAAAAAAATATAAGAAAATAAAATAGTTTAAAAAATTTTTAACTTATTAGGTATCCCATAATTTTTGATTAACTTATTATCCCATAAAAAAAAAAAAAATAGCCCACCCTAAAAGTTGGTCCGAGTGATTTCCAACTTTGCCAACTAACTTGTCCTATTTACTTTACCTGCCCAGTTTAGATTTTAACTTCGTAGCTTCATTAGATTCACAGTTATCGAATTGATTACTTTGTATGGCAGCTGCCCGAAAACGGGTCCGTAACATTTTGAAACTTCATATAAGTGCTCGATTCATTATATAACAAACAGTGTGTAATTTTTATCCTCGTAGTATTATCAGTTTCCAAGAAATTGATATTGGTGCAAAGAAGTTGTATAGCAGCCCCCCGAAAATGGGGCCGTAACATTTTGAAACTTCATATAAGTGCTCGATCCATTATATAACTAACAGTGTGTAATTTTCATCCTCGTAGTATAATCAGTTTCCAAGAAATTCATATTGGTGCAAAGAAGTTGTATAGCAGCCCCCCGAAAATGGGGCCGTAACATTTTGAAACTTCATATAAGTGCTCGATTCATTATATAACTAACAGTGTGTAATTTTCATCCTCGTAGTATAATCAGTTTCTTAGAAATTCATATTGGTGCAAAGAAGTTGTGTGGCAGCTCCCCAAAACCTTGATCTGGTCTTAACCAAAAAGAATAGGGAACCTCAAAAACGTCCCAAAAATGTTTTGTGTGAATTTCAAAACTCTTGCTCTAATTTTTCAATTCCATCTCTTATAATTAATTTTTAATTCACGAATATATTAAACTTAAGCCAAATCAACTTCATATGATCATTATTCATATAATAATCATCATGATGATTCATCATATATATTCATAAATATCTATCAACATCAATAAGCCATTTACTTAAAAAAATCTTTGTGTTCTTTTTTGCTTATCTTAAATAAACTACGCATCATTTAAATCATATGAAATTCTAACTCGAAATCGTACAAAAAAAAAATGCAAAAAAAAAAATAAACAAAAAAACAAAAACAAACAAAATTCTTATAATTTCATGTTACAAGGTGCATAGCTAAATTTCAAATTTTTGTATGAAAATATTGGAGTTAAAAAAGTTAGCTGTTCGAGAGCTACCCGAAGTTTTGGTCCGATCTTAACCAAAAAAAATAGGGAACCTAGAAATTGATTGAAAAATATTTTGTGAAAATTTCAAAACTGTAGCTCTTTTAGTTTTTGAGTTATCGTGCTGACACACAGACGGACGGACGGACGGACGGACAGACACACATAGCTAGATCGACTAATTTTTCGATTCTGAGCCGATACGTACCCTTGACACTATATCTAGCTCGTCTAGATCGATGCGTTACAAACGGAGGAGCAAATCTAATATACCCGATGTCATATATGTATGCACGGGTATAAAGACGTGCGTCTCTACATCAACCAACACCACAACCTGGTAATGTTAACACTAATGCTACTAATGAGAGTAGTATTACTACTAATGAGTCTAATATTACTACTAATGCATCGACAAGTGAAATAATAACAACACCAACACTTATAGCAACATCAACACTAAAACAAAATGATAATGAGATAAAGTCATTATTTCAAACATTACACCAAGAATTATTAAATTTGAAAACGGTTAATACGGAATTCCTGAGAGAATTAAAACAAACAAGAGAAGAGAATGAACTGTTGAAAAAAAAATTATCACACTGGAATACAAAGTTAATGCCCTGCTACAGAAAGAGAAATGTAATGAGATAGAAATATATGGTGTTTCAAATGTAAATAATGATAACTCTATTCAAATGGCAAAAAAAATTTTTTCTAAATGTATGGATATAAATGTTAGTGATGACGAGATAAAAAATTGCTATATAAAAAAAACATCTAGAAGAAATGAAAAGAAACAAACTGAGTTTTTATGCATTAATTTCAAACCTACTACAACCAAGGAGATGATTTTAAAGAAAAAATTCAGCTGTTTAGAAAAGTTAAATAATGATGTTCTGAGGGACAAAAAAATATTTATATTAATGAAGCTTTCACCAATTATACCAGAGCTTTATAATTGTCTATAAAAAATTTGAAAAAGGAAAAACAATATCAATTTCTATGGTTTAAAAATTGCAATATTTATTTAAAAAAAAAGGAGGGGGGTAAGTCAATTGTTATCAGATCATTCGAAGATTTGGATAAAATATAAAATACATAATTACATTCAAAAATTATGTCATTTAGTCAAAATATTATTTTAGATACGGATGATCTTATAAACAATGAACTTACCTTACCCAACATTACTAATGTTGATAGTTAAAATTTTAATTGTTCAAATAAATTTATTTTAGTGCACCAAAATATGAGGAACTTGAGACAAACTTTGACTTGCTGTTATCTAATCTTGAAGCACTTGTAACAGTTCCAGATTTAATTTTAGTTTCAGAAATATGGATATACAATGATGAAATTACTGAATATGAAATTCCAGGGTATGTTTTTATTGCTTGTACTAATGAAGGTTATGATGCAGGTGGCGTAGGTTGTTTTATTAGAAATACTTTTAATAGTATAGTTTCAAATTATATTCTTACTAGTGCGGATATTATGAAAATTAATCTTAATATTAACAATGCTGATTTTACGTGTTTGTGTGTGTATAGATTTCATTGGCATAACTTTAGTTTATTCTATAATGAATTTTGCGTATTGTTAGAAAACGAAAAAGCAAAAAATCTTTTAATTTTAGGCGATTTCAATTTAGATCTCTTAATAGATAATGATGATGTTTCTAATCTTTTAAATCTTTTAGCACTACATGGTTTAACGTCTATTGTAAATGAACCAACAAGGTTAGCTTCAGGAAAGTGCATAGACCATATATATGTTCGCTTTTCGGAATACTCCCTAGATAGATGTGAGAAAATTATTATGGATTTAAACATTTCAGATCATTGTATGATAGGTTTAACTATTAAAGACTTTTTTGTAAATAAAAAGAACAATTTTACGGATACAAAAAAATGTACAAAAATTTACTATGTTAAATTAAATACGTGTTTAAATTATGAATTTTGGGAAGAAGTTATTATTGAGAATGATACAAATAGAGCCTATGACAATTTTATAAAACTTTTAAAATTACATATTTCTAAATGCAGTTTTCATATTAATATAACTAAAAAAAATAGAAGATTAAAACCATGGATTAATAATTATTTAGTAAATAAAATAAATCTTAAAAATAAGTTAGGGAAAAAATGTTTAAATCGAACTTCAAACCACAGTCTTAAAATACGTTATAAAAAAATTTGCAAAGAAGTTAAAAAAGATGTTAAGGAACAAAAAGACAATTTTTATAAAAATGAATTTGTTAGACAGGCCGGCAATTTAAAGGGAGAATGGCGCGTGATTAATAATGCACTTAACAAAAATACTTATACCAATGAATCTATTATTTTGCAAAAAGATAATATTGAAATTTATGATGACCTTGAAATAGCTAATCTTTTCAGTGAATATTTTGCTAATCTGACTGACAATTTGTTCCCTAAAATACACTCGTGCACTTGTGAAAATAGCTTGAGTTTTCGGGAAGAAGCTAATACTAGAAATAGCTATGTTTTCGAACCAATATCTTCCTTGGATGTAGTTAAGGCGACTAATTCACTAAAAAATTCGCATTCGTGTGGTAATGATGGTCTTTCTAACATTATTTTAAAAAAAGTTAAATTTATGATTTGTGACATTCTTGCATACATTTTTAATAAGAATGTTCTTTCTGGTACTTTTCCTCATTCATTAAAAAGCGCTGTCGTTATCCCACTTTTTAAAAAAGGGAACAGCAAAGATATGAGCAACTACAGGCCAACATCACTACTTCCTTCGGTAGCACAAGTTTTTGAAAAAATTATGAAAAATAAAATAATAAGTTTTTTAAATATGGCAAATTTTTTCAGTTCTGCCCAATTTGGATTTAGGAATAAATTGTCTACCGAAGACGCTTTATTGAAACTATGTTCAGAAATTTATACTAACTTAGATAAGAGGAAATACACTTCAGGACTATTTGTTGATATTACAAAAGCATTCGATATGGTTAACCATAAGATTTTGCTACGTAAAATCGAAAATATTGGATTTAGAGGATTTATGCTAGATTGGTTTTCGAGCTACTTAGAGTCAAGATGTATAAAAGTTAAAATTGGGGAAAAACTGTCAAGCGCTAAATATATTAGACAAGGAGTACCCCAAGGTTCTGTATTAGGACCTTTATTATTTTTGATTTATATTAACTCGTTACTTAAGTTAGAATTTAAAGGCAATCTTACTGCTTTCGCAGACGATTTAGGTTGTAAGTATGAAGCTAATGATCTTCTTAATTTAAATTGTGATATTAACTATGACTTGACTTATTACGAAATTGGTTCGCACGTCACAAATTAGTAATAAGTAACAAAACCAAAATCATGTTTTTCAACCTGTCTTGCCAAAATAATTATGAAGTGCAATTTAAATATCATGCACCAGAATGTAACAAATTTAAATTAAAACAAGTAAAGAAACAATCAGTTGGTGCAACCGACTTAGAAATACCCTACACCTATTTGGTTCAAATTTCATGACATATCCATAAGTCATTTTAACGCCATAAAAGCTGTTATTAATTTGATTGTAAGACATAGCTAACCAAATTAACTTTATAATACTAAAACATTTTCTAATTACACTATATCTTAAAAAATATTACAAATTCTTACTAATTTATTTAATTAAAAATATTAAAAAACAAAAAAACTTGTTATAAATGAAAATATATTTATTCCAATTCAATTACAAAATGAAAAAATTCTAGTTATTAAATTTTGTGATAAAAAGGTAATCAAGGCATAATATATTTAATAATCCAAATTTTTCAAAATTGCAATTACTTTAATTGGCTAGTTAATATACCTAATAGAAAAGCTTGTACACAAAATATGCAATAAATGTATTTCTAAAATACAATTACAAATTTACACCTTTTCATACAATTCATTTAAATATAAAAATAAATTTTACATAAATGCAGCAAGTTCCTTTGAAGAAAACTGAACCACTACAATTAAGTTTAAATTTCGGGAACACATAGGAAATAGGAAATATATTCTTTGGCTTCGAAATTATACTCGTTCGGCCTCAAATCGATCAAAAGCTTCTAGAATCCGAACTCATTGACCAAACTCGACCAGAACCAATTCCAATGATACTTTCATTACTAGTAACCTAAAGTTTAAATTTCATCAAAAAAGCGGCATTATTTTTTGAGTTATGGTGTTTTTAAGATATATGTTTGTTAGCCCTTGAACTTTTCAAGGGTTCCAGAACCCGAAATTATGGTACGATTTCGCCCATATGCAGTCCCCGTCATACGTCATCTTTATTAATTTCGAAAATATGCTTTAAGGTCCTTGGAACTGAGAGGCTGGTCCACACCCAGTACTCCAATTGAGCTCAAATTTAAAGGACACTAAGGAAATCGAAAGCGACACCCTGAAACCAAATTTGGAGGTTCTCTCTTCATTGGTTTCGGAATTATGCTAGTATGGCCTAAATTCGATCAAAAAGTTCTAAGTTCCGAACCCATTGTCCAATCCTCACCGCACGCAATCACCGCCGTAGTTTTATTACCAATAACCTACAGCACAAATTTCATGAAGTTAGCGTCATTAGTTGTTGAGTTATCGTGATTATTTATATATGTTCGTTCGTTTGAAACCGATTAAAAGGTCCAGAATGTGAACCCTTGGGCTGATTTCGCCCTTATGCAGTCCACGCTTAACTTTAAGCACTAGTTAACCCTTGTACACAATTTGAACGTTCTATCTTAATTTTAAGTTACTATTTTTAATAATTTCGATTATAAGCTTTTAAAACTTAAGAGGTTCTAAGAGGGATACTGAACCACCACTCCAATTGATCCCAAATTAGGGGGACACGCAAGGGATAGTAAGGAACACCCTTGAGCCAAATTTGAAGCTTCTACATTTTTTTAAGTTGTTATCTTTATTAATTTTAAACATATGCTTTAAGTTCTTCGGAAATGTATGGCTGGTCCCCGACCCACTACTCTAATGGGGCCCCAATTTCAAAGACATTAAGAAAATAGGAAGGGACACCCTGATACAAAATTTGGAAGTTCTATCTTCTTTGGTTTCGGAATTATGCTCGTTTGGCCTAAATTCGATCAAAAAGTTCTAGGTTCCGAACCCTTGGTCCAATTCCGAAGTTACACAATCCCCGAAGTAGTTTCATTACTAGTAACCTACAGCACAAATTTGATGAAGAAAGCGTCATTAGTTGCTGAGTTATTGTGACTTTTTATATATGATCGTTAGCCCTTCGATCGATTAAAAAGTCCAGAATCCGAACCAATGTGCCGATTTCGCCCATATGCAATCCCCGCCGTACTTTCAGTCCTAGTAACCTCCAGTTAAAATTTCATCAAGATAGCTCTATTATTTTTGTAGTTATCGTGCCTACGGACGGACGGACGGGCGGACGGACATGGCTTTATCGACTCAGGAGGTCACGCTGATCACAAATATATATACTTTTCTATATCTAGCTCGCTTCTTTTAGGTGGTTACAAACACCATACCAAAGTTAATATACCCTTTTACCTATTCTATAGGTATAGGGTATAACAAATGTATTGTACTTGTAGTGGAAGTTGTCTGTTTAATAATTCAATATTATGTAGTAGTAATTGTTTCGATATTGAAATAGTAGAGCATTTAAAGTATTTAGGTGTTATCATTGATAACAAAATGAATTGGTCCTTACAGACTGAAACCTTAAGACGATATTTTCGCTCTAGTCTACGCAGTTTTTATTACTTACAAAATGTCTGTTCTTCGAAAGTAATGAAAATTTTTTATTATGGTATTTTTCAATCCAAGCTTCAATAGGGAATTACTTGCTGGGGTGGAACTCAATGGAATAAAATACAACCACTGCTTGTTTTACAAAAACAAGGCATACGACGAATATTCAAAAAACCTCGTCTATATCATACGTCGCCACTATTTAAAGAAGCTAAAATTATGTTTATACGCCATCTGTATTGCTACAAAGTGTTGAAAACTTTTTATATTAGATCGGGTTATCTGAATGATAGATTTTCTGTTACTTATGCATTGCGTACAAATAACATGTATTTTGTGTCTGTTCCAAGTTTTCGAACAACTGCTTTCCGTAACTTTTATAACGTTGTTGCTTTCCGTTTATTCAACAGATTGCCATTGTATATAAGGAAAATAAGAATTTTTAATCTATATAGCAAAAAACTTTGTCAATGGCTTCTAGATAAGGATGTCGGTGAGATTGAAGATTTGTTTCATATAATGATTTGATTACTAATTACTAATTAACAGCTTTTAATAATTATTATTGCACATTAATATATAATAATTTTGGATTTTGTTTTTTTTTTTTTTTAATGTTTTGTAGCATATATATATTTTGTTGTTTTTTATAACTTCTTTTTTTTTTCTGCTTATAATTTTTTCTTGTATTAATTTTATTAATTGTATTAATTTAATAATTTTTAATTTTTTTTAAATTTTTTGAATTTGTTTAAATTTATCACCCCACTATTAATATTGAATTCTTCTTCTTCTTCTTCTATGACTCTACAGCTCGGTGTGAGCTTTGGCCTTCATAACTATTTGCCTCCATATCTCCCGGTCTTTCGCCGTTGTTTTCCAATTTCTCACTTGTAATTTTGAAGCATCGTTTTCAATGTTGTCTTCCCATCTAATTCTGGGTCTTCCTCTAGCTCCACTTAATAAGGGTCTTAGATGTAATATCTTATATGGCATTCGATTTTCCTGCATTCTCACTGTGTGCCCTGCCCACCTTAGGCGTTGGGATTTACTGAAACGAATAATGTCTTCATTTTATATAAGTTCATTTAGTTCAGCATTATTCCTTCTCCTGTAATCTCCATTTTCTACCCTTATAGGGCCATAAATTTTCCTGAGTATTTTCCGTTCAAAAATTCGGAGATCGTTTTCGTCAGCCATATTCAGTGTCCATACCTCACAACCGTATGTTACCACAGGGCGTATTATTGTTTTATAAATTAATAATTTCGTTTCCCTTGTCAAGAGACGTGATTGCATTAATTTTTTGTATGCAAATAGGCATTTATTTCCTGCTTTAATACGTTCTTGAATACAATATTTTATACTATTGTCATTTTTTACCATTACTCCAAGGTATTTAAAGCTTATTACTCCCTGAAAAGTAAATCTATCAATCGTTATATCTTGCGGTTGCCTTCTTCTTTCATCTCTTGACATCTTCATGTACTTCGTTTTGGTTTCGTTTATTTGAAGACCTACCTTGCTAGACTCTTTTTCGACCAAAGAGAAGGCATCTATCATATCTTTAGCTCTTTTCGAAACAATTGCAATATCAACCGCGTATGCAATTATTTGATATGCTTTTGAAAATATATGTCCTCCTTTGTCTAGTTTGCCAATCGCTTGTTGAAGTATCATATTGAATATAATAGCGGATAACGCATCACCTTGTCTAACCCCACTCGTAATTTTAAATTCTTTCGATGCATTTTCTTGTATTAACACTTTGCCTATGGAGTTATTCATGGTCATATTTATTACATCTATTAATTTCTTAGGTACACCTATTTCTGCTAGTGCTTTGGGAATATTTTTTCTATTTATACTGTCAAATGCTTGTTTAAAATCTATGAATAAAATATGCAGGTCGACGTTGTACTCATAACACTTTTGCATTATCTGTTTAGGTACAAAAATTTGGTCTATGGTAGATCGTTCCCTTCGGAAGCCACCCTGATATTCTCCTACACTTTCTTCGTAATAAAGCTTTATTCTATCACAGATGATATTTGATAAAATCTTATATGCACAGTATAGTAGGGTTATGCCCCTATAATTACTGCATTGCAGCTTGTCTCCCTTTTTATGAATCGGACATATCAAACCTATGCTCCATTTTTTAGGCATGCTGTTATTTGTCCATATTCTACATATCAATATTGAATTACATAGAATTATAGCATTTAGCACTATTTTTTAAAAAATATAAAATGTCATTTAAATTTTTAAAATAAATAAAAAAAATAAAAAAATAAAACTTAGTCTTTATTTAAAGCATTCGAAAACCGGTTTTATCTTGCAATTTTTTTAATTTGTAATTTTCATTTTAACAATTTTGTCGAACTTATTTCATAACGAAATAATTTCGACTAAAAAATTTTGGTTTTTTGTCGAAGGTTTTTCATTTTTATTTTGTTATAGTTATTTAATTTTATCGAAGTTATTTCATTATAAATATTTTTAATTTTCTGCAAAACAATTTAATTGCAATATATGAAATTCTGATTTATTTAATACTTAATGGTGGGTATGCACGGTTATCCAAAAGTTGACAAGGACAACTATAATCTTCCTGGTGTATTATGAATTCTTAAAATTTTACGGTTTGTTTACACTAATTTTAATTTTGTAGTTCTTTGTTTTGAAAAAAAAAGTATAACTTATTAAGAACTGTTTTTCATTTTGTTTTTATTATTAAATTCCATCTATAATTAAACAGTATTTATAGGATATAGAACTTCATTAATTGAAATTAGAATTAAATCAAAATTAAAGAAAAAATTGGAAGCTGCCATTTTTAAAAATGGTTGTTTAGAGATGAAATTCATAATATATAATAATAATATTTAATTAATTTAATAAACCATGTTCTATTAATTCACTGATTTATTCTAATTGAACTTTTATTAATGCTAGCTATTAATTTTTTTTTTATTATCAAGTTAATTAAATTATTTAAGCAATATTAAGAACAATTTTTTATTTGCAAAAATAAAACACATCCGAAGCCGACGACCACGGCCCTAAAGCAATTATTGTTAATTAATTTTAGATATATTTCAAGGTTTTTGGAGGAGTTGGAGCTGTTGAGATTATTTTTGGAAATTAGTTAAAATTTATAAAATTTAATAAATTTAATGAAATTATTATTGTTTCCTTCCTTTTTGACAAGTTCGACAGTTTTGTCTTTGTCACAATTTAAAGATAAACGTATACCAGCAAATTTTACACATTAAAGCGTCTAGCGGAATTTTTGTGTATGACCATATCTTCGACATTTTGTACACTGAGAAATCTTTTGTATTGTATTTTTCAGAGGTTCAATTTTCACAATCATGTACTGAATAAACTCTATTTTCTAAATTTCATCAGTGTGCTCAGTATTTTTAAATGTTAACATAAAAAGAGGCAGTTTAAATTTAACCTAAGAGACAATTTCAATTTCTATTTATTAATATAAAATTTTCTTTTGAAATTTTGGCGGTTTTAGCGCTTAAATAGATATTTACTTCACTCTGTCTCGAATGGATGGATAATTAAAATCAGAAGACTTAAATTCATACTTGGGTTAGAATTGACATCATTTTTTCACTTTTGGGTTTTTTATATTTCAAAAACACATGGCAGGCATCACTCACTTACACATTCTATGCGAGATATGTATCCCTTATTTATATATAGTATTTCTCAAAATTATATAGTGTTCATACTAAGTATCTTATCATATTTTTATATAAAAATATGTTTAAATATGTAATAGTGAAATCAATACTTAGAATATAATCCCAATACACTCAGGAAAACTTTTACCGATTCCAAAATATAAAGGTGGAACTTCAATGTTTACGTTTAATTTTGGAAAAATATACACTGGTAAATAAGCTAGTGATTTATAGAAACAAGAAACATTTAATTTTTAAGTCCTAATAGCTTTTAATGGGGAACGTTCCCAAATATTTATTAAGCAATATTTGAAATTTTACTTAGAATTTTATTATTTACGCAAAAATAGTTAAAACTAATGAAAAAAAGTCATGGAGAAAACAAACTGTTTTTAAAAAGCACATTTTCAAAATTATATACGCTTTCTTACTGAGTATTTTATCATTTATTTTTCTAGAAATATTTATAAAAGTAAATGATATTATATAATTTAGTTATTTTATAAATTTACTAGCAGATTTACCCGGCGTTGCCCAGGAACGTGCAAATTGTAAAACAGTAAGTTTCAGCTAATTTTTTGAAGTACTACGTTGGTTAAAAAGAACGCCTTAAAAAAATATTTGTGGAGTTCCGTTAACCAATTGTGGCCCAACAGCTTTTTAAAGGTTTTTTCTTTGCTTTGCATTAGAAATGATTTAACCGATTGACTTCAAATTTTGTATATGTGCTCCTCTTTGAGAATGGAGTTCACTCTATTAACAGACTTGGAATTTGTTACCCCTTGCCTCCCGAGAATTTTTTCAAAAAAAATTTGGAATGGATATTACGTCCAATTTTGCGAAATATAGCTTGGTCAAAATTTCAAAAACAGGTTTGTTGAGTTCCGTTAACCCATTGCGGCACAGCGGCTTTTTAAAGATTTTTTCATTACTTTACTCTTAAGCAGAAACGGTTTGACCACTTGAATGTAAATTTTGTATGCGTACATGTCGCACATCCCATTCTAGTGTATCGTAACTTGACTTACGATATCCTAGAATAATATGACCATTTGAAAGATAATTACAAAGACCATCTTCTGTCAAAATTTCATAGTTCTACGACAACTCCCTCAAAAGTTATAAGAAAAAGAAAACATACAATATTACTTAGCTTTTCAAAAACTCCATTCTTATGCATTGTAAGTCAACTTACAACATAATTGAACGGACAAAAGACAAATCACGTAGTCGTAAGTAAATATACAATAATAATGACTGGATCTTCTGTTAATGTTCATTTAATAAGTCGATTTACGATAAGATATGAATGACTTTTTCTTTTTTTTATTCTTTTTTTGCTTTTGTAAGTCGTAGTTACGATTATATTTTTTGTCAACTAAATTTAATTATTATATTGTAAGTCTACATACAATATGCATGTTTGTATAATTTCCGATACAAAAGTGCGCCAAAAAAATTTTCTTATAAGGCAATGGACGTCAAAACATTTGCTGTCGAAAACAATTATTAAATAACGGTTTTTTAACGTCTAATTTTTTGTGCTGTTTGATTTTATCTATTTAACAAGTGATGAAAAAAACCAAGGGTTTTTAAAAAAGTACATTTTCAAAATTATATTGTGTTAAAAACTCAGTTTAATTTTGGAAATACTTATATACTATGGGGGAATAAGTCACTGCTTACTTGTAAAAATAGTAAATTTTTAATTTTTAAGTCCTAATAGCTCTTCAATGGGGAAGGTTACCAAATTTCTCAAGGATCTAATCTCACTCACCACCCCCTCCCTCCCTCCATTTTTTTAGGTTCTGGGAATTAAACCAAAATTTGGAATTTTACTTAGAATTTTACTATCTAAGCAAAAATGGATAAAACTGAGAGACACTTTCTTCAATTTAAAGAACCGCTTTTGAATTTAAGAAAAACACTTAACATATGTTAAAATATAATGTTGGACCTTTAAATTTTGTATATTAATAGAAAAAAAATTGGACAGGTATTCATGTTACAGGTGCTCAAAAAAAGCCAAATTTCAATTTTGGACCCCTTACAGCTCTTAAAAGGGGGGCGCAACAAAAAAATTTTCTTAACCGACTCCTACTAATTTATGGGGATCTAACATCTCAATTTCAAGTTTCTAGCTTGAGCCGTTCAGAAGTTATGTGGGGCCAAAAATTTTGGAAAAATTGAGTATTGGATAACGGTAAATTTTAGTACCGATGGCAACCCAATGAATAAGTTTTTTAGCAGTTTGTAAAGTTTATAAAAGCAGCTATCTTTCGCCGTTTCCAGATTGAAAAAATACATCATAGAATTTTTGTTATAACGTTTTAAATAAAAAGTTTCTTCCAAATTTGAGGGGCTGTAGCTTCGTAACGGGTGGGGCTACAGAAAAAAGTTCTTCCATGAAATTATTTTTTTTGCAATACCTACTCGTAGTAAAAATTTCTTCTCTCTATTTCAAACGGTGTAAAACTTTGTGTAAACATACGGACAGACAGACGGACAGACAAAGTCAAAATTAAGAAAAACCTTTGACACTGGTTGAAACTTTCGTTTTGGAGCTTTCAATTTTGTATATAAATCAAAAAAAATATTGACAGGTGTTCAAGCTATAGGTGTTTAAAAGCTAAATTTATAGCAAAATTTAAGGTTTTGGACCCCTTACAGCTCTTAAACAGGGGGCGTAACAAAAAAAAATTCTGAACTGACTCCTACTTATTTCTAAGGATCTAGCTTCTCCTAAAATTTCAAGTTTCTAGATTGAGCTGTTCAGAAGTTATGAAGAGCCAAAAATTTTGCAAAACTTAGTATTAGATAACGGTAAATTTTAATACCAAATGGTAACCATATACATTTGGCTTTTAAAAGTTCGTAAAGCTTATAAAAGCAGCTGTCTTTTACCGTTTTCAGGTTGAAAATATACCTTATAGAACTCTTGTTATAACTATTTAAATATAGGGCTTTTTCCGACTTTGAGGGGCTGTAGCTTCGTAACGGGAGGGGTAATAGAAAAAAGTTTTAACATTAAATTATTTTTATTGCAATACCTACCCGTTGCTGATATTTTTTTGGCAATCGTACGTAAAAAGGGACGGACGGACGGACAGAGTGAAACTATATAGGTACATTTTTACAAAATTTTTTGAAAATGTACTAAAAAGTGGTTTTATATTTTTTGTGTATAATAATTTTTTTAAAAGCGATATTGCAAGTCTCTAAGTATTTAAGATATCTCCGAAGTGCTTTTATTAAACGTATTATTTTAATATCTTATTCAAATAAAATGATTTATATTACTAAAATAAATTTATAACATAAAAATGCATCGTGGTTATTTAATGGTCAATGCTGTAAGACAAAAGCAAAAAGGTCACTTATTTATTTGATACAGAAATAATAAACTTATCTGGCATAAAAACCAAGTAATAGTGCATATGGCCAGCTATCAGAATCCGGTTAGTATTTATTTTGGTACCAACGTAAAATAAGTAAACATAAACGGGGAATATTTTAAATTCTGTAAATTGAAATTCAAAAGAAAATATAAAAAATATAAATTTTATGATTTTATTTTTTTGGCGAAATATGAGCCTATTCTTTCCTATTTAGTTTCTTCTTTTCCTTTCTTTTTGCCACATTTTATTTTTGCATATTATGAACAAATAGTAATACACAATAGTATGAATACACAATAGTTGGATGGAAATCTCGAAGGAGATACCCGAGGTAAATATATTCGAAATGTATCAGAAAGACGAAAAGAAATGGTAAAAGAGCATATTAATTCCTTCGCGCCTATAGAATTACATTATTTGCGAAATCAAACAACCAGAAAATATATAGATGGTAGCTTAACAATTTCACAAATGCATAGTATATTTAGAGTGGCTTAAAGAACGTGACAACACTGGAAATGGCACTACATTAAGGCAATACCGAGATATTTTTAATACATGTTTTAATATTAGTTTTTATTTCCAAAAAAAGATAAATGCAATGATTGTTCCAAATTTGAAAATATGAATGAAACAGAAAAGGAGAACGCAAAAGATAATTATAATTTACACCTTTTCTCCAAACAGAAAGCAAGAGAGCTAAAAGCACAAGACAAAATTAAAGCAATAGAAAATAATACAGTCATGACGGTTTGTTTTGACTTTCAGAAGATTTTGACTGTCCCTTGTGAAAATACTAGCATATTTATTACAAGAGAAAATTATGATTGTTTAATTTTACTTTATATGAATTAGCACGCCACCAAGGTCATTACTATATTTAGGATGAAACGGTGGGTAAAAGAGGTGCAAACGAGGTAGCTAGTTTCCTTATACAATTTATAGAGTCTCGAACTGAAAAAGGTATTAAAACATTTATTTTTTATTCTGACAATTGCCCCGGACAAAATTAAAACATATGCTTATTCGTATTTAACGCTTGGGCTTGTAAAGTGATGAATATTGATATACAACATATATTTTTGGAGAAAGGGCACACGGAAAATGAATGAGATTCCATTCACGCTTTGATTGAAAAAACTAAAAAAAATAAAAAAATTTATGTTCCGGCTCAATAATATTCTCTTATTCCAAATTGCAAAATAACCGAACCAAAGTATATTGTTTACGAAATTACAAAAAACTATTTTTTATACTTTGTAAATTTTACAAAATTTGTTAATTTGTTAATAAAAATGAAATGAATATGCAAATAAAATGGAATAATATAAGAATAATAAAAGTTAATAAAATGAAATCAAATAAATTGCTTTATAAATACTCGTTCGATTCTGATTCATTTTACATAACGAAGAAGAAAAAACTCGAAAACAACGCAAAAGAGTATTGGGGTTGCCAAACAAGGAACTGTACAAGGAACCTTTAAGAATATCTACCGTAAAATATACTTATTTGAATTAACAAATTTTATAACTTAATATTATAAAGAATTTTACAAAAATTTGCAACATACTTCTAGTGAGGCAGAAAATCTAGAAAATTTTGAAGAATATTTTGGATTTATAAAGACCTGTAAATTCAAAATTATTTCAACTTTATTCAAATTCTAAACATATCATTATTCTCAAAAACAATTTTATTTCTAAAAACTTTAAATATTCTTATTAAATTCAAATACTTTCAAAATAAAAGAAATTTAATTTTAATATATAAATAATAAGTCAGAACTTAAAAAATTTAAATCAAAAATTTAGAAATTTAATATATACATTACACTGTTTAAAAAATAATTTTGCATTGTAGTGTTATGATAAAAATAAAGTGTTGTACAAACAATAATTTCTTCATAATTTACTGTAAGCTCTTTATCTAAAATCAATATTGCAAGACTATTATCAGAATATATCTAAGCTTTTATATCGTAACTTTTTTAATGTACTCTGATATTATGTTTTTTTAGCACATTTTCAAAAAATTTTTGTAAAAATGTGCCTATATAGTTTTAGTTTCACTCTGTCCGTCCGTCCGTTTGTCTGCCCGTATGTTTACAAAAACTTTTACATCGTTTGAAATAGAGTAAAGAAATTTTAACCATGGGTAGTTTTCGCAAAAAAAATAATTTCGTAGAAGAATTTTTTTCTGTAGCCCCACCTGTTACGGGGCTACAGCCCCCCAAAGTAGAAAAAATCCCTATATTTAAACTGTTATTACAAGAGTTCTGTTTGATATATTTTCAACCTGAAAACGGCAAACGATAGCTGGTTTTATAAGCTTTATAAATATTCTAAAGAAAAATATTTAGGGTTGCCATACGGTACTAAAATTTAACATTACACAAAATTCAATTTTTGCAAAATTTTTAGCCACACATATCTTCTGAATGGTTCAAGCTAGGGTCTTGAAATTTTGGGAGAAGTTAGATACTATAACTAGTAGTCGGTTAACAAAATTTTTTTGTCAAGCTCCCTATTTAGGAGATATAAGGGCTCGAAAATTGAAATTTTGCTATTTTTAAACACCTGTAACTTGAATACCTGTCCAAATTTTTTTTTAGTTATATACAAAATTCAAAGCTCTATAATTATATTTCAATATGTGTCAAAGGTTTTTCTTAATTTTGAAGGGTGACAAAGCTACAGCCCCTGCAAATTCCAAAAAAGCCCTATATTTAAATTGATATAACAAGAGTTCTGTTAAGTCTATTTTCAATAAAAAAACGGTAGAAGAGAGCTGCTTTTATAGGCTTTACAAAAATATATCGCTTAAATGTATAGGGTTGCCATACGGTACTAAAATTTACCATTATATAAAACTCAATTTTTGCAAAATTTTTGGTCCCATATATCTCCTAAACGGTTTAAGATAGGATCCTGAAATTTCGGGAGAAGTTAGATCCTCAAATATTAGTAGGAGCCGGTTAAAAAAATTTTTTTGTCAGGCCCCCTGTTTAGGAGCTATAAGGGCTCGAAAATTTAAATTTTGCTATTTTTAAGCACCTGTAACTTGAATACCTGTCCATTTTTTTTTTATTAATATACAAAATTTAAAGGCCCAACATTATATTTTAACATATGTTAAAGGTTTTTCTTAAATTTAAAAGCAGTTCCTTAAATTGAAGAAAGTGTCTCTCAGTTTTACCCATTTTTTCTTAGATTGTATAATTCTAAGTAAAATTCCAAATTTTTGCGGAATTCACAATTTAATTCTTAGAACCTAAAAAAATGGAGGTGGACGAAGGGGGGAGGGGGGAGTTAGATGAAGTTAGATCCTTGAGAAACTTGGCAACCTTCCTCATTGAAGGGCTATAACAACTTTACATTAAAAACTTTACTGTTAGCAGTAAATTTTATAAGTAAGCAGTAACTATTTCCAAGTAAATATTTCCAAAGTTAAACTCAGTATGTAATACAATATAAATTTGAAAATGTGCTTTTTTAAAAACCCTTGGTTTTTTTTCATCACTTGTTACTTTGTAAGTATACTTACAAAATTTCATCTGATAAATGTTTCCAAACATTATCGTAACTATATTTACAATACAATAATGTATTAAAAGTCCAATCATTTGTATTGTAACTACACTTACCATATTTTATTTTGTATATCTCTTCAAAACCAATAGGGTAAGTCCACATACAATTTTTTTATTTTTAAAATTGTTTATTCTAGTATATGATTTGGTTAAATTGATGAACCGTTAACTTGGAATGTAAATATATTTAAAATAAATAAATTTTTCTATCATTCAAAAAAATAACCAGGTTTGTACCTAGCATAAGCAAAGAACGAAACGAAATTAAATAAAAAATCTTTGAAACGCTCTTCTAAAAAATGTATTTTTTTAGTAACGATATACTAGAATAGGATGTGCGATGTATATACTTATCATTCCTACTATTGTTCAAAAAAAAATTTTTGTAAGTAAATTACGTCCAATTTTTGAGAGTAGGTAAAACTTCTTTGAATTAGGGGAATGTTTAACAAAATGTTTTGTCGAGTTCTTTTAACCGATTGCGAAACAAAAACTTTAAAAAACAGTTTGCAAAACAGTTTTAACGATTATCTCTAATTTTTCTATACGTTTTTCTTCTGCTTCTTGACAATTTAGTACTCCTTGAATTTTTATTGTTAGTATTTAATAATTATGAAAATTTTCAAGTGAAATTTGATAAATTTGTTGAAAAATTGCTAGAATAATCCCTAAAAAACTCGTTTTAAAAAAAATGCTTTATTACATTTTAAAATTGACATGTACACCATTCCTATGTTAACTTTTTTCAATAACATCAACATAAATTAAAACTCCATTTATACTATGTATTTAAGAATAATATATACGAAATTGATTTTTTTTTATTTTTAGACTTTATTTGAAGAAAATTGCAATTTTACACTGAAATCTTTTTTTAAAAACAACAACTGTAAAGTGGATAAAAAACAAAGACTTACGAAAAAATGTAGAGAAGGAAAATGTTACGTTACTGAAATTTAAAGATATTATTATTCGGATTCTTTATTAGCTTTATTTTTATTATTATAATATTATCTCATTTAGCTTTTGAACTATATGAAACTATTTAAGGAGAGCAAAAAAATTGTCTTATTAAGTAATTGAGCTTGTGGAATAAAGGTTAGTTTGCGTTAATACCAAAAATTTGAAAATTTTATTGAATCTTTGTTTGAAACGCGTAAACAGGTCAAAACCAGATTAACCCTGTGGGTTTTTATAACTAAAATGCTGGTACAAAATTTTCAATAAAATTCTTTTAATCGTTTAAGCAAATAAAATTTATAGAAAATTTCATCGCGTCGTCGTGGAAAAAGGGTTAATAGAACTTAACTAAAACTTTTTGCAGCCTCTCTTTTAGACTGCAAAATCAACCTGTAAAATTGGACACAAATCGGAAAAACACAAAATTTTTTGGAAGCCCGCCAGGCCGAAGTGGGTTAACTCATTTCATCCAAATTTATTGAACTAATTTCGGTTGCTAAGAGGAACATTTGTGCAAAATTTCAAGTGAATCAAAAAAATTGAAAAGCCTTCATTGCGCCCTCATGCCTAAACGGGTTAACCCAACTCAATAAAAATTTGTCTTAGCCTCTCTTTTCGACTGCGAAACCACCCTCCAAATTGGACACAAATCAGAAACACAAAAGTTTTTGGAAGCCCGCCAGGCCGAAATGGGTTAATTTATTCCAACCAAATTTATGCAACTAGTTTTGGTTGCTAGGGGGATCATTTGTGCAAAATTTCAAGTTAATCGGTCAAACCGTTTTGACTCGACATCAAAAACATTGAAAAAGCTTCATTGCACCCTCGTGCCCAAACGGGTTAACCGAACTCAATAAAAATTTGTCTTAGCCTCTCTTTTCGACTGCGAAACCACCCTGCAAAATTGGATACAAATCAAAAACACAAAATTTTTTGGAAGCCTGCCAGGCCGAAATGGGTTAATTTATTCCAACCAAATTTATAACTAATTCCGATTGCTAAGAGAAACTTTTGTGCAAAATTTCAAGTCAATCGGTCAAACCGTTTACATTTAAATTTTTCTACATTTCTCTCATAAAATCATAAACAAACGAGGAAAAGCGTAGTAGAACTATCAGGTAAGTACAAAACAAAATATAAGTTGAAAAGCAGATTTTTAAACCTTTTCTAAACCATCGACTATATTTTATGCAAACGCTGGCAGTTCAAGTAAACTGCTATTTACTTGGTGTAATGGTTAATATTAAAATGTAATAAAGCAATTTTTTTAAAACGATTTTTTTAGGGACTCAACAAACCTGTTTTTGAAACTGTGACCAAGCAATATTTCGCAAAATTGGACTTAATATCCTTCTTAAATTTTTTGGAAAAAATTGTCGGCCGGCAAGGGGTGTCAAATTCTAATTTTCTTAATACTTTCATTCTCAAAGAGCAACTCCATTCTCTATGAGGAACAATATACAAAATTTGAAGTCAATCTGTTAAACCATTTCTAATTTATAGCAAAGTAACGACAAAACTTATAAAAAGCTGTTGGTCCGCAACGGGTTAACGGAACTCCACAAATATTTTTTGAGGCTTTTTAACTAAAGCAGTACTTCGAGAAATTGGCCGAAACTTGCTTTTTTGCAAATTGCACGCTCCCGGGAAACGACGGGTAAATCTGCTAGTTATGAATAACAGTGAAATCAATACTTAGAATACAATCCCTGTTAACAAGTGCCAAATATAATGTTGAAACTTCAATGTTAACGTTTAATTTTGGAGAAACATACACTGGTGAATAAGTTACTGTTTTATAAAAGCATAAAGGTTTTAATGCTCAAGACCTAGTAACCCTTCAATAGGGAAGGTTCCCAAATTTTTGCTTAGCAAACTTAAGATAAATCTGTCCATCTTCCTCCTGTCCCCACCTTTCCATTTTTTTAGGTTCTAGGAAATCAATTGCGAACTCCACCTAATTTGGAATTTCACCCCTAATTTTATTATTTAAGGAAAAATTACTAAAACTAAGAGACAATTTCTTCAGTTTAAAGAACTCCTTTTAAATTTAAGAAAAACCTTTAACGTATGTTAAAATGTAAAGCTGCAGCTTTAAATTTTGTATATTTGTAAAAAAAATTTGAACAGGTATTCAAGTTACAAGTGTTTAAAAATAGCAAAATTTCAATTTTCGAGCCCTTATAGCTCCAAAAGAGCGGGCGCGACAAAAAAATTTTGTTAACCGACTCCTACTAATTTTTGAGGCGCTAACCCCTCCCAAGATTGAAAGACCCTAGCTTAAACGGTTTAGAAGATATGCTTGGCCAAAAATTTTGGAAAAATTGAGTTTTGCATAATGGTAAACTTTAGTATCGTATGGCAACCCTGTATATTGACGATGTATTTTTGTGAAGCCTAAGAAATCAGCTCTTTTTTACCGTTTTTAGAGGGAAAATTTAGCTAACATAACTTTTGTTTTACCAATTTAAATATAGGGCTTTTTTGGAATTTGCGGGAGCTGTAGCTTCGTCACCCTTCAAAATTAAAAAAAACATTTGACACATGTTAAAATATAATTAAAGAGCTTTCAATTTTGTAAATCACAAAAGAAAAATTTGAACAGGTATTCAAGTTCCAGGTGTTTCAAAATAGAAAAATTTAAATTTTCGAGCTCTTATAGCTCCAAAAGAGAGGGCGCAACAAAAAAATTTTGTTAACCGGCTCCTACTCATTTTTGAGGATCTAACTACTCCCAAGAATGAAAGACCCTAGCTTGAACCGTTTAGAAGATCTGAGTGGCCAAAAATTTTGCAAAAATTGAGTTTTGAATAATGGTAAATGTTAGTACCGTATGGTAACCCTAAACACTTGCCTTTCAAAAAATTTATAAAAGCAGCCCTCTTTTAACGTTTTCAGCTTGAAAATATACTTTGTAGAACTCTTGTTATAACAATTTTAATATAAGGCTGTTTCCAATTTTAGGGGGCTGTAGCTCCGTAACGGGTGGGGCTACAGAAAAAAATTCTTCTACGAATTATTTTTTTTTTTTTGCAATACCTACACGTGGCTAAAATTTCTTTTTTCAATTTCAAACGGTGTAAAAGTTTTTGTAAAAAGGGCTTTTTCCAACTTTGGTTGTAGCTCAGTAACGGGTGGGGCTACAGAAAAAAGTTCTTCCACGAAATTATTATTTTTGAAATACCTACCCATGGTTAAAATTTCTTAACACTATTTCAAAATGTGTAAATCTTTTGTAAACATACGAAAGGAAGGACGGACAGAGTGAAGCTATATAGGCACATTTTAACAAAATTTGTTGAAAATGTGCTATAAATAGGGCTTTTTTAAACTTTGTGGGGCTGTAGCTCCGTAACGGGTGGGGCTACAGAAAAAAGTTTTTCTATGGGAAGAAGAAAGTTTCTTTACTGTATTTCAAACGGTGTAAAAGTTTTGTAAACATACGGACGGACGGCCAGAGTAAAGTTATATAGGCACATTTTTAGGAATTTTTTTGAAAGTTTGCTCAAAACTAAAACTTGCTTCAATTTTAAATCTAAGAAAAACCTTTAACATATGTTGAAATAAATAATACTAGTGGTTTTAGAATAACCCTTATCTTTGGAATTAATTACGATAGAAATCTGAGTTTTGAAACACGAGTGTTCTTTCCTTTCTGCTTGCTTATTTAACACTTTTATATTTTTAAAAGGCTAGATGGTAACTATATTTTAGTTTAAAACATATTTAAGTTAAATCACCATATAACTCATGTCTTTATCCAGACGCTTAGGTCAGCATAATATTCGTGTGAAATATTCATCTGTGAAAAGTTAATTTTAATAATTCATAATACTCATTTTACAAGGACCTATTGCTTTTGTGTATAAAATTCTCATCCTACCTGTCATCGTCACTATATAGGTCTTCAAGACGACACCACGCTAACCTTACTAGAAGCATTGAACAAAACACGTTAATTCAAGTTTTTCTGTTTTTTAATATTTTTAAATAGATAAATTAGTAAGAATTTGTAATATTTTTGAATAGATAAAGTAATTAGAAAATATTTTTAGTATTATAAAGTTAATTTGGTTAGGCTATGTCTTACGCTCAAACTAATAACAGCTTTTATGGTTTTAAAATTACTTATGGTCTTCCCATTACTTCTGAGCCAAATAGATTTAGGGTATTTCTAAGTCGGTTGCACCGAGTGACTGTTTCTTTACTTGTTTTTAAGATTATGCTAGCAGTTTTTAACAAATTTATCAAATTTCACTTGAAACCTTTCATAATTATTAAATAATAATAAAAATAAAAATTTTAATTCAGTTCACATTATTCGCTGGAAACCCACCATCCTCAACTCTATCGTCAAGCAGCACCAAATTGTCGTGAAGCAACACGTATAGTAAAATTAAAGATTATTGTTAAAACTCTTTTGCAAACTGTTTTTTCAAAGTTTTTGTTCTGCAATCGGTTAAAAGAACTCGAGAAAACATTTTTTAAACATTCCCTTAATTCAAAGAAGTTTTACCTAATTTCAAAAATTTCATGTAATTTACTTAAAAAATTTTCTTTTTTGAATAATCCTAGGAATGACAAGTATATACATGTAGGCATACAAAATTTAAAATCAATTGGTCAAACCGTTTCTGCTTAGAGTAAAGTAACGAAAAAACCTATAGAAAGTTGTTGGGCTGCAATAGGTTAACGGAACTCCACAAATATTTTTTTGAGGCTTCTTTTCAAACAAAGTATTACTTCCAAATTGACCGATTGACTTGAAAATTTGCACAAATGTACCTCTTATCAACTGGACTTAGTTGTATGAATTTGGTACGGCCTGGCAGGCTTCCAAAAAATTTTGTGTTTCTGATTTGTGCCCAATTTTACAGGGTGGTTTTGCAATGAAGCTTTTTCAATGTTTTTGATGTCGAGCCGACACATTTCATCCGATTGACTTTAAATTTTGCATAAATGTTCCTCTTAGGTTGTGGAAGTAGTCGTATAAAGGGGGTTGGAATTTAAGAACCCATTTCGGCGCAGCAGCCTTCCAAATAATTTTTTGTTTCCGATTTCTGTCCAAATTTAGAAGGTGGTTTTGCAGTCGAAAAGAGAGACTGACAAAAATTTTTGTTAATTTGAAATTTTGGACAAATGTTCCTCGTAGCAATCGGAATTAATTGTATAAATTTGGTTGAAATGAATTAACCAAACTTGGCCTGGCGGGCTTCCAAAAAAAAAAGGGGTTTAGGATTTGTGTACAATATTACAGGTTGATTTTGCAGTCCAAAAGAGAGGCTGCAAAAAGTTTAAGTTAATTTCGATTAACCCATTATTATATTATTTGCATAAACGATTAAATGAATTTTCTTTAAAATTTTGTGCCACAATTTTAATTATAAAAGCCCACAGGGTTAACCTGTTTACGCGTTTTGCAACAAAGATTAAATGAAATTTTCAAATTTTTGGTATTAACGCAAGCTAACTATGTTATTCCAAAAACTCACTTAATTAATAAGTTTAATTTTTTTGCTTTCCTCAAATAGTGCAAAAGCTAAATGAGATAATATTAATGATAATAAAAATTAAGAATCCGAATAATAATATCCTTAAATTTAAATTACCTAAAATTTTCCTTCTTTACAATAGATTTCAATGTAAAAATGCAGTTTTTTTTTCAATAAAATTTAAAAATCAAAGAATTCAATTTCGTATATTAAATGTTTAAATACATAGTATTTTAAAAAATTTTTTCCAAAAAAGAAACCTGCGTTTCTCTCACAAAATCGCAAAAAAAAAACGAGGAAGAGCGTTTAGCTGTATTTCAACTTGTGTCAAAACTTTTTCTTAATTTTGAAAAGTGTCGAAGCTACAGCCTCTGGAAATTCCAAAAACGCCTTTACGGAACTAAAATTTACCATTATGCAAAACTCAATCTTTTGCAAAACTTTTAACTTCACATATCTTGTAAACAGTTCAAGCTAGAGTCTTGAAATTTTGGGAAATGTTAGATCCTCAGAAATTAGTAGGAGTCGGTTAGCAAAATTTTTTTGTCACATCCTCTATTTCGGAGCTGTAAGGGCTTGAAAATTGAAATTTTGCTATTTTCAAATATCTGTAAATTGAATAACAGATAAATTTTCTTTTTTTTACAAATATACAGAATTTAAAGGTCCAACATTATATTTTAATATATGTTAAGGGGATTTCTTAAATTTATAAGGGGTTCTTTAAATTGAAGAAATTGTCTTTTAACCATTTTTACTTAAATAATAAAATTCTAGGTAAAATTCCAAATTTTGGTGGAGTTCACAATTGATTTCAAAGAACTAAATCAAAAATTAATGGAGCAATCTTGATGAAATTTTAAATGTACGTTAATAAGGCTAAAAGTACGGCGGGGACTGCATATATGCGAAATCCTACAATGGGTTCGGGTTCTGGAACTTTTCATCGGTTCATATATCCAAAAAACACGATAACTCAAAAACTAATGGACCTACCTTGATGCAATTTGAACTGCAGGTTGCTAGAACTGAAAGTACCGCAAGGATTTTATGTGAGTAAAATCGGCCCACGGGTTCGGATTTTGGACCCATTAATCGGTCTCAGGCTAAGGGACATAAAATAAAAATCACGATAACTCAACAACTAATGAGTTTATTCTACCTTTATTAAATTTATGCTATAAGTTACTAGTAATGAAGCTACGGTGGGAATTGCGTACGGTTGAGATTGCACCATTGTTTCGGATAGTAACGTGAACTTTTTGATCGAATTTAGGCCAAACGAGCATAATTCCGAAACCAAAAGATAGAACCTCCAAGTTTATTATCAAGGTGCCTCTTTATATTTCCTTAGTGTCCTTGAAATTTGGGACAAATTGGAGTAGTAAGTGGGGGACCAGCCACAAGGTTCCGTAGACCTTAAAACATATTTTCGAAATTAATAAATATAGCAACTTGAAACAAATTTAGAATTTTGCACAAGGGTGTTTTTACAATCTCTTGCGTATACCCATATTTCGGGATCAATTACAGTGGTGGTTCAGTACCCCTGTTAGACCTCCCAAGGTTTAAAAGATTATAATCGAAATTAATAAAAATAGTAACTTAAAATTAAGATAAAATATTCCAATTGTGTACTAGGGTTACTAGTATTGAAAGTATGGCGGAGATTACATAAGGACGAAATTGAAACATACTTTTGGGTCCTGGAACCTTTGAAAATTTCAAGTGCTAACGAATATGTATCTAAAAGACACCATAACTAACAGATTTTAATATATAATTAAGAAGTTGTGTATATGAAAAGTTCTAAATTTGTCATTGTATTTAAGAAATACATTTATTGCATATTTTGCATTTATAAGCTTTTCTAATAGGTACATATACCAAAAATTTATTTTTTAAATTTTGGTAAATTCGAATTATTAAATTTTGTGATAAAAAGCTTCATCATTCATTTCAAGGTTGTTTGCTTTTTAATATTTTTAAATAGATAAATTAGTAAGAATTTTTAATATATTTGAGTAGCTAAACAACTACAACTTCTTTTTTATATGAGCATAACCATATACCTATTGAAGATGGGTTTCTAAAATTTTGCCAAAGATAGTTTCCGTTGGTCATTTTTTCAGATGGTCAACAAAAAATTTAGTAGGTCTACTGCAGTGGCTTCAAGGAGCTGCCATAAAACTCCTTCTTTTATATGAGCATTACAGTACACCTAATAAAACTGTATCCTAGAAATTTGGTAAAAGTAGTTAACAAAATGATATAATAACTTTATTACGGTCATACGGGTATCCAAGAGTTGACATAGTCTACTCTACTACGCTCTACCTCGTTTTTCGGTACTTTTGTTACATTTGATTCTGATTATGATGCAAATATTCAATATTTTCTTTAATTCTTTTGCTACCAAACAACCACGATAACTAGCAGGGTTTATCTCGTTGCAGTTTGCACATATGGCTTGCAAATTTTCTATTATACTACACTCTGCTGTCATATGATTTCAGGCACATTTTAAACATTTAGCTTGTCTTCGACAAAATTTTTGTGTACGTCCAAAAATCTGGCATGATTTACATTTAGAAATTGACTTACTACTTCTGAGAGCCTCAATTTTCATGTGCTGTAAATATTCTATTTTGTATATTTTATTTATTTCCTCTGAATTATCAAAAGATTGCATAAATAGTGAAAGCTTGGGTACAAAACCTATTTATATTTTTATCTTTAGTTTTTTTAATTTTATTTATCACATCTAGGAATTGCATAAATAGTGAAAGCTTGGGTACAAAACCTTTTTATATTTTTAGAATAGGTAAAGGGGTATATTAACTTTGGTATGGTGTTTGTACCACCTAAAGGAAGCGAGCTGGATATGGAAAAGTATATATATTTGTGATCAGCGTGACCCCCTGAGTCGATATAGCCAATATTTTTAACTGTAGGTTACTAGGACTGAAAGTACGGCGGGGATTGCATATGGGCGAAATCGGCCCATGTGTTCGGATTCTGGACCTTTTAATTGATCGAAGGGCTAACGAACATATATAAAAAATCACGATAACTCAACAACTAAAGATGCTATCTTCATCAAATTTGTGCTGTAGGTTACTAGTAATGAAACTACCTCGGGGATTGCGTAAGTTCGGAATTGGACCATGGGTTCGGAACCTAGAACTTTTTGATCGAATTTAGGCCAAACGAGCATAATTCCGAAACCAATGACGATAGAACCTCCAAATTTGGTATCAGGGTGTCCCTTCCTATTTCCTAAGTGCCTTGGAAATTTGGGCTTCATTGGAGCAGTGGGTCGGGGACCAGCCACACATTTCCGAAGACCTTAAAGCATATCTTTAAAATTAACAAAGATGGCAACTTCAAAAAAATGTAGAAGCTTCAAATTTGGCACAAGGGTGTTCTTTACTATCTATTGAGTGTCTCCCTAATGTGGGATCAATTGGAGTTGTGGTTCAGTACCCCTCTTAGACCTCCCAAGTTTTAAGAACTTATAATCGAAATTACTAAAAATAGTAACTTAAAATTAAGATAGATCGTTCAAATTGTGTACAAGGATTAACTAGTACTATAAGTACAGCGCGGACTGTATAAGGGAAAAATCAGCTCAAGAGTTTGGATTCTGGACCTTTTAATCGGTTTCAGGGCTAACGAACATATATAAAAAATCACGATAACACAACTACTAATAACGCTATCTTCATGAAATTTGTGCTGTAGGTTATTGGTAAAGAAACTATGGCGGCGATTGCGTACGGTGAGCATTGGACCATGGGTTCGGAACTTAGAACTTTTTGATCGAATTTAGGCCAAACCAGCATAATTCCGTAACCAATGAAAATAGAACCTCCAAATTTGGTATCAGGGTGTCGCTTTCGATTTCCTTAGTCTCCTTGAAATTTGAGCCCAATTGGAGTAGTGGGTGGGGACCAGCCACTTAGTTTCGAGGACCTTAAAGCATATTTTCGAAATTAATAATGATAGTAACTTGAAACAAATGTAGATACTTCAAATTTGGCACATGGGTGTTATTTACAATTTCCTGCGTGTCCCTCTTATTTTGGATCAATTGGAGTGGTGGTTCAGTACCTCTCTTAGACCCCCCAATGTGTAAAATCTTATCATCGAAATTAATAAAACTAGTAACTTAAAATTAAGATAACACGTTCCAATTGTGTACAAGAATTAACTAGTATCGAAAGTATGACGGGGACTGCATATGGGCAAGATCGTACCATGGTTCCGGGTTCTGAAGCCCTTGAAAAATTCAAGGGCTAACAAAAATCCATCTTAAAAACACCAACAAAACTCAAAAATTAATGCCGCTATTTTGATGAAATTTAAACTCTAGGTTACTAGTACCTAATGAATGTACCATGGGAATTGCTTCTGGTCGAGTTTAACTTCGAAGCCAAAGAATATATTGCCTATTTCCTATGTGTCCCCGAAATTTTGACTTAATTGTAGTGGTTCAGCTATGTTTAAAGGTACTTGCTGTACCTGTGTAAATTTATTTTTATATTTAAATGAATTATATGAAAGGTCTGAATTTGTAATTGTATTTTAGAAATACATTTATTGCATATCTTGCGTTTATAAGCTTTTCTATTAGGTATATAAACTTACCATTTAAAATAATTGAAATTTTGAAAAATTTTAATTATTAAATATATTATGCTTTGATTAGCTTTTTATCACAAAATTTAATAATTAGAATTTTTTCATTTTGTAATTGAATTGGAATTAATATATTTTCATTTATTTTATATTTTATTTTTTAGGGCTATAACAACTTTAGAAATTAAGAATTTGTAATATTTTTTAATAGATAGTGTAATTAGAAAATGTTTTTAAGTATTATAAAGTTAATTTGGTTACGATCAATTTAATAACAGCTTTTATGGTGTTAAAACGACTTATGGATATGTCCTTAAATTTGAACCAACCTACACCTAGGGTATTTCTAATTCTAAAATCCAACCGACTGCACCGACTGACTGTTTCTTAACTTGTTATCTTTAGTTTTTAGTACATTTTCAAAAAATTTTGTAAAAATGTGCCTATATAGCTTCACTCTATCCGTCCGTCCGTCCGTCCATCCTTCCGTATGTTTACAAAAACACTTTACACCGTTTGAAATAGAGAAAAAAAATTTTAACCATGGGTAGCTTTTGCAAAAAAACCAATTTCGTAGAAAATTTTTTTTCTGTAGCCCCACCTGCTACGGGGCTACAGCCCCCCAAAGTTGGGGAAAGCCATAAATTTAAATTTTTATAACAAGAGTTCTGTTAGATGTATTTTTAATCTGAAAACGGCAAACGATAGCTGGTTTCATGAACTTTATAAATTTTTAAAAGGAAAGTGTTTAGGGTACTAAAATTTAACATTACGCAAAACTCAATATTTGCAAAATTTTTGACCACACATATCTTTTAAACGGTTCAAGCTAGGATTTTGAGATTTTGGGACAAGTTAGATACTCAGAAATTAGTAGGAGTCGGTTAACAAAATTTTTTTGTCAAGCTCCCTATTTAGGAGCTAAGGGCTCGAAAATTTAAATTTTTCTATTTTTAAACACCTGTAACTTGAATACCTGTCCAAATTTTTTTTTAGTGATAGACAAAATTCAAAGCTCTATAATTTTATTTCAACATGTGTCAAAGGTTTTCTTAATTTTGAAGGGTGACGAAGTTACAGCTCCTGCAAATTCCAAAAAAGCCCTATATTTAAATTTACATAACAAGAGTTCTGTTAGGTTTATTTTCAATCGAAAAACGTAATAAAAGAGCTGCTTCTAAAGGCTTTACAAAAATAAGTCGTTCAAATATATAGGGTTGCCATACGGTACTATAATTTACCATTATATAAAACTCAATTTTTGCAAAATTTTTGGTCCACCATATCTCCAAAACGGTTTAAGATAAGACCTTAAGATTTTGGCAGAAGTTAGATCCTAAAAAAATAGAAGTAGTCGGATAACAAAAATTTTTTTTTCAAGCCCCTTATTTAGGAGCTATAAGGGCCCGAAAATTGAAATTTTTCTATTTTTAAGCCTGTAACTTGAATACCTGTTCAATTTTTTTTTTATTAATATACAAAATTTAAAGGTCCAACATTATATTTTAACAAATGTTAAAGGTTTTTCTTAAATTTAAAAGCGGTTCTTAAATTGAAGAAAGTGTCTCTCAGTTTTACTCAGTTTTGCTTAGATAGTATAATCCTAAGTAAAATTTCAAATTTTTGTGGAATTCACAATTTAATTCCTAGAACCTAAAAAAATAGAGAAGGAGGGGGTGGGGGGGGGAGTTAGATGAAGTTAGATCCTTGAGAAATTTGGCAACCTTCCCAAATCAAGGGCTATAACAACATTAAAATTAAAAATTTACTTCTTAGCAGTAAATTTTATAAGTCAGCAGTAACTATTTCCAAGTAAATATTTCCAAAGTTAAACTCAGTATGTAATACAATATAATTTTGAAAATGTGCTTTTAAAAACCCTTGGTTTTTTTTCATAACTTGTTCTAATTTTATTTGTCACATCTAGGAATTTAAAACCCCTTTTAATAAGTTATTTTTTATTATCTTCTGCCTCAAATGAAGGGTGAAGATTTTTTGCCAGAACTTTTATTGATTTAATCAGCTTATTTTCATATGTATGCCATTCCAACTTGGCTTTATTTTTAGATTTTGTCAAAACTCTATATTTATTTTCGTTGTCTACATTAATTTTTAACTGGTCATTATTCGTGATGTTGAATTTAACATTGATATTTTCTTCTTTAATTATTTTTATAATAAGAGAGTAGTTTTTATATTGCTCAAAATTACCAGATGAAATTAACTTATCGTTTCCTATTAATTTTTACCTTTGGGGTTTAAATAGCGGTTCTAAAGATGTGTTTACATGTGGGGACTTAGCCGCTTTTCGTTTCTTCGGATTTCTTTTTCTATTCCGAATTCCAATCAGTTTCTATACTTAATTAGTTCTTCTTCATCCGTTGTAACAATTTAAGTATCTGTGGTTACATTTGGCACGCTATTTTTTTAATTTTAAATTTTCTGCCTGAAGTTGACAGATTTCTCTTCGTAATTCTTTATTCAAGATTTCCAATTAATTAATTCTGGAGTTGACTTCTGTATTACTTTCTTGTAATATCGAACTTTGAATTTTATTATTACCCTCGTGAATTTTTTAATATTGCCTTCAGCAAACAATATTTTTTCTTTTATTAATTTATCCTGATTATATAGATTATTAATATTATTATAAAACACTGGGAACTCATCTGAACGCCTTGAAAGTTTAGCGAAGCCCTCGCCGACAGCCGTGCTTTCTACCGAACCTTTGATAGATATCCCTACCGAATTTTTAGTTTTATATGACATTATATTTTATTTATTTAAAGCTTTTCATTACTACAGCCAGGGTTTCTAACTGCCCACCCTCTGGGCAGACCAGGTAGCAGTCAATTTAGGAACAGTCGCTTCTGGATTTTAATTTGGATTTTAGTGGACTCGTACCACAAGCTTACTTTACTGAGAGTATTTTTATTTCCCTATTCTCCGGGTTCAAATTGAATTTTAATGAATTGATATTTAACTATATATTTTTTTTTATAATTTTTTGTTTATTTTTAACTGATTTCAAGTGTAAAAAATATTTTTTTCTATAGCTTTGTATATCTATAGTCTGTCTTTTTAATTATTTAATTCTAAAATGAAACAAGTGATGAAAAAAAACCAAGAGTTCTTAAAAAAGCACAATATTATTAATAAATAAGTACTTTATCATAATATTACAATTGAGTTATTTCATCAATTCATTATTAATTCTGAATAATAATGAACTACGTTGTGAATTCCACCAATATTTGGAACTTTGCGTAAAATTTTATTATCTAAGCAATAATTGTTAAAACTAACGGACACTTTCCTCAATTTTAATAGCCCCGTATAAATTGAAGAAAATGATTTCCAACTTTAAATTTTTTATATTCCTAATAAAAATTAGGCGGGTATTTAAGTTACAGGTGCTCAAAAAAAAGTTCCTAAACAGGGGGTTGACAAAACAAATTTGGCTAACCTACTCCTACTAATTTCTGAGGATCTAACTTCTCCCAAAATTTCAAGTCTTGGCCAGAAATTTGCAAAAATTGAGTTACTAATAACAGTTAATTTAGTGCCGTATGTCAACTCTATAAATTTAAGCGATATATATTTGAAAAGCTTATTTTTACCTTTTAGATAGAAAATTAACCACCATATAGAACTATGGTTATACTAATTAATATATAGGGTTTTTTTTTGGAATTTCCGGGGGCTGTAACTTCCTTCCCCTTATAAATTAATAAAAATCTTTAAAACATGCTGAAATATAATGTTGGAGATTTTTTATTTTGTTTATTATGAAAAAAAGTTTGGACAGGTATTCAAGTTAAGGTGTTTAAAAATAGCTAAATTTTAATTTTCAAGCCCTTACAGCTCCTAAACAGGGGCCGTGACAAAGATATGTAGGGCCAAAAATTTAGTTTCGCATAAGGGTAAATTTTAGTATGGTATGGCAACCCTATACATCTATCTTTCAAAAATTTTTAAATCATATAAAATCAGCTGTCTTTCATCCGTTTTCAGATTAAAATATACTTAAAAGAACTCTTGTAATAACAATTTAAATACAGAACTTTTTCCAAATGTGGAGGGCTGGAGCCTTATACCGGGTGCGGCTACAGAAATAAGTTCTTCTATGAAATTATTTTTTCTGGAATACTTACCCGTAGTGAATTTTTTTTCTCTATTTGAACGGTGTAAAAGTTTTTGTAAACCTACGGACGAATGGGCAGAGTGAAACTAATAAGCAAATTGTTTTCAAAATTTTTTGAAAATGTGCTAGAAACTATAATTAAAAACAAATTAATTTATAAATTAATAAAATTTGTAAGATATTTTTGAAAATTAAATAAAAATTTATAATATTTAATAAAAATTTAATTAAGTTCAAATAGGAGTGAAAAACTTTGCGTCCTTTCTTTTTCACAAGTTTGACAGTTTTTGTCTTTCTCACAATTTGTTGATAGATATAAACCAGCACATTCTATATATTAAGCTTGACACTGACATTTTGATTTTTGTGTGTGACCATATCTTCGACATTTTGTTCACTGAGAAACAAGATTTGTTTCTCTCAGAGCTTCAATTTTCATTCTCATGTATTGAATAAACTCTATTTTTCTAAATTTTATCAACGTCCTCATTATTATACCCGTATGACTATATAATCAAAGGTTATAATAAATTTGCCATTACTTTTGTGACGCAGAGAAGGAGGGGGTGTAGATATAGACTCAAATGTATGGATCGGTTCAGAATCGAAAAAAAAAAAAGATTTAACTATGTATGTCCGTCCATCCGTCCGCACGATAACTCAAAAACTAAAGGAGCTAGGATCTTAAAATTTTGGCAAATTCGTTCTCTTGCAATTGCCGTCATCGCTATTTAAATCTAGCCATTTTGATCCATGGGTTCAGGTAGCTGTTATGCAATTTCCTGTTTTATATGAGCATTACTCTATACCTATTAAAGCTGGGTGTCTGAAATTTTGCCAAAAATAGTTTAGTGTAATGGCCAAAGTTACTGCAAAATTAGGTTGGTCTACTGCACAGGGTTCGAGTAGCTACCATACAACTTCCTATTTTATATGAGCATTACTCTACACCTATTAAAGCTGGGTGTCTGAAATTTTGCCAAAAATCGCTTAGTGTAATGGCCAAAGTTACTGCAAAATTTGGGTTCCAATAACTGTCAAACAATTCCTTCTTTTATATGAGCATTACACTATACCTAATAAAGCTGGTATGTTTGAAATTTTGCCAAAAGTAATTAATGTTTATAATAATAATGATATAATGTTTATATAACGGCCATTTGGGTATCCCAGAGTTGACACAGTCTACTCTGCTACACTCTTCCTCGTTTTTAAATGTTAACATCAAAAGAGGCAGTTAAACTTTAACGTAAGAGGCACCAAAAAGATAATTTACATCTCATTTAACATTTTGGTCGATTTTAGTGCTAAAATATATATTTACGTCACTCTGTCTAAAATAGATGAATTATTAAACTCAGAAGACTTAAATACCCTCAGACTCAATTCCATCACTCACTACGCCTTGTAAGAGATAAGGGATCTTTATTTATTATCATTTGTCTTTATAAAAATATGTATAAATATGTAATAGTGAATATTTAAAATATAATCGCAATTCACTCAAGAAAACCTGTTAACAAGTGCGAAATATAAAGTTGGCGTTCAATGTTAACGTTTAATTTTGGAAAAATATACAATAGCAAATAAGTTAGTGATTTATAAAAACAAGAAAGATTTAATTTTTAAGTCCAAACAGCTGTTCAATGGGAAAGCTTTCCAAATATTTACTAAGAAATATTTGGAATTTTACTTAGAATTTTATTAACTACGCAAAAATGGTTAAAACTAAGAGACACTTTCTTCAATTTTTAGGAACCTCTTTTAAATTTAAGAAAAACCTTGAACATGTGTTGATATATAAAGTTGCTGCTTTTAATTTTGTATTTTACAAAAAATAGTACAATTTAAAATTTTGACTTCCTAAAGTTCTTAAACAGGGGCGAGACAACAAAAGTTTGCTTTTATAGCCTACATCTATGGAATAGGTAAAAGGGTATACTAACTTTGGTGTTCGTAACCAGCTAAACGAAGCGACCCAGATATACGAGTAGAAAAGTATATAAATTTGAGATCTGCGTGATATCCTGAGTTGATTTAGAAATGTCCGTCCATAGGCACGATAACTCAAAAACTAATGGATCTTGATGAAATTTTAACTGTAGGTTACTGGTACCGAAAGAACGGCGGGGATTGGTTGATGGTTTTAAGGGCTAACGAGCATATATCCAAAAACACTGACGCTATCCTCATAATTTGTACTGTAGATTATTAGTATTAAAATTACGGTGGTGATTACGTTCGGTCAAGGTCATACAATGGGTTCAGATCGTAGAAGCTTTTGATCGAATTTAGGCCAAACGTCATAGTTCCGAAACCAATCATGATAGAACCTCCAAATTTGGTACAAATGTGTCTCTTCCTATTTCCTTAGCGTAATGGCAAAGTGGGACCAATTGAAGTAGTGGTTCGGAGATGACCTACACAACTTCGACGACGTTAAAGCATACATTCAAAATTAATTAACAACTTTAAGCTCGTTGTCGTCGGCTTTGGATGTGTTTTATTTTTGCGAATAAAAAATATTTTTTTATGTTTTTTTAAATTTTTAATTAACTTGATAATAAATTTTATTCTTTGAAAAATTAATACCATTAATAAAAATTTATTTAGAATATATCAGTGAATTAGTAATACAAGGTTTATTAAATTGATTAAATTTTACTCTTATTATATATACTCTAAACAACTATACTTAAAAATGACAGCTTTCAATTTTTACTTTAATTTTAATTAAATTCTAATTTCAGTTAATGAAGTGCTATATCATATAGATACTGTTAAATTATAGATAAAACTTCATAATAAAAAAAAGATAAAAAACAGTTCTTAATAAATTATACTTTTTATTTCAAAACAAAAAACTACAAAATTAAAATTAGTGTAAAAAAACCAAAAAAATTTTAAGAATTTATAAGAAAAACAAATAAGAAGCAGTCAGGTTCAAATTTAATGAGATATCCATAAGTCATTTTAAATCCATAAAAGCTGTTATTGGCTTGAAAGACCGACGTCCCAACCACTAAGCCATAGCATTTTTGTTTATCTTGATTTTATTTTGAAAGTTATTATATATATTAACTACGGTAACAATTGTATTGTTTTTTAAACGGTTTCAATTTTTTTAAATTTTGTTATAAAAATAATAAAAAAGAAGTAAAGAAATACACCTATTTGGTTCAAATTTAATGATAAGTTCATAAGTCATTTTAAAACTGTAAAAGCTTTTGTTTGATCGTATGACATAGCTACCCAAATCAACTTTATAATACTGAAATCATTTTGTAATTATTTTATCAATTCAAAAATCTTAAAAATTCTTACTAATTTATCGATTTCAAAATATTAAAAACCAAAAAAACTTGAAAAAAATATAAAATTCAATTACAAAATTACATATTTAAAACTTTTTATCCAATTGAATAAAATTTTACACACGTACAGTATTTACTTCTCTTCAGCATTAGTAATTTTTGCTGTACTGCATTTACTTTTGAATAATTTAGTATCCATGATTTATTATTCCAATTTTAAATAGTTTTGTATTTTATTCTCTTAGTTTACTTATTTTTATACCCTACACCTATGGAATAGGTATGGTGTATACCTTTGGTATAGTGTTTGTAAACATCTAAAAGAATCGAGCTAGATATGGAAAAGTATATAATGTGATAAGCGTGATCCCCTGAGTCGATATAGCCATGCCCGTCCGTCCGTCCGTAATGAAACTAGGACATGGATTGCGTCCGGTCGGGATTGGACCATGGGTTCGGAACCCAGAACATTTTGATATTGATATATATACTCCCATTTGGTATCAGGGTGTCGCTACCTATTTCCTTAGTGTACTTGAAATTTGGAACTAGTGGGTCGGTGACCAGCCACACATTTTAGAAAACATGAATGCATATCTTTTAAATTAATTAAAGAAGTAGCTTAAAATTAAGATAGAACGTTCCAATTTTGTACAAGAGTTCACTAATATTGAAATAACGGCGCGTACTACATTTAGGCGCATTCCGACTATCGGTTCGGATCCTGGAACTTTTCATCGAATTTAGGACAAACGAGCATGATTGTGAATTCAAAGAAGATAGAATCAGGGTGTTGATACCAAATTTAGTATCAGGGACTCCCTTCCCATGCTCTTAGTGTCCTCGATAATTGGAACCGATTGGAGTAGTGGGTCGGGAACCATCCACATAGTTTTGAAGACCTTAAAGCGAAACTAATAAAGATAGTAACTTCAAATAAATGTGGTTTGGCAGAAGGTTGTTCTTTATATTTCTTTACCTACGTGTCCTCCTAATTTATGATCAATTGGATTGGTGGTTCACGTAACTCTCTTAGACCTTCCAAGGTTTAAAGGTTTATCATCGAAATTAATAAAAATAAAAACTTTAAATTAGAAACAACGTTCCAATTGTGAACAAGGACTAACTAGTATTCAAAGTAAGACGGGGACTGCATATGGGCGAAGTCTTAATATGGTTTCGGGTTCTGGAACCTTTGAAAAGTTCAAGGGCTAGCAAACATTTATTTTAAAAATACCGTAACTCAAAATTGAATGACGCCATTTTGAGGAAATTTAAATTCTAGGTTACTAGTAATGGAAGTAACATGGGAATTGGTTCTGGGCGAGTTCGGACAATGAGTTCGGATTCTCGAAGCTTTTGATCGAATTAAGGCCAAACGAGTATAATTTCGAAACCAAAGTAGATAGAACCTTATATTTGGGGCACAGGTTTTTCTTTTTATTTGTTTTGTGCACGTGATATTTTGGATGAATTTGAATAGCGGTTTGCTTACCACCACCACTACTCCCAAGATCTTAGAGCATATATTCGAAATTAGTAAAGACAGAAACTTCAAATTTCATACACTATTTTCTGTTTCCGTTTTTATTTAACACTTTTATTTTTTAAAAGGCTAAGAATTTTACTATAATACATATAATGTATTATATTTTATAAATTAAAAACAAAATATTTTTTTATTAAACGACGAAATTTTTTTTATATTATATCTATATTCTATTGAAATTGTAATAATTTTATCAATTGTTAATAAAGAAAAAAAAAAAAAAAAAATTAATTTTTAAATTGTGTACGATACTTAAGTTGTAAAATGTTTTTTTATATTTAAATGAATTAAATTAAAAGTTTTAAATTTGTCATTGTATTTTGGAAATACATTTATTGCATATTTGGATTATAATTTTTCTTTAAGAATCATTAAATTATATAAACTTTTACATTTATGTTATTACAAATTAATATTTTTTTCGAATAACTTTGAGTTTATTTATATAAAATTTAAAAAATTAAGGAAATTAAGAGAATAAATTTAAAACTTATTAAAAATTGAAATAATTAAGAAAGAGTACTAATTCTTTCAACGGTAAATGCACTACACCTAATAATCCTGAAAAGAAGTAATTGCTCCATTTGTGTAAAATTTTATTGAATTGGATAAACAGTTTTAAATACGTAATTAAGTAATTGCATTTTACTAATCAATTTACTTCAAGAATAGGTAAAGGGGTATATTAACTTTGGTATGGTGTTTGTAACCTCCTAAAGGAAGCGAGCTGGATATGGAAAAGTATATATATTTGTGATCAGCGTGACCCTCTGAGTCGATATAGCCATGTCCGTCCGTCCTTCCGTCCGTAGGCACGATAACTCTAAAAATAATGGAGCTATCTTGATGAAATTTAAACTGTAGTTTACCAGGACTGAAAGTACGGCGGGGATTGCATATGGGCGAAATCAATCCATGGGTTCGGATTCTGGACCTTTTAATCGATCGAAGGGCTAACGAACATATATAAAAAATCACGATAACTCAACAACTAATGACGCTATCTTCATCAAATTTGTGCTGTAGGTTACTAGTAATGAAACTACTTCGGGAATTGCGTAAGTTCGGGATTGGACTATGGGTTCGGAACCTAGAACTTTTTGAACGAATTTAGGCCAAACGAGCATAATTCCGAAACCAATGAAGATAGAACCTCCAAATTTGGTATCAGGGTGTCGCTTTCGATTTCCTTAGTCTCCTTGAAATTTGAGCCTAATTGGAGTAGTGGGTGGGGACCAGCCACTTAGTTCTGAGGACCTTAAAGCATATTTTCGAAATTAACAAAGATGGTAACTTGAAACAAATGTACAAACTCAAATTTGGCACATGAGTGTTATTTACAATTCCCTTCGTGTCCCTCTTATTTTGGATCAATTGGAGTGGTGGTTCAGTACCTCTCTTAGACCCCCCAATGTGTAAAATCTTATCATCGAAACTAATAAAACTAGTAACTTAAAATTAAGATAACACGTTCCAATTGTGTACAAGAATTAACTAGTATCGAAAGTATGACGGGGACTGCATGTGGGCGAATCGTACCATGGTTCCGGGTTCTGAAGCCCTTGAAAAATTCAAGGGCTAACAAACATCTGTCTTAAAAACACCAAAAAAACTCAAAAATTAATGCCGCTATTTTGATGAAATTTAAACTCTAGGTTACTAGTACCTAATGAATGTACCATGGGAATTGCTTCTGGTCGAGTTTAACTTCGAAGCCAAAGAATATATTGCCTATTTCCTATCCTGTCCCTGAAATTTTGACTTAATTTTAGTGGTTCAGCTATGTTTAAAGGTACTTCCTGCATTTATGTAAAATTTATTTTTATATTTAAATGAATTATATGAAAGGTCTAAATTTGTAATTGTATTTTAGAAATACATTTATTGCATATTTTGCGTTTATAAGCTTTTCTATTAGGTATATAAACTAACCATTTAAAATAATTGAAATTTTGAAAAATTTTAATTATTAAATATATTATGCTTTGATTAGCTTTTTATCACAAAATTTAATAATTAGAATTTTTTCATTTTGTAATTGAATTGGAATAAATATATTTTCATTTATTTCAAATTTTTTTGTTTTTTAATATTTTTAAATAGATAAATTAGTAAGAATTTGTAATATTTTTTAATAGATAGTGTAATTCGAAAATGTTTTTTTTAAGTATTATAAAGTTAGTTAGGTTAGCTATGTCTTACGATCAATTTAATAACAGCTTTTATGGTGTTAAAACGACTTATGGATATGTCCTTAATTTTGAACCAAATAGGTGTAGGGTATTTCTAAGTGGGCTGCACCGACTGACTGTTTTTTAACTGGTTAAATAGATAAAATAGTAAGAATTCTTAATAGTTTGAATTGATAAAATAATTAGAAAATGTTTTTAGTATTATAAAGGTAATTTCGTTAACTATGTCTTACGATAAAACTAATAAAAGCTTTTATGATTTTAAAATGACTTATGGACTTCCCATTAAATTTGAGCCAAATAGGTGTTTCCAAATAGGAGACTGACTGTTTTTATTATTATAATAATTAATAGTTTTAATATTTGAAAAATTCTGGTTAAATTTAATTTATAGATTTATAAATATCCTATTTAGGTTTACTTGAAATATGACGTGATCAAGGTTACAAGTATGGAAAAGGTTAATTTCAAATTGAAATATTGCGATTAGTATTGGTTAATTCTCATCTTTTATATTTATGATAAGGAATTTTGAGCACTTCTGTTTTAAATAATCTTAACTAATCTACTGATAAATTTTTAACATAATCTACTGGCAAATTTTTGTAGAAATCACGATAAAGAAGATCAATCAAATTATTTAAATACATCAGATCATTTTTCTTTTGTTTCTATATAGGTAATAACGTATCATAGCACTTCTTTAAACTAGCTATTGTTTCATTCGGAGTATTGCTTTTTAATATTAAGTACTTCAAAAGTCGCGTTTTCATTTAGTGAATTTTTATATAGTATTTCGCCATTAGTTTTACTATATCTCAACCACTTAACCGAATTCCAATTAAATTTATTTCCATTTTCGTCCACTTTGCGCCACATAAATATTTCTTTTAATAATGAAGAAAAATTAACAAACCTTTCCTGCGTCATTTCCTCAACTTGGAAAACCTTTTTTGAACCAAGAGTTTTAATAAATTGTACCAAGTCACGCGGATGATGTATAGTTAGGCGAGTTTTCTTCTTTTTTCTCTCAATAATTGAGTGATCTACGTCGCACTCCATGTGCGAATGACCGGGCACAAGAAACTTATGGTCAATAAATTCGATATTATGATTCTCTTGGAGGTACAGTGAGAACATTATTGAAACAACTGCATTTTTGTTTTCGCGTGCACAAGAGTCGCTGTATAATACTATATAGTTACAAATGAAAGTAATTTATTTCTGCTTATAACTTTATTGATCTAAATTCAAATTAACAAGAGGACAACTTGCACTCAAGTGGCTCTTTTTATTAACAATATAACTGTACTTAAAGCTATATTACAATTGTATTAAATGACATGTGATTTTATTATTAACATGTTTGTACTTAAAGCTATTTGTATTTGATTTTTATTCATTAAAGATGTAATTGTAATTAACACGTTTTATTATTATATTTACATGTAGGGATGGCAAGTGTACAAATTATATGTAACACCTCAACTCTAAGATATTTTGGTCTCCAAAATTAATTCATTTTTACATTTTTTTTTTTTTTTTTGTGTTTTAATTATTAGCCAATTTTTATTTTCATTTTTAATGATTTCTTTGTATAATTCTCACAGTATTTACTCAATATATATTTGTAAAGAAATTAGTAATTTACATTTCATACACTTATATACTATAATATATATATTTTTTTTTTTGTGTTTAATACATAAATTCGTTACATTTTTTTTGTATTGTTTTTTTAAAACATAAATTCGTTAAAATAGGTTTTGAAAATGGAATAATCATAGCTCTTTTTTTTTTTTTTTTTTTTTTTGTATTATACTAGTAAGATTCATTTCTGAAAAAAAAATAGGTTTGGTGTTTAAATTTTCTTTTGATTTGTGATTTATAATATTTGATCTTGCGATTAGTCGTTTTATCTGTAATGTAGTTTTTATTTCTGGAATATACCTTAATTATTTTATATTTTGGGCTATTTTTTGCTATATTTCTATGCTGTACAATATTCTTTGTGAGGTTCGGGTTTTGTTCTTTGTGTGTATTTAATTTTTTTATTCGTAGATATTTTTCTTTTTCAAGTTTATCTTTAAGGTTTTCTATGTCCGTTTTATTTAGGTTTTTCTCTAAAAGGTCTATTGGTCTGTAGTTTGTTGTAGTGTGAATTGAATTATTGTAAGAAGTTATGATTTTAAATATTTTGTCATCTAATTCCTTTACGTTTCCTTCAGTATTAATTATTCTCATATGCTCATTTAATGTTACCTGTTTTATGTGAAGCTGTAGTTTGGTGAAAAATTATGGAATTTTCTTTCAGAAATAATTCAACAGTGTTATGAATTATGCACCTCTCTCCGTCCGAAATAAGTTTTTTCATTTTGCCTAAGAATCGTATCCTTTCTTTTATAGCCTCAAGAATAGATACCCATGTTCTATTGTTTAGTTTATGTATGGAAGCGTATTTTGAGAATTTGTCCATGGTAGTTAGATATGGTTTGTTTCTCTCCGGGAACCATATATCCATATGTACAATGTCATTAATATTACGGGGTGTTTCCGTTAACTTAAATTGGATTTTGGCGGGAGATCTATCATGTTTTGCGATATTGCAAATTTCGCAATTATTTATGATTTTACTTATTTCTACTGCTAAGTTGGGATAGTAGTATTTTTCTTTTATTTCTCTAAAAACTTCGTTAATGCCCCTATGATTATTTCGCGTATGTTCTTCTTTTATAATGGTGAGTATTTCATTTCTATCTGTAATATCTATTAGTTTATGTGAGGACTTTAAAATAGTTAGGTTTTTATTGCTTGAAAAATATTTTTGATATAGGTCTTGAAATTTTAAAAACAGGTTTAGATTATTGCAATATATGCACATTAAGCCTTTATCTATTATGACTCGCTTCATTAGATTCAAAAGATTACTACGACGGGAGACGGAAATTGTATTCTGACATTTTTTATGAATAATTTTTAAAGAACAGTTTTCTTTTTGTGATTCTTTTAAATAGATTTGATTCTTATAAAGGTTTATGGGTTTCTCAGTAATGTAAATAAGGTCGGATGGGTCTTCGTTTGCACTATGAATTGCAGCGTTAGTTGTCATAATTTCAGAATCGTTGCAACTTTCGTTACTAAAAATTTGAGATTGTTTTAATTTTGTGCTTGTGCTATTGGCAGCTAATACATTTAGATTCTCCTCTAAATAAAATATTGGTGGTTCTTCGTTTTCTAGATTTTCATCAATCTTTATACGCGATAAACCGTCTGCAACGTAATTTTGTTTTCCTTTTACATATTCGATATCAAAATCGAATTCGTTTAAACGGATTTTCCACCGTTGCAACTTACAATTTGGTTCTTTTAGTCCGTTGAGCCAAATAAGTGGCCTATGGTCAGTTTTAATTTTGAATTTACGTCCGAACAGATAGGGTCTAAATTGTTTGGTTGCCCACACTATACCCAATAATTCTTTTTCGATCGTCGAGTAATTGATTTCGTGTTTATTAAGCGTTCGTGAAATATAGGCAATTGGATGACTGTTTTGTTCCAACACGGCACCTAATGCGAAATCCGATGCGTCCGTAGTAAGGACAAAGGTTTTTTCGAAGTCCGGATATTTGAGGATTGGATCTGATGTTAGTAATTTTTTTAATTTTTCAAATGCGCTTCGGTATTCTTTATCATTTACATCTATTTTTGAACCCTTTTGCTACAAATACTAAAATGCTACTTTCGCGTAGTCCCTAATAAATTTTCGGTAGAACCCTGTTATTCCCAAAAAACTTTTAATTTGTTTTTGATTTTCAGGTAACTGAATTTTTAGAATTGACTCGATTTTCTTTGGGTTTGGTTTAATACCCTTATCGGTGACCACATGACCCAAAAACTCTGTCTGCTTTTTTAAAAAGGAACATTTGTCTAGTTGGACTTTCAAATTCACCTTTGAAAGTTTTTCGAGAATTTTTTCAACAGCTTCTATATGCTCTTGGAGCAATGTGAAGAATATCAAAATATCATCCATATATACCACGCATGTTAAATTAATAAATTCTTTTAGCACCTCGTTAATTAGTCTTTGAAATGTTGCAGGTCCGTTTTTTAGTCCGAATGGCAAACGAAGGAACTCATAGTGACCATTCGCAGTCGAGAAAGCTGTTTTTGCGCGATCTTTAGGGTTTAGTTCGATCTGGTGGAAACCCTTAGCCAAATCAAGCGAAGTGAAATAGTTGGCTTTACCCAGTTTTTCGAAAATATCTTCTATGTAGGGAATAGGATATTTATCATCGACAGTTACGTTATTCAGCTTTCTATAATCGATAACTATCCGCCACTTTTGTTCGCCACTGTTATCAACTTTTTTCGGGACAACCCATATGGGTGAATTGTATTGTGAATTTGAGTTTTGGATTATCTGGTTACGAAGCATTTCTTTGATTTGCAAATTAACTTCGTTTTTATGGACTTCCGGATAACGGTATGTACTTACGTGAGTAAATCGGTATTTCATTTTTTGTGACAATGGAGTGTTTTATGTGACTTGTGAAAGATAGGTTGTCACCTTCTTTATAGAAAACATTCTTATTGTTTAAAATTAATTTATGTAGCAACTTAACTTCTTCATCATTTAAGTTAAGGGTTTTCAAAACGCGATTTTCATAGTTTATAATTACTTTTAAAGGTTCCAAGATGTTGTTGCCAATGAGTCCATCAAACTTGTCATGAAATTTGATCTCTAGAAACTCAACGAAATAATTCCCTTCGTTAAATTCTTGAAAAATTGGAAATTTACATTTTATGTCCGTATGTGTGTTTCCGTTTAGGGTTTTGAGGCATTGTTTTCTTATTGGACTCCTCCATTTTGGTTGGCAAATATTTGGGTTGATGATACTAAATTCAGCTCCAGTATCAATCAAAAATCTTAAGGTTTTAATAGGATTCTCTATTACTATATAGGGTAATTGTTTAGGCAGTTGTCGCAAAAATTTTGATGTTCGTGTGTAGAGATATCCATGAGTTCGTTTGCGTTATGATTATTGTTTGTAAAGTTATTCCTATTAGAGTTTCTACTTTGATACGATCTATTTTCGGCAGATGCATTATTATAGTTTCTATTTTGATTATTAAGTCTATTTTGAAAATTTGGAAATGAATTATTAGAATTTCTGTTAGAATTTTTACTTTGATATGATCTACTTTCGAGATTTGCAGATGCATTATTATAGTTTCTATTTTGATTATTGGATCTATTTTGAAAATTTGAAAATGGATTATTAGGATTTCCATTAGAGTTGTTTTGTCTATTATGATTTGAAATATTTCTACGGTAATTGTTTTGGTCTGAGCTTCTTTGAGAGTTTTGTGTTGAATCTATTAGGAAGTTTGGATTCGAATATATTTGATTATTTAGTTTATAATTATTTCTTCTATTGTCAAAGCCCAACTTTTCATATTTAGTTTCGGTTATAATTTGGAAAGCTTCTCTTACGTACTAAGATTTCTACTTAAAATTATACTACGAGCGGGTTCTGGGAGATTATTTTTAAAAGTATTTAGAGCGATTCTTTTATTACTCTCGATGGCATTGTTATCTACATTAATTATATTTAGCCTATAATAGTTATTAATTCTAGTAAGTAACTTGTTAATAGAGGCGTAGAATTCTTCAATGTTAGAAGTTACGCGACAATAACGGATTTTGTCCACTAATTCATGTGGAGACAATTTCTCTCCGTGGTTTGTAATTAAAATATTTTTTATTTCAATCCAAGTACTTGGATTTCCATTCAATTGCAATGATGATCTTGCATCTTGTGTAATTTTATCCTTTGCGTAGCCTAGTTGGATGGAAGCAGTGTTGTTGTCGAACATATTTATTGTTGGTAAGATGCCTTCTACCCTCTCTACAAATTCAGGGAGAGCATTTGGGTCCTTCCCATCAAAAATCGAAACACCTTTTATTAAGCTTAGCGTTACTTTGAATTTATCTATCAAGCTTAATTCTTCCATTTTCAAAGCAATTATTTCTATTTATTTAAAAATAGGCAGCTTTTATTTATTTTAATTTTAGGAATAATTTTAATTAAATTTAAAAAAAATTTCTTATATTTATTATTTTTATATTTAATGCCTATTTAATAGGGAACCAAAATAATTTTCTATGTACTTGAAGGAGAAAAGGAATATTTTTTTTTTTCTTTACATAAAAATAAAATTTTAATATATAACATAAACAATTTTGAACATATATACTGTACGTATAATATAATCTTATGTATATAAAAATAAATAGATTCAATTATATTTCTTGTTTTATTCGAATTTAAAAATTTTTATTTGTTTATTTTTCTTTTATTATTATTAATTTTTTATTCATATAAAACGGTTTTTGAACAAAATAAATTAATTTCAAAAGTGTATGTAAAATCTTTGTATTAGAAAATATCAAATACAACTATATATAAAAAACAATAAAATTTTATTTATTCATTTACTAATTTTCAATTAAATAGGCATTTTCAATTAATAAATGAACAAATAACAAATTAAGTATATTTAAATAAGTATTTTATATACTATTATATATAAAATATATCTATACACCTTGTTTTCCGTCTATTTTATTCTATTGTTTTCTAAAGATTACATTCTGAGTTAGTTAAATTACATACATATATGTATATATATAGAATTTTATATCGAAATTTATTTTTTTTTATTTTATTTAAATTCAATATTTAAATTAAATTTATTATGAGTTGCTTGTGTTTTATTTGAATTTATGGTTTTTTATACCCTACACCTATAGAATAGGTAAAGGGGTATATTAACTTTGGTATGGTGTTTGTAACCACCTAAAGGAAGCGAGCTAGATATGGAAAAGTATATATATTTGTGATCAGCGTGACCGCCTGAGTCGATATAGCCATGTCCGTCCGTCCGTACGTCCGTCCGTAGGCACGATAACTCGAAAAATAATGGAGCTATCTTGATGAAATTTTAACTGTAGGTTACTAGGACTGAAAGTACGGCGGGGATTGCATATGGGCGAAATCGGCCCATGGGTTCGGATTCTGGACCTTTTAATCGATCGAAGGGCTAACGAACATATATAAAAAATCACGATAACTCAACAACTAATGACGTTATCTTCATCAAATTTGTGCTGTAGGTTACTAGTAATGAAAATACTTCGGGAATTGCGTAAGGTCGGGATTGGACCATGGGTTCGGAACCTAGAACTTTTTGATCGAATTTAGGCCAAACGAGCATAATTCCGAAACCAATGAAGATAGAACCTCCAAATTTAGTATCAGGATGTCCCTTCCTATTTCCTAAGTGTCTTGTGAATTTGGGTCCCATTGGAGTAGTGGGTCGGGGACCAGCCACACATTTCCGAAGACCTTAAAGCATATCTTTAAAATTAAGAAAGATAACAACTTGAAAAAATGTAGAAGCTTCCAATTTGCCACAAGGGTGTTCTTTACTATCTCTTGCGTGTTCCCCTAATTTGGGATCAATTGGAGTGGTGGTTCTGTACCCCTCTTTGACCTACCAAGTTTTAAAGGCTTATAATCGAAATTACTAAAAACAGTTACTTAAAATTAGGATAGACCGTTCAAATTGTGCACAAGGGTTAACTAGTACTATAAGTATAGCGCGGACTATATAAGGGTGAAATCAGCCCAACGGTTCGGATTCCGGACCTTTTAATCGGTGTCAGGGCTAACGAACATATATAAAAAATCAACTCAACAACTAATGAGGCTATCTTCCTCCAAATTTGGTATCAGGGTGTCCCTTCCTACTTCGTAAGTGTCTTTAAAATTTGGGCCCCATTATGGTAGTGGGTCGGAGACCAGCCACTCAGTTCCGAGGACCTTAAAGCATATTTTCGAAATTAATAAAGATAGTAACTTGAAACAAATGTAGAAGCTTCAAATTTGGCCCAGGGTGTTCTTTACTATTTCTTGCGTGCCCCCCTTATTTGGGATCAATTGGAGTGGTGGTTCAGAACCTCTCTTAGACCCCCCAATGTGTAAAAGCTTATCATCGAAATTAATAAAGCTAGTAACTTAAAATTAAGATAGAACGTTCCAATTGTGTACAAGGGTTAACTAGTATTGAAAGTATGACGGGACTGCATATGGGCGAAATCGTGCCATAATTTCGGGTTCTGGAACCTTTAAAATGTTCAAGGACTAACAAAAATATATCTTAAAAACACCATAACTCAAAAAATAATGTCGGTATTTTGATGAAATTTAACACTAGGTTACTAGTAATGAAAGTACCATGGGAACTGGTTGTGGTCGAGTTTAATTTCGAAGCCAAAGAATATATTTCCTATGTCCTATGTGTCTCCGAAATCTAGACTTAATTGTAGTGGTTCAGCTATGTTCAAAGGTTCTTGCTGCATTTAAGTAAAATTTATTTTTATATTTAAATAAATTATATGAAAAGGTCTAAATTTCAAAAATAATCGTTATAATCGTTATCGAATGTAGACGTGCTAAAAATTAACGGAAAAACTGAAATTAATAATTCTTAATTTTTTTATTAAACTTAAGTTGAGTAATTTTTTTATTACCGCTTGAAATTGAAATTTGATCACTTCATTATTTAAAGTGATCGAGCAGTTGTTCTTACAACCATAAGCTTTTGATAGCAATGGATTGTACTAAATGTAAGCTGAAAATTAGAGGTGAAACAGGTGTAAGGTGTGCTGGGGTATGTAACAAGATATACCACAGTCAAATTAAATGCTCCGGACTAGATCAGTCTTCAATTGGAGTACTAAATGTGAATCCCAATATCAAATTTATATGTGATGAATGTGTTTTATACATCCAAAATGTTGATATGGTGGTTCAAAACATAGATTGCTCAGTCAAAAAAAATAGTGATTATTTAAAAGAATATAAGGCTGAATTTGAATGTGCTTTGAAGAAAAATGAACAAGAGGTTATTCAATTGCTAAAAGCCATCGAAGGAAGATACTTAGAGAGATTAGAGCAAATAAAAAAAGAACAAAAAAGCGAATTGAAAAGATGTGTCAACTTACGGAAACCTTCAAATCGGAGAGTGCAAATATGAATGCCAATCTTAAAAATACAATATCCAAGAACAATGAACTGTGCAGTGAATTAAAAATTTTAAACAATGAAAATAAAAAAAATATAAATATAGGTCAAAATATTTCATTTGCTGATATTTCAAAAAGTGCTAGTGTAAGCAAAAAAAATTTGCCACCAATAAAAACAGGTGTACCACTGGTTATTAAACCGAAACAAAAACAAAAATGCCAATTAACTAAAATGGATTTAAGTAAACAAGTGGATCCAATAAATCTCAAGATAAAAAATGTGGTAAATAGGAAAAATGGAATGGTGCTAATTGAAACTGATACAAAAGAAGAACGGGATAAAATAATAAATAAACTTGAAAATAAGATGGAAGATTATGAAATTAAGGTGCCAGCTGAAATAAAAACAAAAATTGAAGTTGTACATACGGGTGTTAAATATACTGAAGAAGACTTAATTAACAAACTTAAGGCACAGAACGCTAATTTAGAGCATAGTTCTATGAAAGTGGTGAAAATATATCAAGCAAAAAATTTTACAAATACTAAATATAATGCTATAATAGAAATTGATAAAGAATCTTTCCGAAAAGCGATTGAAAATGAAAAGGTATCAATAGGATGGGAGCGTTGTAAAGTTTTCGATGCTTTGAGAGTTCTACGATGCTACAAATGCAAGGGGTTTAATCACAAAGCTGTAAATTGTACCAAAGAGGAAACATGTAGCAAATGCCATCAAAATCACAAAAGTAAAGATTTTAATAAAGAAGAAGTTAACAAATGTATTAATTGTTTAAAAGTTAATGAAACACTAAAGCTTGGTTTAAACGTTGATCACAAGACTTTTAGTGTAACGTGTCCAGTTTACCAAAGAAAGTTAAGCAATCTAAAACAAAAAATTGGATATTAGCAATCAATGATAGTTGAGAAAGAAAACAAAATCTCAATTGCTGTGGATATTAGTAGTGAACATACTAATACTAATGATAATAATATTAATGCCAATACTAATAATAATAATAATAATAATAATAATAATAATAATAATAAAAATAATAATAATAATAATAATAATAATAATAATACTAATAATAATAATAATAAAAATAAAAATTATAATAATAATAACATTAATAATAATAATAATAACATTAATAATAATAATAATATTAAAAATAATAACAATAATAATAATAGCAATAATAATAATAATAATAATAATAATAATAATAATAATAATAATAATAATAATAATAATAATAATAATAATAATAATAATAATAATAATAATAATAATAATAATAATAATAATAATAATAATAATAATAATAATAATAATAATAATAATAATAATAATAATAATAATAATAATAATAATAATAATAATAATAATAATAATAATAATAATAATAATAATAATAATAATAATAATAATAATAATAATAATAATAATGATAATAATAATAATAATAATAATATGGAAAATATAACAAAAACGGAAGAATCCAATAAAAAACCTGGTCAAAGCCAAAAATGCAGTGTATTACTTAAACTATTACCCTTCAAAAAGATAATTAATGCAAACAAGAAAACTTGCACAATTCAAGTTAAAAAGAACAGTAATAATAATATATGTTTCTCTGACCAAAATTCCAAGGACATCGTAACAACAGATTCCAACAATAAACTTCTTCAAAGTGAAAATATTAATGATAGTCAAAATAAAAATAATAATATTGCTAATAATAATATTACTCTTATGAATAAAGATATGCCTAAAGATGAAAGACAACTTGTAGTGCCAACAACTAAATATGCTAACTGGATAAAGGGTGAAACGATAAACGTAGGCAGTAGTGAGATTGCAAAGTCAAATAACAAAAACTTTATTAATCCACTAGCTCCACCGATTGTCAGATTAACTAGAAATGCGATTATATCTGGTGACAATATTTATGCTATTTCTCGGCTTAGAGAACACAGAATATACAACAATGTTAGATTATTTTTGTCGTATTTTCATGATCATGGTGATATCTGTTATGAGAGAATTACAGAAACAAATTGTGTAAGTATCATAAAAAATACCCTAATATTGCGGAGCATAAAATAAAATATAATGAATTAAAAAACAAGGTTAATGTAGAGATAAAGAAAGCAAAGCAAAATTATTTTAATAGAAAATTACAAGAAGCTGGTTCAAATACTAAAAAGATATGGAATGTTCTGAACTCTCAGATAGCAAACCAAAAAGCAGATAGTAACAATATTATAAAGGAAATAAGACACAATGATAAAATTTTAAATATTAGCAAAGACATAGCCAACGGCTTTAATGAACATTTTAGTAATGTTGGAAGAGAGTTAGCTGATAAAATACAAACTAAAGAAGAAAATATAATAAAAAATAGAATAAATGAAAGTTCCATGTTCTTGGTACCTACTAATGAAATAGAAGTGCTTAATGTTATTATGAATCTAAAAGATAATTCACCTGGCTCAGATAATATAGCAGCAAAAGACTTAAAAGCGGTAGCTGAGATAATATCTCCGATAATTAGTAATTTTATTAATGATAGCTTTCGCACAGGAAACTATCCTAGTTTATTAAAATGCAGTACTGTGATTCCAATATACAAGAATGGCTCTCCCTTGGAAACATCTAATTACCGGCCGATAACACTCACTAGCTGCATGAGTAAAATATTTGAAAAAATAATTAATAAAAGAATATGTGAATTCATTAAATGTGCAGGCGGATTTGACATCAATCAGTTTGGCTTCCAAAAGTCGCATGGAACTGATGTAGCAATCAATGATTCTGTGAAATCTATTATTGGACATCTTGATAAAGGAAACTATGTATGCTCAGTTTTTGTAGATCTGAGTAAGGCATTTGACACAGTGGACCATCAAATATTGTTGGACAGATTATATGAAATTGGAATAAGAGGACTACCACATGAACTACTAAGAACGTATTTGAGAAACAGATTTATCAAAACGAAAGTTAATGGTGTTTGTAGCAATGAACGTGCCATAAATATAGGTGTGCCACAAGGCTCAGTTCTTGGACCTACCTTGTATCTATTGTATGTGCATAATATGCAATTTTCTAACATTAAAGCTGATTATAAAATATTTGCTGATGATACATTGCTTATCTATACTGCAAAAAATGCGGAAACATTGGAAAGATTGGTCAATAATGATTTGAAATTATATATGAGATGGTTAAATGGAAATAAATTAACAATGAACATTGAAAAAACAAAGTACATGATTTTTAAACGTCTAAATAAGCCTGATATCAATCCAAAAATTTGCATTGATAGTAGAGAAATTAAAATAGAACAAACTTATAAATATCTCGGTATTATAATAGATGACAAATTATCATGGAATGATCATGTTAATTACATTATAAAAAAGATAAGGCCATTGCTAGGCTCTATTAGAAGAAGTGGAATAATATTAGATGACAAATCAGCTAAACTTTTATTTCATGCACACATCATGTCTCATATAAGATACAATGTGGCGACATGGTCGTGTTGTTCAAATACATTAAAAATGAAAATGAAAATATTAATAAACAAAGCAATCAAGATACTATACAAACTAAATTGGCGTACTCCAACTGATGATCTATACAAAAATACGGGATTCCTTAACTTAGACGAATTAATAATATTGGAAAAGGCTAAAATTATACATAAAATAGAAAATGGTGTTACTAAAAGTAAAACTTTATTACCAAAAAGAAGGAATATTCACAATTATAACACAAGAAACATGGGAAAGCTATGTCATGAAAAAACTCGAACTGAATTGGCTAGAAGTAGTAATTTTTGCTCATCAATAAGAATTTACAACTATCTTCCGGAGAATTTAAAGAATTGCAGTAATATAAGTCGCTTCACATTCAAATTGAAAATATTATTAAAAAAAGATCAGGCTTTATTAAAAAAATTGTTAGAATTATAACTAAATTAATATTTTATTGTTAAATATACATTAGGTTATAATAAAAATATATAGTTAATTTTTGTATTTATACTCCATAACTGTATATATATATATATTATAATTGCTAAGACTCTTATACCAATTTTAAGTTATTGTCTAAGTCTAGTATATTGTAATTTTATAACTGTAATATCATGAATTTATAATAAATAAATAAATAAAATAAAATAAAATAAAAAATAATTGTATTTTAGAAATACATTTATTGCATATTTTGCGTTTATAAGCTTTTTTATTAGGTATATAAACTAACCATTTAAAATAATTGCAATTTTTAAAAATTTGGATTATTAAATATATTATGCTTTGATTATCTTTTTATCACAAAATTTAATAATTAGAATTTTTTCATTTTGCAATTGAATTGAAATAAATATACCTATTTTCATTTATTTCAAGTTTGTTTGTTTTTTAATATTTTCAAATAGATAAATTAGTAAGAATTTGTAATATTTTTTAATAGATAGTGTAATTAGAAAATGTTTTTAGTATTATAAAGATAATTTGGTTAGCTATGTCTTACGATCAAATTAATAACAACATTTATGGTGTTAAAATGACTTATGGATATGTCCTTAAATTTGAACCAAATAGGTGTAGGGTATTTCTAAGTCGGTTACACCGACTGACTGTTTCTTTACTTGTTTTTCTAATATTTGAGTTAAATTTAAGACATATATTTTAATTTGAAACTAAAGAAATTCAATGTTATCAGAGTAGCATTGTGAACTTAAATTTATAATGAGTGGATTAAAAAAAAAAATTTATTAATTTAAATTTTTATGTTCTTAATAATTGTATTAAATTACAAATTTAAACTTAAAAATTTTAGCACAGAGAAATATCTTTGTTTTATTTTGTTTTTTCTTAAACTTAAATAAATATATTATTAATTAATGTTTTAAAAGTAAATTTTTTGATCAATTTTTATTTAATTCTATATTTATTTTTTTTTTGTGTTATATTTAAAGAATATTTAAAATAAAACGCATTTCATTCTTAAAATAAAAAAAATATGATTTTAGATATTATTCAATGATACATTTAAGTTTAATTATAAATTTATATTACATCATTGCTTGTAGATTAAATGTTCTATAATTAAATAAGTGTGTTTTTTTTTTTTTTTTTTTCTTATATTTTGTAAAATTGAAAAGCGTAAATTTGTTTTTATGATTTAATTTTATATTTAAAATTTTGCAAAATGGCTTCAAACGAATTTTAAATTTTTTTTTTTTTTATAATTTAATCTAATTTTAATTTTATATTCTTATCTTTTTCGTTTTGTTTTTTATTTTTTTTTTATTACTATTTAGCGAGAACCAAGAAAAATTAAATTTAGACTTACATTTGCATGTACCCTTTCAAATTTGTTTTTATTTTATATTTAAGAAAATTACACTTTCTTATTAAATAAAATTAGAAAACTTTTTTTTTTTTTGTTTTAAATGTTTATGAAATTCCGTTGAAATTTCACGATTTATCGTTTTTTAATATAAAAAATGGCAAATATATGAAATTTCTAACACTATATGATTTTTTTTTTTTTTATTAGTTAAAATTTTAATGCTAGAATTTTGAAATGGATCTTTCTGATTTATTTTTTTTTTTTTTACTTAATATTTTTTTAAATGCTTAAAATTAATATTTATAATTTATATAATCAGTAATCACAAATTAAATGTTTTTTTTTTTTGTTTTTGAGTAATTATTGTTTGTTTAAAGTTTTTTTTTTTTTTTATTTATTTGAGTTTATTAAAAATTATTTTTTTTTTCTGAAGGAAAAAATATTCTCGTAAAAGAATTTTTGATCTTAATATTTTATTTGATTTTGTTTAGTAATTATTTTGAAGTTTCTACGCATTACCATGAAATTTTATTTTCTTTTTAATAAAATGTAAAGTCTTTTTAATTAAATGTAAAGTTTTTTAACCACAAAATCGATTACTATAAATCTTTTTTATTTTATTATAAATTTTTTTTATTTTTTTTTTTTATACTAAATTATTTTATTTTCTTACGTAGGTTCTTTTAATTTAGACTGCGCCAGTTACAAATGAAACTAATTTATTTCTGCTTATAACTTTATTGATCTAAATTCAAATTAACAAGAGGACAACTTGCACTCAAGTTGCTCTTTTTATTAACAATATAACTGTACTTAAAGCTATATTACAATTGTATTAAATGACATGTGATTTTATTATTAATACGTTTGTACTTAAAGCTATTTGTATTTGATTTTTTTTCATTAAAGATGTAATTGTAATTAACACGTTTTATTATTATATTTACATGTAGGGATGGCAAGTGTACAAATTATATGTAACAATATTTTTACAATTAGTTTTTGAAATTAATTGCAGATTTATTGATGTACGGTTAGTAATAATCTCTGAAGATGATGAATTTTGGTAATCAGGATCCTTATAAATATCGTCAAATTCCTCTTCAATTAAAAATTGGTATTTTGGCTGTGGCTTATTAATTATAATTTTATTTTCTAAAATCCGTTCATTATTGTTGAAATTATCAGAAACTTTTGTATCATCTAAAATTTTGTTATTTTTGACTAATGCTACTATTTTAGCTGCCCGCGTATTCAATTTCAAGATATCTATAAAAGTATTATAATTTATTAAAACTATTTTAAAAAGTAAAAAACCAAAGTAATTAAATAAGAGACAGCATTGTAGAAATTATTATAAAATATGTATATTAAAATTAATGTACTCATAATAATTCTAATAAAATAATAAGAAATAATATTATTATTATAAGTGAATTAACTAAATTTTTCCATATCTACCTATTTTAAATAGTTTCTCTTACTTTTCTTTTTCGTAAATAAAACAAATCATTTTTGTAAGTTCAAAAATAATAAATTTATTATTTGTTTTTATGCAAACATTAACAAATATCAATAATTTTCATTTACTTTTTCCAAATTCAAATTAGTAAATTGTATGTACATACATTAATACGACATAACTACATTCAATAAAATATTAATAAATTATTTTGATATCAATAAAAACTTAATAATAATTTCATAATAATAAGATTATTAATAATTTATAATTTTTATACATACATACCAATATTTCGTTTCATTTTTACATTACACTACAAAATGCATACACCGACTGATTTAAGTTTTAAAATAAAAAGAATGATCGAATGATTACCGAATAAAAACGAGGAAGAGTGTTGTAGAGTAGACTGTGTCAACTCTGGGATACCAGTATGACCGTAACATATACATTATATCATCCGGTTAATTACTTTTGGCAAAATTTCAAACATTCAGCTTTATTAGGTGTAGAGTAATGCTCTTATAAAAGAAGGAGTTGTATGGCAGCTACTCGAACCCTTTGCAGTAGACCAACCAAATTTTGCAGTAACTTTGGCCATTATACAAAACTATTTTTGGCAAAATTTCAGACACCCAGCTTCATTTGGTGTAGTGTAATCCTCATATAAAAGAAGGGGTTGTATGGCAGCTACTCGAACCCTCAGCAGTAGACCAACTAAATTTTGCAGTAACTTTGGCCATTACACTAAACTATTTTTTGAAATATTTCAGACACCCAGCTTCATCAGGTGTAGTGTAAAGCTTATATAAAAGAAGGAGTTGTATGGCAGCTACTCGAACCCTCTGCAGTAGACCAACCAAATTTTGCAGTAACTTTGGCCATTATACTAAACTACTTTTGGCAAAATTTTAGACACGCAGCTTCCATAGGTATAGTGTAATGCCCATATAAAATTAGAAGTTGTATGGCAGGTACTCGAACCCGTGGACCAAAATGGCTGAATTTAAAACTCGATTCCGTTTTTTGCATAAAAACGAATTTGTGAAAATTTCATAATCCTAGCTCCTTTACTTTTTGAGTTATCGTGATGACGGACGGACGCATGGACGGACGGAAGGACGGACGGACGGACGGATATACATGACTAAATCGATTTATTTTTCAATTCTGATCCGATCCATACACTTGAGTCTATATCTACCCCCCCTCCTTCTCTGCGTTACAAACGTAATGGCAAATTTATTATACCCTTGGACTATATAGTCATACGGGTATAAAAAATCATCTTATGTAACGGAAATTACAGCTAGAATTTTTATACATGCACTAGCGAAATGCTCTTATGTGTACTTAATTATGAATTATTTTTTGATCGTATCAATTCAAAATAACTTAAGTCTACATAAGATATTATGCCTTTTTTGAAATTTCTTTGATTAGTTTCATTTCTTTATCTTAAGTGGACATAAGGCAAAGGTCTGAATGAGTTAGCACAAGGCAAAACATCTTATGTTTTCTTAGGATACTTTGCCCTTTCAAATATTTAACAGAATTAATATAAATTTGTGTTGAAGAATATCTTAGGTTTACTTAATATTATATGACAAATGCAAAACATTAAAAAGATGGACATAAGATGAAGCATCATTGCTTATATAAGCCGTTAGAGAAAAAATTTAAACATGGGACCCAGAGGAAAAGTAAGATATTCTATTTAAAATTTGAATACCTATTTTTTCCCATTTTTTACTTAAGGCGACTTAAGATGTTATGCCTTGTGTGTAGAGATATATATATAAAAGGTTATATAAATTAATAATTTTTAATTTTAAATAAGGCCATTAATGCTTTAATTAGCTTTTTATCCCAAAATTTAATAACTCAAATTTTTCCAAATTGAAAAAAAAAAATTCTTATTATATGTACATATTAGAAAAGCTTATAAATGCAAAATATGCAATAAAAGTATTTTTTTAATACAATATCAAATTTAGAACTTTTCAAATAATTCATTTAAATATAAAAATAAATTTTACCTACATGCCGCAAGTACCTTTGAGCACAACTTAAGTATCGTACTCAATCTCTTAATTATATATTACCTATGGTAATAATTCAAACAATATATATTCTTACATGGAAAAATTTAGTAATTTATTAAAAAAATATTTTGTTTTTGATTTATAAAATATATTACAATAATATGCTTTGTGGTAAAATTCTTAGCCTTTTAAAAGTATAAACTTGTTAAATAGCCTTTTAATTTTGGTATTTCTTAAGTGGCACCTGAAACATCAATTAAGTCTAAATTTCGAGGTCACTAAGGAAATAAGAAGAGGCATCCTGATACAAAATTTTAAGGAACTTTTTTTGTTTGTTCCGAAATTTCGATTTTTTGGCCTCCTTTCGATCAAAAGCTTCTAGAATTCGAAGACATTGACCGATCTTGAGCATAAGCAATCATCGCGGTACTTTCATTACTAGCAACCTAGATTTTAAATTTCATCAAAATAGTGTCAATAGTTTTTGAGTTATGGTTTCTTTTAGATATTTGTTAGTTAGTCCATGAGCCAATCAAATGTTCCAGAACCCGAACCTTTGAAATAGGAAGCGGCACTCTGATGCCAAATTTAGAGGTTATATCTTAATTGCTTTCAGAATAATATTCGTTTGGCCTTAATTCAATCAAAAAGTTCTAGGATCCCATTATTCGATCTCGACCGAACGCAATCTTCACCGTAGTTTCATGACTAGCAATCTACAGTACAAATATCATGAAGGTAGCTTTATTAGTTGCTAAGTTATCGGGATTTTCTATATATGCTCGTTATCCCTTAGAACGATTAAAAGGTCCAGCATCCGAACCCATGGGAAAATTTCGCTCATACGCAAACACCGCCTTTAAGTACTAGTAACCTACAGTGAAAATTTTATCAAGATATCTCCGTTAGATTTTGAATTATCTACGGGCGGAAGGACGAACGGGTATGGCTATACACACTCAGGAGGTCAGGCTGATCATAAATATTTATACTTTTCCATATCTATCTCGTTTTCTCTAGGTAGTTACGAACACCATACAACACTAAAGTTAATATACCCTTTTCCTATTTCTTAGGGGTAGAGTATAAAAGTAACTTTTAACATTTTATAATTTTTTTTATTAATTAAACGAACAAGTAAAGAAACAGTCAGTCAATGCACAAAGCTTTTATAAATTTGATCGTATGACATAGCTTAGTTATAAAAATAACTTTTACATACATGCAGAAAATATCTTTGAATAGAATTTAAGTATCGTACACAATGTATTAATTATATATTACCTATGGTAACAATTCAATAAAATATGTGATGTAATAAAAATCAAAAAAAAAAATAAATTTAATAGTTTATTATATAATAAACACATGTGGTCACAAACATTAATAGCCAAAGTCGACTTTGGTCCAAATTGCCTTATTGATATTACCATGATGCCCGCAACAATATGTGTTACCTCACAAAATTTGGTGCTTCTAGCTTGAAAAATGCAGAAGTTATACCCTGAAAACTCAATGACCAAAGTCAGTTTTTTACTGGTATGACTATATAATAAAAACCAAACTCAAAAATTTCAAAAATTTAGTTTTCTATGTTGACTTTTGTTTTTATTCAAAATGTTTATTTTAAAAATTGATATTAATTTTTTAACAGAAATCTTCTAAAGTCCCGTTTGGCTGTTATTCAAAAAAATAAAATTTGTTTGATTTTTTCTAAACTTAACTTTGGTTGTTATTCCAAACTTTGTTTGAAACATTTAAAACTCTTACTTCTTCTTTGGTTATTCTTTATTTATAAAAATTTATATTTGGTGCTAAACTTTAGTTTGGTCGTTATTCCAAATTTTATTTAGAAAAAAACAGTATTTAAATACAATTTGGTTGTTATTCCAAATATATTTTCTCCATAAAAACTTTCTTAACTCGAGTTTGGTTGATTTTATTGTTGAAATTTCAAATTAAAAACAAGTAATTGAAGAAAAAAGTCTAAAAGGGCAAAAAAAATTTTAGAATGAGTTAAAGAGATATTATGTATATTTGTATATACTATTGTTGTAGATAAAAAAGTAATGTCAAATTTAAAATTGAACAGCATTTCCATTTAAAAATATTACCTAGGTAACAATTATTATTATTATCAATAAAAATATTAAGATATAGAAGAATAATTGTCAAATTTGTTCCAGCATCATGTGACATAAATTTAAAAAAATAGTTTTACGCATTCACATTGACTTTTTATACCCTACACTTATAGAATAGGTAAAGGGGTATATTAACTTTGGTATGGTGTTTGTAACCACCTAAACGAAGCGAGCTAGATATGGAAAAGTATATATATTTGTGATCAGCGTGACCGCCTGAGTCGATATAGCCATGTCCGTCCGTCCGTCCGTCCGTCCGTCCGTAGGCACAATAACTCAAAAAATAATGGAGCTATCTTGATGAAATTTTAACTGTAGGTTACTAGGACTGAAAGTACGGCGGGGATTGCATATGGGCGAAATCGGCCCATGGGTTCGGATTCTGGACCTTTTAATCGATCGAAGGGCTAACGAACATATATAAAAAATCACGATAACTCAACAACTAATGACGTTATCTTCATCAAATTTGTGCTGTAGGTTACTAGTAATAAAACTACTTCTGGGATTGCATAAGGTCGGGAATGGACCATGGGTTCGGAACCTAGAACTTTTTGATCGAATTTAGGCCAAACGAGCATAATTCCGAAACCAATGAAGATAGAACCTCCAAATTTGGTATCAGGGTGTCCCTTCCTATTTCCTAAGTGTCTTGGGAATTTGGGTCTCATTGGAGTACTGGGTCGGGGACCAGCCACTCAGTTCCGAGGTCCTTAAAGCATATTTTTGAAACTAATATAAATAGTAACTTGAAGCAAATGTAGAAGCATCAAATTTGGCCCAGGGTGTTCTTTACTATTTCTTCCGTGGCCCCCTAATTTGGGATCAATTGGAGTGGTGGTTCAGGACCTCTCTTAGACGCCCCAATGTGTAAAAGCTTATCATCGAAATTAATAAAACTAGTAACTTAAAATTAAGATAGAACGTTCCAATTGTGTACAAGGGTTAACTAGTTTTGAAAGTATGACGGGACTGCATATGGGCGAAATCGTACCATGTTTCGGGTTCTGGAACCCTTGACAAGTTCAAGGACTAACAAACTTATATCTTAAAAACACCATAACTCAAAAAATAATGCCGGTATTTTGATGAAATTTAAACTCTAGGTTACTAATTATGAAAGTACCATGGGAATTGGTTGTTGTCGAGTTTAATTTCAAAGCCAAAGAATATACTTCCTATGTCCTATGTGTCTCCGAAATCTAGACTTAATTGTAGTGGTTCAGCTATATTCAAAGGTACTTGCTGCATTTATATAACTAAAAACATTTTCTAATTACCCTATCTATTAAAAAATACTACAAATTCTTACTAATTTATCTATTTAAAAATATTAAAAAACAAACAAACTTGAAATAAATGAAAATATATTTATTCCAATTCAATTACAAAATGAAAAAATTCTAATTATTAAATTTTGTGATAAAAAGATAATCAAAGCATTATATATTTAATAATCCAAATTTTTAAAAATTGCAATTACTTTAAATGGTTAGTTTATATACCTAATAGAAAAACTTATAAACGCAAAATATACAATAAATGTATTTCTAAAATACAATTAAAAATTTACACCTTTTCATATAATTCATTTAAATATAAAAATAAATTTTACATAAATGCAGCAAGTACCTTTGAACATAGCTGAACCACTACAATTAAGTCTAGATTTCGGAGACACATAGGACATAGGAAATATATTCTTTGGCTTCGAAATTAAACTCGACAACAACCAATTCCCATGGTATTTTCATTACTAGTAACCTACTGTTAAATTTCATCTAAATACCGGCATTATTTTTTGAGTTATGGTGTTTTTAAGATATATGTTTGTTAGTCCTTGAACTTTTCAAAAGTTCCAGGACCCGAAATTATGGTACGATTTCGCCCATATGCAGTCCCGTCATACTTTCAAAACTAGTTAACCCTTGTACACAATTGGAACGCTCTATCTTAATTTTAAGTTACTAGTTTTATTAATTTCGATGATAAGCTTTTACACATTGGGGGTCTAAGAGAGGTTCTGAACCACCACTCCAATTGATCCCAAATTAGGGGGGCACGCAAGAAATAGTAAAGAACACCCTTGTGGCAAATTGGAAGCACCATACCAAAGTTAATATGCCCTTTTACCTATTCTATAGGTGTAGGGTATAAAAATGTAATAAATAATAGAATATTTTTTATTATTATTGGCCCTAATTAAGCTAATTTATTAAAACTTGAACTTAAGAATAATAATATAATATAATACTTTTATATTAGTACATATATTCAATATTTCCAAATAAAAAAAAATCCTAATGACTCAAGACCAGTCTCCCAAGACAAAAATTTAGATCAAAATTAATAAATTAGTTTTACTTTCCGACCAATAAAATAAAAAATTTAAGGCGTTCATAAATTTGAATTTTTATTCGGTTTATTTATTAATTATTATTAAAGTTAAAAAAAGTCTATGTTTTTTTTTTTTTTTTTAACTGAACTTTTATTTTGTTATTTGCTTACATTCTTATTATAACTTAACCTACAAAAATAGTTAACAAAAAAGTTTTTTCTTATTTTAAAAATTAACCTGTAAAAAATAAACTGTTTTTTTTATGTTAAATCGTTTTTCTTAATAATTATTATGAACGCTTACTAATATTTTAATCATACTTTTAAGCATGTATTAATTTCAAAATTTTAATTAATTGCAAAAAATTTAAAAAGGCAATTTTTACACTTTTTTTTTTTTAATAAAACCCTAACCTAACATACCCTATTCTTACAACTAATTAAAAAAACTTATAAACTAGCATGTATTACTTTAATATTAACATAACACTATTCTAATAATTCTTTTATACTAATTTTTTTTTATGACGTGCTAAACCACCAATAATTATTTCTTATTGATTTGTCTTTATGTGGTATGGACATGTCATATTTAATATTATCTGGATTGATATTACCTGTATCATATTCAATTTTTTTACATGTAGCCCGTCTACTATAATGAAATAGTATAGGGACATGATTTTGATTTTTTATATAACCATACTTGTCTAAGAAGATGAAGTGCTCAGGGGCTATGAAGCCCGTGAGCAAAGTCTTCTTGATGTACTCCTCATTGTGGTAAAATATATGCGATATTAAACCGTTTTCTGGAGTATTTAATGCTCTATCATAGTGATTGCGAATTAATTTTATAATAAAATTATCAATTCTTATGATTTTTGATTCCTTGTACAAATATTTATTGGAGTAAAAATGTTTGTACTCGGACTCCGGTTTTCTCTGTTTTTTGATGCAAACTCTAATGCACTTTCTTTCGAACATGCGGATTTTTTCCATTAGGCTTGCACTGATATTGTACCATATGGGTACACCATATACAAGCGTAGGCCTTATTAATGTTTGGTAGCATATTATTTTGACTCTGTTACTAATATTTTTATTGTAAAAGAGGGTTTTTGCTGCCATAAAAGATTTATTACCTTTTTCTTTTGTATATTTTATATGATCTATGAAGTTCAGATTTCTATGAAGGTGAACCCCAAGATATTTAACGACTTTTTTATTTGCGAGAGGTGAAATAGGCGATTTAATGGTAAAAGTTTTCCAATTTTTTTTAATGTGTGAACTTGTTTTGTCTACCGTGTTACGGAATAATACGGTTTCACATTTACTAAAGTTCACTTTTAATTTCCATATTTTGCAACAATCTTGTACAATGTTAAACATTTTTTGAACAGTATACTGAATGCTGTTTACAGTGTCATTCGCAGAGTATATTATTATGTCGTCTGCGAACGCTAGGGCATAACTATTACCCTTAACTCGGTCTAACCAAAGCAAAAGATCTGCTATGTAAATCGAGAAAAGAATTGGCGCGTTAACAATACCTTGTTGGAGACCATTTTCAATTAAAAATGTTTTGTTAGACATATTATTTTGGCTATGTACTAAAAATTTGTTATTGTATAACATATTTTTAATAAGTACTATTAAGCGTATTGGAAATTTATATTTTATCAATTTGTATATTAAACCGTCCAACCAAACCGTGTTGAAAGCCTTCTCTTAATCAATGAGACAGGCACCAACGCCGTAGTTTTTATTTATAAACCAGCAAATATCAGAAGTTAATTTAGTTATAGTGTTAATTGTATTTTGTGAGTATTTTCTAAAAAAGAGCCAATTACATTGTATATTTGTGATTGATCTTGTATTAAAAATTGGTTTGTTGTTGTTTTTTTCAAAGTATTAGCATTTATATTATTTTGGGAAAGTAAGTGTATATCATTTTGTTCAACATGTAATTTTAAAATTTGGTTATATGATTTTTTGAGGAATATTTTATTAATCTCGGGAAACATATTTGAGCTATGTTTTGGTGAAATTTTTTGGGGACGGAATTGCCAATATTTATTAATTTCTATTTTTATTTGTTGTTTGATTAAGTTATTTACGTTATTTAGAAGGCTTTTTAGAAGTTGTTTGGTTTGGATTGAAATATTTAATCTTTGTTTATTAATTTTATGTATGTCTTTCATTAGGCTATGTTTTTTATTTAAAAGAATTTTTAATTTTACAGAGTAGAATTTTGTTAAGTTACTATGTTTTTTAGGCTTGGGGATAACGTTATCCATAGTTTTAATAATGATTTCATTTAGTTGTAAGAGATGAAAGTCTATATTATGGTTGGCAATATTACAATTATCCAAAATTTTCTTACTACAGTTTAAATAATGAGAAGAATAATTTTGATTTAATTTAATCTGAAATTTAGCCCAATTTACTTTTGAGTATAAAAATTTATTCTTATAATCTGGCAACTCTAGTGATAAGAGCTCTTCATTTATTATTGTAATAGGTATGCAGATAGCATTATGGTCGCTATCATATGAAAGAGTGGAGAGTTTGTTATCATTTTCAGAAAAACAAATATTTATTCTGGCATCGGAAAAAACTAAATCAATATAAGAGTTTGCACGCGGAAGTGTTGGTGCATCAGTTAAGAGCAAATTACATTTGTATATAATTTTGTTGTCTTGCAACCATTTGTTTAGTTGTACTCCTCTGGTATTGTTAATGATATTAAGCCATGTTGTATGTTTGGCGTTGAAGTCGCCAGTTAATATGTAAAAGTTATTAATATTCGCTAAATTCAAAATTTCGAATATTTTTTCTAATTCTGTTATAAAATTATGTGAATTTCTATTCGATGCATAAATAGAAATTATGAATAATTTTTTTCTTTTTTTTAATTGTATTGATATAATGCATGTTTCGATACATAAAAAATTATCGAAAATGCTATTATTGACAATTTCAAATTGAAAACAATTTTTAATGCCTATGGCAACACCTCCGCCTTCTAAATCAAAATTTCTATCTTTTCTAATTATTATTATTATTAATATATTTGTCTAGAATGAGGTGTAACAAACGCATTCAATTAAATAATTCAATTATAAAATCTCCTAAAAATATGCAAAAAAATTATCAAAATTATTTTGATGGAAAAATTTTTTGAACAAAAAAAAAAACACAATAATAAAAATTCTGTGGAACACGAATGAAAGAAATTTATGTAGATTGCATAATCCTACCCACATTGCATACTTTTAGGATGTGTTTTATTTTCTCATAATCAATATAAAAAATTAAATCAAAATCTGTAGGTAATAAATTTTAATTATTTTATTGACCTTTCTATTAATTTTATTTTTATTTTAAATTTTCTTAAATAACCATTTTTTTTTCTAAAAAATTTATAAAATTTTATTGATTTAAAGTTTCTTTTTGAAAATCCTTTTGGAAATTTTTAATTTTTTTTTTTTTCCAACTTTCCTAGAAAAACTGTATTGGTACCACCTGGCTTTATTGTAAATATTTTGAAAGTTATGATCTAAACTTTATTTATATTTTCATTCATTTATTCATTCAGATAATTTTTTAAGCATCTAAATTTTCCACCACCATTTTTCCAATAAAACGTATATTTCTTTTGATTATTGGATATTATAAATTTGAACTTTCATTTATTATTTAGTTATTTTTAGAAAATTCAACATTTCCTTTAATTGTGTCTATTTAGTACAAGTGGAATTTGGGTTTTATACAATTCGACCACACCATAAAGTAGGGCGCTTCCCACCCCTTAAAGCTAAAGTTATTTTATTTAAAACATTAAACTTCTTAATTAAACAACTTCGACATTAGATATGAGTATTATTATTATTATTATTATTATTATTTATTATTATTATTATTATTATTATTATTATTAATATATTTGTCTAGAATGAGGTGTAACAAACGCATTCAATTAAATGTGTTTTGTTGGATGTGTTCAATTATAAAAAAATAATATATTGACGTTTTGTTGGATGTGTTTTATTTTAGAAAATAAAATATCATAAATTATCATAAGCAGGCCAAAAAATATTTTATTTATTTTTAATAAAAAAAAAAAATTTTTTTTTGAAATAAAATTTACTTATTAGTTTATGAAAAATTTCATTTCAGTTTTAAAAATCACAGAAGATTTTCTGGAAATTTTAAATATATAGTAAGACATTTTGTCAATAAAAATTAAGAAGACAATGCTTCACAGGAACATTTGTGTAGTTGGTCTTAATAATTTTCAGTAAATATCTGAAATAAGGGCGAAAGCCCAATGTATGCTTTGATGCATTGCTTGGTTTGCTTAAGCAAATAAACCAAGAAATGTATTAAAGTAATTTCAAAGTTTCCCCTCATCTCGCTCTCAACTCTACCTCATCTATCTCTCATCCCTTCCTTCATAACTTTTTAATTATTTATCTATTTAAAAGTTAAAATGGAAAAAAATTATGTAACAACTGACGGTTGGGAAAGTGGGTTCAGGTATACAATACCTCTGAGTTCAATGCACCATAAAAACCAGACAAAATAGATTTTAAACTTAGTTAGGGTTAGGTATATTAAAAAAATTTCAAATAAAATTTATAATTTGCATTTGATAATGCAAAACTCAATTCAAAAATCAACATTTATTTAATACAATTTCACGTACATATAAATAGATACATTATTTAGCATGTTGAATAAGTACATTATAGAACGGTTAGCCTTCAAACAAGTATTTTGATTTGAATCTAAACAAAGGAAACAATATAGAATGTATAACAACATTTTTTAAAAATGTATATACAAAACATTAATAGTTGGAGAAATAAATCATTATTGAAACAAAATAAATCTATTTCACATCTCTTATTAACACAAATTTATCGAACTTTATTTTAAAAAGTACGTAATTGAATAAAAAAAAAAATATTAATTGAAATTAAAAATACATTTCACCAAGAAGGGATTTGAACTAACAGCCCCAAAATTTTATCAAATTCAAAACATAAAAAAGGTAGACTAAATAAATTATTCATCTTCAAATTTTTAGATACAACAACATATAAGTTTTTGTTTTTTTTTGTACATAACTAGAATTGAAGCATAGTCTGTATTACGTAGAATGCAACGGTTACCATTTTATTTAAGAAAATGGTATTGATATATAATATATGTTTATGTAATATATGTAATTAAATTAGAAATAGTTCTTAATTAGAAAAAGTTCTTCTTTCAACTGACCTTCCGTCATTCTGTGACGGGCCAACAGCTAGTTATATTATAATTGTCAACCACCATGTGGTTACTTGGTTTTAGTTTTGTCTCGCTCATACATATAATGTCAGGTTTGTTGTTTTCTACAAAGTGCATAAAAGATAATTTTTTGAAGTATGATATTAATGAATTGACGTTGACAGAAATAATTTTAAATTTAATGTGGTTAGTCATCAATTGTTATTGTTATTGTTAAGTGAATTAAGTGATTCGTAAATAAAATTAATTTTATTTTTATTTTCTGTAATTTCTAAATTACCCGTATGACTATATAGTCAAAGGGTATAATAAAAGGGCAGTGGGTTCGAGTAGCTGCCATACAACTTCTTATTTTATATGAGCAATACTCTACACCTATTGAAGTTGGGTGTCTGAAATTTTGCCAAAAATAGTTTAGTGTAATGGCCACAGTTACTACAAAATTTGGTTGGTCTGCTGCAGAGGTATCGAGTAGCTGCCATACAACTCCTTCTTTTTAACATTATACTACACCTAATAAAGCTGGTATGTTTAAAATTTTGCCAAAAGTAATTAATGTTTTAATAATAATGATATAATGTTTATATAACGGTCATACGGGTATCCCAGAGTTGACACAGTCTACTCTACTACACTCTTCCTCGTTTTTTTTCTAAATTTGTTATTAAATTTTTTATTTCTAATAAAATATTATTATTTAAATCTGAAGCATTTGTGTTATTTATTAAATTAGTGTTATTTAGTGTTTTGTTATTAGTATTTGAATTTTTTTTTACAATTTCAGAAAAAGAAATGTTTTTATTTACAAAGTTATTATTAGAAATGTGCTTACTTAAGATTTTTTGTTTAAGTGCTTCCTTCAGTTGTTCCATTTTTTCAATTTTTTTTTTATGCTCTGGGCATTTACTAAAAGAAGCTGGGTGTCCATGCTTCTTGCATAAAGTGCAGAACAATTTTTCCCTGGGGTCTTGAGGTTTTATGGTGCAATTTTCAGATTGCTGGTTTTCGCCGCATTTAACACAGCGAAACTCCATTTTACAATTTGCTGACGAGTGACCAAATCGCTGGTATCTGGTACATTGCAGAATGTTCGGTTTGTGGATTTTTTCCCAGTATATAATTTGGTAATCCAGAGCTTCCGGGTGCAGCTTGAACGATGAAATATGGCAAAACGATATTCATTTTAATTGAATGCTTTGTCGTTAGTCTGATAACCTTTTCAAACTTGGTTAAAGTTGATTCATGCGCTTTCAATAATTGGAGCACTACATCTGGTGAGTACGCATTGTTTAGACCCTTTAGAACTAGTGATACTTTTTTTTCTTCTTTTGGAGTGTATGAGTAGTGCTTAATGCTAGCTTCACTTAAAAAATCACGAGATTTTTTATAATCTTCAATATCCTTTGTGTATAAGATTGAATGATTATCATTCAATTCTTTAATAAGGAAATTGTCAACTCCTAATTTTGTTCTCATTAGAGTTTTAAAGTTGCTTACCTTTGTATAAAAAAATTGATAGGCGGAACTTTGTTGGTTTTTAGTATATTCTTTCCAGTAAGTTTTTCATTTGTTTTTTTTTTGTATTTTTGATTTTTTGAGGTTATATTTGTCCTCTATCAAATTTCCTTCTGTACTTATATTTGCAGTGCATTCAGTAATAATTGCTGATTCATCATCAGAAATATCTTCAACTAGGTCTATATCATCTAGACTTGCATAATAGTTGTTATTTTTTAATTTTTCACTGGATGACGGCTGATATTTTTTAGCACATTTTCAAAAAATTTTGTAAAAATGTGCCTATATAGTTTCACTCTGTCCGTCCGTCCGTCCGTCCGTCCGTCCGTCCGTCTGTCTGTCCGTCTGTCCGTATGTTTACAAAAACTTTTACATCGTTTGAAATAGAGTAAAGAAATTTTAACCATGGGTAGTTTTCGCAAAAAAAATAATTTCGTAGAATAATTTTTTTCTGTAGCCCCACCTGTTACGGGGCTACAGCCCCCTAAAGTTGGAAAAAGCCCTATATTTAAATTGTTATAACAAGAGTTCTGTTAGATATATTTTCAATCTGAAAACGGAAAACGATAGCTGGTTTCATAAACTTTATTAATATTTAAAAGGCAAATATTTAGAGTTACCATACGGTACTAAAATTTAACATTACACAAAACTCAATTTTTGCAAAATTTTTGGCCACACATATCTTCTGAACGGTTCAAGCTAGGGTCTTGAAATTTTAGGAGAAGTTAGATACTAAGAAACTAGTAGGAGTCGGTTAACAAAATTTTTTTGTCAAGTCCCCTATTTAGGAGCTATAAGGGCTCGAAAATTGAAATTTTACTATTTTTAAGCACCTGTAACTTGAATACCTGCCCAAATTTTTTTTTAGTGATATACAAAATTCAAAGCTCTATAATTATATTTCAACTTGTGTCAAAGGTTTTTCTTAATTTTGAAGGGTGACAAAGCTACAGCCCCTGCAAATTCCAAAAAAGCCCTATATTTAAATTGATATAACAAGAGTTCTGTTAGGTTTATTTTCAATAAAAAAACGATAGAAGAGAGCTGCTTTTATAGGCTTTACAAAAATATGTCGCTTGAATGTATAGTGTTGCCATACGGTACTAAAATTTACCATTATATAAAACTCAATTTTTGCAAAATTTTTGGTCCCATATATCTCCTAAACGGTTTAAGATAGGATCCTGAAATTTTGGGATAAGTTAGATCCTTAAATATTAGTAGGAGCCGGTTAATAAAGTTTTTTTGTCAAGCCCCCTGTTTAGGAGCTATAAGGGCTCGAAAATTTAAATTTTGCTATTTTTAAGCACCTGTAACTTGAATACCTGTCCAATTTTTTTTTTATTAATATACAAAATTTAAAGGCCCAACATTATTTTTTAACATATGTTAAAGGTTTTTCTAAAATTTAAAAGCGGTTCCTTAAATTGAAGAAAGTGTCTCTCAGTTTTACCCATTTTTTCTTAGATTGTATAATTCTAAGTAAAATTCCAAATTTTTGTGGAATTCACAATTTAATTCCTAGAACCTAAAAAAATGGAGGGGGCGTAGGGGGGAGGGAGGAGTTAGATGAAGTTAGATCCTTGAGAAACTTGGCAACCTTCCCCACTGAAGGGCTATAACAACTTTAAATTAAAAACTTTACTGTTAGCAGTAAATTTTATAAGTAAGCAGTAACTATTTCCAAGTAAATATTTTCAAAGTTAAACTCAATATATGTAATACAATATAAATTTGAAAATGTGCTTTTTTAAAAACCCTTGGTTTTTTTTTCATCACTTGTTTAGTTCACTTTTGAGTTCTTTATTTTCTTTTAAAATTTTTTCATTTATTTTGGCTATTTTTTCTACTAAATTTTTTAACTCACTTGTTTCACGAGCGTTTTTTGAATCTATTATTTCACCTTTATCAACTAAAACGCACAATTTTTTTATTAATGGAGCTTTTAAGTCTATTTTTATTTTTTTCAATGTTTTTGGCCGGCATGATTGCAGCCCTTTATTTAAAGGAACCCAATCACTTTCGCACCTTTGTTTTTTTTTTTTTTTTGTCTGTTAAAAGATTTATATAAGAAAATAAATATTTTCTCTTAATTTTTACGCATATATATTTTGTATTTTTATTTCGAGTTAATTTTTTAGAATTTTTTTGCTAGTAACACGACCGTTCAACACGAAGGCTAAGGATCGAATCAAAAAAAAAAGTACAATTTTTTAAAATTTAAGTCAAAAAGGCATTAGAACGGGACAAGGTGTTGCGGTAAATTTATTTTTCAAATTTATATGAGATTGACAATCAACTATTGTTTTATATTTTATTATTTTTATTTCATAATCAGGATAGAAAATAATATAAACATGTCGTAGTTTTGTAGGTACATTATTGATCATACTTATAATTAAAATAAAATTATTTTGCATTCTTCTACGAAACAAACACCAAAATAGTTTTGGCATTTAATCGATGCATAATTTTGTTCTATAAAATCCAAAACAAAAATCTTTTATGAAATTTTTGAGATTTATTAATTTTTTGTATTTGTCAGTTTGAGTACTAGTTGACTTTTACAATTTGAATGAAACTTTGTTGACAAGGATAAGAACCGCTATTATGTAAAATATACTTAAGAATTTGATTTTTAACCTGAGACAATTATCCCAAATTTACTTTAAGCAAAAGAAAATTGAATAAAAATATTAATAAATATTTTGTAAAATTGTTTTTAAATAAATTTTTGTAAAGTTATTCATAAATAAAATTTTTAAAAAGTTATATCACTTACAAAATTTAGTTTTTTAAATAAAATTATTTGTACTTTATTTAAAATAAAGTTCATTTTATTTTTTAGACTTGACATGTATCTTCAATAAAATGAAGAAGAGTTCAAGATTTGCATTAATTGCTAATGTTTATAAATATGAAAATACCTTTTTGTAGAGACAAATTTTTTTTTTTAATGTACCTATTAGATATACTTTTTTTCATTTAATAATTCGCATTTCATTAAATTATAATATTTTATTTTCAAAAATATTAAAATATATATTATATTCCCTTTTCTTTAATTTTATTAACCTTTTCGAAAATAATTAAAAGTAAATAAAATAAAATGAAACCTTTTTCAAAAATAATGAAACATTTTGCAATAAAATGAAGCTTCAAGTGCAAAAGTTTCAAATTTTTGGAAATCGTTCGTTTCATTAACTTTGCAATAGTTGTCATTTTATTTGAAAATGTTTTATTTATTTTTCTTTTTTTTTTAACTTTTAAATTTTATAACATGGCAAATATTACCTCATTAATTATTTATACCATGCTATACGCTATATCCAGCATTTTGCCGATAATTAATTTCTAAAATACTAAATTTAATTAATATAAAAATTAAATTAATACTAAAATTAATTTTCTTCTAAGACTTAGGCAATTTTAAAAGAAAACAAGCCAAAGTCAGGAAATTATTTTTTAAATCATAATTTCATTTAGAATTAAAACCAAACTCTAAGAAGGACTTTTATTATCAAATTGTTAAAATTGGAATAGCAGCCAAACTTCAGTTAGGAATTTTTAAACTAAAATTATAAAAAAGGTAAAACAGCCAAACTAGACTTTGATCTGCAAATTTTAAAATTTTGCAAAAGGATTTCAAAGTCTGTTTTTTTTAATTATTAATAATTCAAAAAACACAATTTCAAGCGCTGTCAAATACTTATAATTTCGTCAAAGAAGCATGTCACTATCTCAATTACCTGATTTCAGGGAACAATTTTAATTTTAAAATTGATCTGTACAAAATGTAACAAAACAGACTTTGGCTGTTAATGCTTGTGACCACAGACATAATATGTTTTATTGTAAAATTCTAAACTCTTCAAAATTCTTTAAATATTGTATCAAAGCAAAAGCTTCTAACCTCATGAATTTTGACGATAAGCTCTTTAATTTTTGTAAATTATTTTAAAAAACCAAATTTAAAGCTTCTATATTTATTTTAAGCTTCTATCTTTATTAATTTGGAATATATGCTTTAAGGTCTTGCGAGTAGGAGGGGTGGTGCGTAAACCACTATCTAAAAATTTTACAGACACAAAGCAAATAGGAAAAAACACTTCTAACCCAAATTATAAGGTTCTATCTTCGTTGGCTTGAAAATTATACTCGTTGGGCATCAATTCGATCAAAAGCTTCTGGAATCCAAACACATTGTCCGATTTCGACCATACGTAATCCCAACCGTAATCTTAGTACTAGTAACCTATAACACAAATTTTTTGAAGGTAGCGCCATTAGTTGTTGAGGTATCCTGAATTTCTTTTATCATGAACCGATTTCGCTCATATGCAATCCCCGCCGTACTAGGACTAAAAGTAACCTAGAGTTAAAATTCATCAAGATATCTCCATTAGTTTTTGAATTATCTTTTAAAAGAAAAATACATCGAAACGTTGCATTATCAATACTATTATCATTTTCTGAAGACTTTTGTATTTAAATTTTGTTGTTATCTTTATATATAAAAGCAAAAGTTTGTTTGTTTGTATGTAGCGAATAGACTCCTAAACTGCCGAGCCGATTTTCATGAAAATTTGTATATAGAGGTTTTTGTATATAGAGGTTCAGCCATTTTGGTCCATGGGTTCGGGTGGCTGCCATATAACTTCTTTTTGTCTATGAGTACCTATAAAACTACCTACCTCTGTACCTATTAAATCTACGTGTCTGAAATTTTGGCAAAAGTAGTTTAGTTTTATGACCAAAGTTTCTGCAAAATTTGGTTGGTCTGTTGCAGTGAGTTCGAGCAGCTGCCATACAACTTCTTATTTTATATGAGCATTACTGTATACCTAATAAAGCTGGTATGTTTGAAATTTAGCCAAAAGTAATTAATGTTTATAATAATAAAGATATAATGTTTATATAACGGTCATACAGGTATCCCAGAGTTGACATGGTCTACTCTACTACACTCTTCCTCGTTTGTTCTAAAATGAAAACGGTATAACCGTTTGACTTCAAATTGTATAAGTGATGCTCCTTGAGAATTGAGTTGACATTATCAACAGTTTTGGAATTTGTTAACCCATGTCGGGCCGACGGTTGGTCAAAAAAAAATTTAGGTCCAAATTTTGTCCGACTTTACGAAATACTGCTTTGGCTAAAAAGAAAGCCCCAAAAAAAATTTTATCGAGTTCCATTAACCCATTGCGGCTCAACAGCTTTTAATAGGTTTTTTCAATACTTTGCTCTCAAATAAAAACAGTTCGACCGATTTTCTTCAAATTTTGTAAAAGTGCTCCCTTATGAGAAGTGAGTTGACACTATTAACCGATTTGGATTTGTTAACCAATTTGGTTCGACGGTTGGTCAAAATAATTTTGGAAGCTAATATTGTCAAAATTTGCGAAGTTCTGCTTTTGCTAAAAAGAATGACAAATTTTGTTGAGATTATTAATCCATTGGGGCCCAACACCTTTTTATAAATTTTTTGGTTACTTTACTCTAAATTAGAACGGTTTAACCGATTTTCTTCAAATTTTGCATATGTGTTTCGTCTTGAGAATGGAGTTAACTCTTTTAACAGACTTGGAATTTGTTAACCCATGCCGGCCCGACGTTTGTCAAAAAAAAGGATTGGAAGCAAATTACGTTTAATTTGTTGCAATACTACTTTGCCCAAAGAGAAAGTTTAGTTCCGTTAACCCATTGCGGCATAGTGACTTTTTGTAGATTTTTGCGTTACTTAACTCTAAATTAGAAACGATTTGACCGGTTGACTCCAAATTTTACATGTGTGAAGCAACTTGAAAATGGAGTTGAGTATGTTAACAGGCTTGGTGTTTAGATTTTTGGAAGTTAATTACGTCAAATTTTGGAAAGTAGTTTGTACTGCTCTGAATTACAGAAAGTTTCAAAAATTACTAGAATAATCCTAGAAAAATTGCTTTCATACATTTTAAAATTTACATTTACACCGTGTGTAATTTTTGTGTTAACCTTTTGCAGTAACAATAACTTCAATTAAACCTCCATTGAGAGGCGCAGTAACGCGCACCTGGTATTAGCTAGTCTAATATATAATCAAGAAAATTTGTTTGTTTTTTGTTTCTGCGGGATTCAGGTGAAAACCACCGGTCAGATTGTCACCAAATAGGTGCCCGGGGTGTAGCATAGGCTGTATGATGTTTTTATAAGTCACCAAGTGCGGACCCAAATTTGTTTTAAGCTATTTCGTTTTTAGTACATTTTCACAAAATTTAAAAAAATGTACCTATATAGTTTCACTCTGTCCGTTCGTCCGTCTGTCCCTTTTTACTTACGATTGACTAAAAAATATCAGTAACGGGTATTAATTGCAATAAAAATAATTTAATGTTAAAACTTTTTTCTATTACCCTTCCCGTTACGGAGATACATCCCCGCAAAGTAGGAAAAAGCCCTATATATTATAAATAGTTATAACAAGAGTTCTATAAGATATATTTTCAACCTGAAAACGGGAAAAAACAGTTACTTTTATAAGCTTTACCATAGGGTATTGAAATTTACCGTTATCTAAAATTAAGTTTTCCAAATTTTTGGCTCTTCATAACTTCTCAACGGCTCAAGCAAGAAACTTGAAATTTTAGGAGAAGTTAGATCCTCAGAAATAAATAGGAGTCAGTTAATAATTTTTTTTGTTATGCTCCCTGTTTAGGAGCTGTAAGGGATCCAAAACCTTAAATTTTGCTATAAATTTCGCTTTTAAACACCTATAGCTTGAACACCTGTCAATATTTTTTTTTATTTATATACTAAATTGAAAGCTCCAAAACGAAAGTTTCAACCAGTGTCAAAAGTTTTTCTTAATTTTGACTTTGTCCGTCCGTCCGTCCGTCTGTCCGTATGTTTACACAAAGTTTTACACCGTTTGAAATAGAGAAAAGAATTTTTATCTACGAGTAGGTATTGAAAAAAAAATAATTTCATGAAAGAACTGTTACGGAGCTGCAGCCCCACAAAGTTGGAAAAAGCCTTATATTCAAATTGTTATAACAAGAGTTCTATTAAATGTATTTTCAATATGAAAACGGCAACAGATAGCTGGTTTTATAAGCTTTATAAATTTTTACAAGGTAACTGTTTAGGGTTGTCATACGGTACTAAAATTTACCATTATGCAAAACCCAATTTTTGCAAAATTTTTGGCTACACATATCTTCTAAACGGTTTAAGTTAGGGTCTTGAAATTTTGGGAGTAGTTAGTTCCTGAGAAATAAGTAGAAGTCGGTTAACAAAATTTTTTGGTCACATCCCCTGTTTAGCAGCTATAAGGGCCCGAAAATTGAAATTTTGCTATTCTAAACACCTGTAACTTGAATACCTGTTCAAATTTTTTTTTCTTAATATGCAAACTTTAAAGGTCCAACATTATACTTTAACATATGTTAAAAGATTTTCTTAAATTTAAAAGCGGTTCTTTAAATTGAAGAAAGTGTCTCCTTCAGTTTTAAGCATATTTGCTTAAATAGTAAAATTCTAAATAAAATTCCAAATTTGGAATTCACAATTTAATTCCTTGAACCTAAAAAGGTGGGGGGAAGGGGAGTAGTGATGATTAGATCTTTGAGAAATTGGGCAAAATTCCCCATAGAGGGGCTATTACGATTTAATAATTAAAAAACTTTTTGTTTTTATAGGGCTTAAAAATTAAAAAATTTTCTGTTTTTATAAGTAAGTAGTAACTTAATCACCAACTTATATCCAAAATTAAACGTTAACATTGAAACTTCAACATTATATTCCAATAAAATAATCAATAAGAAACACTATATTATTTTGAAAATGTGCTTTTTTAAAAACCCTTGGTTTTTTTCATCAATTGTTTTGATTTCGAGTCAAAACGGTTTTACCGCTTGACTGGAAATGTTGGATGAATGTTCCTCTTAAATAGCGGAGTTAGTTGTAAACAGTTGGTAGGAATAAATTAACACAAGTCGGGCCGGCTGGCTTAATACACTGACACAAATTTGTGTTGAGTTCGGTTTACCCGTTTGCGCACGAGTCCGCAATGAAGCTTTTCAATATTTTTGATGTCGAGCCATAACAATTTGACCAATTGACTTGAAATTTTGTACAAATGTTCCTCTTAGCAAACGGAAATAGCTGTATCAAGTTGGTTCCAATATATTAACCCATTTCGGTAAGGCGGGCTTCCAAATATTTGTTTGTTTTCGATTTGTATCCAATTTTAGAAAGTGGTTTTGTAGTCGAAAAGAGAGGCTGACACACATTTTTGTTGAGTTCCAATAATCCGTTTGCCTAAATGAAATACTTTTGTTGCAATATAATAAACCGTTTGGGCATGATACCTAATAACTTTTTTCTAAAGTTTTATTATTATTTTTAAAAGTATTAGCTTTTGTAAGGTTTCGTTCCATAAGAAGTTTTAAATGGAAATTTCTAATATAAAATAATAATAAAAACAAGTAAAGAACAATGGTCGTACCGATTTATAAATACCCTACGGTTGTTTTGTTCAAATTTAATGAAAAGTTCATAAGGAATTTTAAAACCATAAAAGCTTTTATTAGTAAAATAGCTATGGGGGTTCTGGCCCTTTTTTTCATACAAGAGAGAAAAGATGGAGAAAAAATTTACAATTTTAGTGTTGCCGCTGTAATGAAATTTGGATGTGTTACAATGTTGGATATATTTATATGCATGCATGTTATGAGTATATATATATATCAGTGGCGTCTCGTGAAAATTTACGCTGGGTGTGCAAAAATAATATAAAAGTTAAATTTATAAAAAAAAACATTTAAAACATAATAGGATAATTAAAACAAAGAAAAAAAATATTTTATTATGTTCTTTCTTTTTTTTTTTAATTCTTAAAATATTCACAGTTTTTTATATATTAAATTAATTCTTCTAGATTTTTTAGTGAACTGTTCAACAACTTGCTCAAAAAAGTCTCTTTGGTGAATATCAAATAAACGATTCGAGATTCACCAAATGTATTTAAAGCAAGAGCATTTGTTATATGACTTACTGAAAGTGCATGTTTTGGTATTTTTTCATGCGCGTGATTTATGTCACAATAACCTGTTGAACATCACACTGCATCTGTCTTAGTTTTAAATATTATACAAGGCCAACAAAATAATTTATTTAATGCCGTTGACCCATTTAACCACTGATTATTTTTATATAAATCACTGTTAAATTTCTCTCATACTCCTTACCATTTTTCTTATATCTTAAGTCATTTAAATCAGGAATGGGCCTACCATTTTCTATTATGGTCTTTTTTTCATCATAACTAAGCTACTAAATTTTTTTTTGTAGGAGCATAAAAACTAAATCGTTACTTTGATTCATATTTATACCCGTGCATACATATATGAACATCGGGTATATTAAAATTACTCCTCCGTTTGTAACGGATCGAAATATAAGAGCTAGATATAGTGTCAAGGGTACGTATCGAATCAGCATCGAAAAGTGAATCGATCTAGCTATGTGTGTCCGTCCGTCCGTCCGTCCGTCCGTCAGAACGATAACTCAAAAACTATAAGAGCTAGAGTTCTGAAACTTTCACAAAGTGATTTTTAGACAATTTCTAGGTTCCCTATTGTTTTTGGTTAAAATCGGAACAAGTCTTCGGGGAGCTGCCATACAACTTTTTTGCACCAATATGAATTTCTTCAAAAGTAATTATACTACGGGGATGAAAATTACACACGGTTAGTTTTATAATGACTCCGGCACTTATATGAAGTTTCAAAATGTTAGGGCCCCATTTTCGGGGGGCTGCCATACAACTTCTTTGCACCAATATGAATTTCTTCAAAACTAATTATACTACGAGGCTGAAAATTACACACGGTTAGTTATATAATGAATCGAGCACTTATATGAAGTTTCAAAATGTTAGGGCCCCATTTTCGGGGAGCTGCCATACAACTTTTTTGCACCAATATGAATTTCTTCAAAACTATTTATACTACGGGGATGAAAATTACACACGGTTAGTTTTATAATGACTCCGGCACTTATATGAAGTTTCAAAATGTTAGGGCCCCATTTTCGGGGGACTGCCATACAACTTCCTTGCACCAATATGAATTTCTTCAAAACTAATTATACTACGCGGATGAAAATTACACACGGTTAGTTATATAATGAATCGAGCACTTATATGAAGTTTCAAAATGTTAGGGCCCCATTTTCGGGGGGCTGCCATACAACTTCTTTGCACCAATATGAATTTCTTCAAAACTAATTATACTACGAGGCTGAAAATTACACACGGTTAGTTATATAATGTATCGAGCACTTATATGAAGTTTCAAAATGTTAGGGCCCCATTTTCGGGGGGCTGCCATACAAAGTTTTCGATTCAATAACTTTGAATCTAATGAAGCTACAAGGTTAAAATTAAAATTGGGCAGATAAATTTATAGGGCAAGTTACTTGGCAAAGTTGGACATCACTCGGACCTTCAGACTTGTAGGGTGGGCCAATTTTTTTTTTTTTGTTTTTTTTTTTTTTATTTTTTTTTTTTTTTTTTTTTAAGCTAAAGTTATGGGACAATGAATGAAAATTTTGTTTTTTTTTTGTGATTTTTTTTTTTTTGTTAATTTTTTTTTTTTTTTTTTTCAAGCTAAAGTTATGGGACAATGAATGAAAATTTTGTTTTTTGTTTTGTGATTTTTTTTTTTTTTTTGTTAATTTTTTTTTTTTTTTACGTCAAAATTATGGGGTAATGAGTTAAATGTATAAGGGAAGTAAATTACGGTTTATTTTATACACCATAGTGGGTATGCACGGGTATCTAAAAGTTGACAAGGGCAACTATAATCTTCCTCGTTTTTATTTAATTTAACAACAGTATAAAGTTCAAAATATATTTCTAAATCCTAATTAATCACTTTAAATTTTAATACTAATTATGAATTATTGGGTTTTATTATTTAAAACAAAAAAAGCTAAAAAAAAAAACTGCTATAATGATATTTTTAAGCAAAAGTGCGAAAATATAACTTGTACACACAATATTTAAGAAAATATTTACATGTTACATACAATACAACCCAATGCCCAACTACAAAATTATTTCCATATATGTATATCTGTTTTAAAAAGAATGTTAAGATAAAAATCTCACTTTAAAAATTCTCACGTTCTCTATTTGGTACTATGTAATATGTATTAAAAAAAAGTTGTACGAAATAGATTTTTTTAATTTTTTTTTTTGTAAATTTGATTAAGCGAAAATCATAAATTGCTTTGATGTAGCAAAATTTGTAACATAATCATAAATCATCAATCATCTGCATCTCATCATAAATTCATAACTTCACATAACTTTTCTACTTTTCTATTTATTATTTTTTGAGTAATTAGTTAACCACATGAATAGAGTCATAGAGAAAATAGAACATAATAATATTGTCAATTTGGAAATTGGAATATGAAAAATGTACGACTCTCGTTATATTATAATATATTTCTAATATTTTTAAAGAGGAATAAAAAAAGCGAATATGGTTGCTATGGTTTTTGTCGCTAACAAAAATTTTTATTAAAAGAATTATTATATGTAAATTGCATGAGAAAAGAGAATAGTATTACCACAACACAACACAACTATCAAGTGCGACGATACTTTTCTACTTTTCTATTTATTATTTTAGAACAGTATGGATTGGGAAAGAATAATATTTAATATATTGGAATATGGAAAAATGTGCGACTACATAAAATGCACACAATCGATTCGCTAATCGCTACCTATAATTCTATTATTTTATAAAGAGAATAAAAAAAACAAATATGGTTACTATAGTTATTGTCGTTATTATTTTTTTATACTCGTATGACTATATAGTCCAAGGGTATAATAAATTTGCCATTACGTTTGTGACGCAGAGAAGGAGGGGGGGTAGATATAGACTCAAGTGTATGGATCGGATCAGAATCGAAAAATAAAACGATTTAGCTATGTATGTCCGTCCGTCCGTCCGTCTGTCCGTCTGTCCGTCTGTCCGTCTGTCCGTCCGTCCGTCCGTCCGTCATCACGATAACTCAAAAAGTAAAGGAGCTAGGATTATGAAATATTCACAAATTCGTTTTTATGCAAAAAACGGAATAGAGTTTTAAATTCAGCCATTTTGGTCCACGGGTTCGAGTACCTGCCATACAATTTCTAATTTTATATGAGCATTACTCTATACCTATGGAAGCTGCGTGTCTGAAATTTTGCCAAAAGTAGTTTAGTATAATGGCCAAAGTTACTGCAAAATTTGGTTGGTCTACTGCAGAGCGTTCGAGTAGCTGCCATACAACTCCTTCTTTTATATGAGCTTTACACTACACCTGATGAAGCTGGGTGTCTGAAATTTTGCAAAAAATAGTTTAGTGTAATGGCCAAAGTTACTGCAAAATTTAGTTGGTCTACTGCTGAGGGTTCGAGTAGCTGCCATAAAACTCCTTCTTTTATATGAGGATTACACTACACCAAATGAAGCTGGGTGTCTAAAATTTTCCCAAAAATAGTTTAGTGTAATGGCCAAAGTTACTGCAAAATTTGGTTGGTCTACTGCAAAGGGTTCGAGTAGCTGCCATACAACTCCTTCTTTTATATGAGCATTACTCTACACCTAATAAAGCTGAATGTTTGAAATTTTGCCAAAAGTAATTAACCGGATGATATAATGTATATGTTACGGTCATACGGGTATCCCAGAGTTGACACAGTCTACTCAACTACACTCTTCCTCGTTTTTCTGGTTTTCATTTAATTTTATCAAGTGCGACGAAACATTTGTACTTTTTAATTTATTATTATATAAACATAAGAAGTATGGGAAAAATAACATTTAGTGTATTGGAATTTGGAATATGAAAAAATGTTCGACTACACAAGATGCACACAATCATTGATAATACGAGTATTTGATTTTTCCAATATTATTTAAAACATTTTTTCAATTATACTACATACGTATTACATAAATAAATGAATATTAATACTTTAGAACAAATGCGATGAAGTTTATATGAGGTACAAAAAAATTACATAGTATTTTTGGACAAATTAAAAAAAAAAAAAAATTTTATTAATGATAATCAATTTTATTAATGATAATTTTATAAAATGATAATCTCTAATTTTGCTGGGTGTGCAGTGCACACCTTGCACACCAGAGAAAACGCCACTGATATATATGTATATATATTTTTAATAAGATGTGTTCAGTACTATAATAGTACAAGTGGTGTTTAATTGCAAGGTATAATGAAATTGATTTAAGGATTTGAAGGTTGTGTTTGGGATGATATATTGGTATATGTTTTCTCCAAGTTACCTTCCTAAATTCCCCAAGATCACAACCTAAGTTTTTAAAAATATGTATCGGTCGAAGTTTTGGAGATGAGTATCAGTGCCCATAAATGTTAATATATTGTAATGGAAGTGCTAGAGTACCTTATAGTATGCAGTAAATTATTGCGGTTCAGTGATAAGAGTATGAAATTTAAAATTATGTATGTTTGTGATTTTGAGATAAGAGTATAAAATTTGAAATTTTGAATTCTAAGCAAAGTTCTTATCAATCATCAATGAAGTTTACTTTTACTGGACTGAAATTGAATTTTGGTTTGTAAGAGTGTTAGGAAATAAATAATTGAAAAAGAGGTGATCTGTTGGGAAGAGCCCGAACACTGAAGTTCCGAAGTTCCATGGCCTCAGCGAGCTTCAAAACTGTCCGCCGATTTGCGCCGAAGTTTTTAAATTGGTATCAAAATTGTGCTAGATAGTCGCAGAAATACACTAAAGTTGTTCTGAGATCCGGCCCGAAGCTGTTGTTAGAAGCATGTTTATAAAAATTTTTTTTAAAGAAATAAAAAAATTAAAAACTTAAGGTTTAGTTCTTATCAATTAGAAACATTAAATAGGGGTATAAAAGTAATATTTGAGTGTTGCCGTTGTAATAAATTGTTGTGGTATAATGTTGGAGTATTTATATGGTATATAAAAAATTTGTAATAACTTATGTTAATATATATGTACGGTATTAATATATAATATGGTATGTTTACATATATTATGGCTGTAATACTTACTACACTAATTTCTAAACAAAATGCAACATAAAATATTAATAATTTATATGGAGTTCACGTATTTATTTTCTAAGTCAAAATTTAAAAAACAATTTTATTGTTGAAAAATAAGGTCAGGAGATACTCATAATTTATTGTATAAGAATGCTTGTTTTATAGTTTAAATATATAAAGAATTATTATAAGGTTTTTTAAAGTTCTTATCAATTTGAAATATTTTGGGCATGATCATATTTTCAGCTGGACCATTACGGAGTATTATGAAATTGAATTTTGGTTTGTAGAATATCCTGAAATATAACTAAAAAACAAAATAGAAACAAAACATAGCAAAAATTACAACAAAACAATAAGAAACAACAAAAACACCAAAAAAAAAAATAACAACAACTAGAAATTATAAAACAACTAGCAGATTTACCCGGCGTTTCCCGGTAGCGTGCAAATTGTAAAATAGCAAGTTTCAGCCAAACTTTTGAAGTACTACTTTGGTTAAAAAGAAAGCCTCAAAAAATATTTGTGGAGTTCCGTTAACCCATTGTGATCCAACAGCTTTCTATAGGTTTTTTCCTTACTTTGCTATAAATTTTTTTTTTTTTTTATTTATTCCTTTTTCACTCCTTTAAGGAGTATAGGGCATTCACCAAGTTTATATTAAACTTGGCTTCGGTTTCTTTTTAATCATAATATTCACTAAGCCGATGATTACTCGGCTGTAGCTATTGTATAAGGTTATGTAATATGAATGCACAAAGGTTAACTTTATGCGCCATCTATTATCTTACACAAGAATTATTTATATATTTTTATTAAATCTTATTTACGATATAAACTATTACAATATAATTATACAATTTAAAGATATTTTTGGGATCATATATTTGTATATGTTTTCTCCAAGTTACCTACCGAAATTCCCCAAGTCCAAAGACTAAGTTTTTAAAGATACGTATCGGTCGAGGTTTTGGAGATGAGTATCAGTGCCCATAAATTTTAATATATTGTAATGAAAGTGTTAGAGTACCTTATAGTCTGCAGTAAATTATTGTGGTTCTGTGATAAGAGTATGAAATTTAAAATTATATATGTTTCTGGTTTTGAGATAAGAGTATAAATATAAATTTTTGAATTCTAAGCAAAGTTCTTATCAATCATCAATGAAGTTTACTTTTACTGGACTGGAATTGAATTTTGGCTTGTAAGAGTGTTCGGAAATAAATAATTGAAAAAGAGTAGAGGTGATCTGTTGGGAAGAGCCTGAACCCCGAAGTTCTGAAGTTCCATGGCCTCAGCGAAGCTTCAAAGCTGTCCGCCGATTTGCGCTGAAGTTTTTAAATTGGTATAAAAATTGTGCTAGATAGCCGCTGAATTACACTAAAGTTGTTCTGAGATCCGGCCCGAAGCTGTTGTTAGAAGAATGCTTCAGCAGCCTTAAACAGTTTTATGAAATTGTTAAAGTATCCTATAGTAATAGAATGAATTTGGTTAATTGATAAGACAATAAAATTATAAAAATTTTTTTTAAAGAAATAAAAAAATTAAAAACTTATGGTTTAGTTCTTATCAATTAGAAACATTAAATTGGGGTCTAAAAGTAATATTTTAGTGTTGCCGTTGTAATAAACTTTAGTGGCATAATATTGGAGTATGTATATGGTATGTATATGGTTAATATATATGTACGGTATTAATATATAAGATGGTATGTTTACATATATTACGGTTATTATTAGACTTACTACACTAATTTCTAAACAAACTGCAACATAAAATATTAATAAATTATATGGAGTTCACGTATTTATTTTCTAAGTTAAAATTTAAAAAAAATTTTATTGTTGAAAAATAAGGTCAGGAGATACTCATAATTTATTGTATAAAAAGTTTTATAGTTTAAATATATGAAGAATTATTATAAGGTTTTTTAAAGTTCTTATCAATTTGAAATATTTTGGCATGATCATATTTTCAGCTGGACCATTACGGAGTATTATGAAATTGAATTTTGGTTTGTAGAGTATTCTGAAATATAACTAAAAAACAAATAAGAAACAAAACATAGCAAAAATTACGACAAAACAATAAGAAACAACAAATACAACAAAAAAAAATAACAACAACTAGAAATTATAAAATAACTAGCAGATTTACCCGGCGTATCCCGGTAGCGTGCAAATTGTAAAAAAAGCAAGTTTCAGCCAATCTTTTGAAGTACTACTTTGGTTAAAAAGAAAGCCTCAAAAAATATTTGTGGAGTTCTGTTAACCCATTGTGACTCAACAGCTTTTTATAGGTTTTTTCCTTACTTTGCCATAAATTAGATATGGTTAAACCGATTGGCTTCAAATTTTGTATATGCGTTCCCTTTTTAGAATGGAGTTCACTCTATTAACAGACTTGAAATTGGTTAACCAATATCGGCTCGACGATTGTTCAAACAAAAAATTTGTAAGTAAATTACGTTAAATTTTTGAAAGTAGGTAAAACTTCTATGAATTAGGGGAATGTTTAAAAAAATGTTATGTCGAGTTCTTTTAACCGATTACGAAACAAAAACTTTAAAAAACAGTTTGCAAAACAATTTGAACGATTATCACTAGTTTTTCTATACGTGGTGCTTCTTTACAAAAGTGGTGCTCTTTGACGTTAGAGTTGAGGATGGTGGGTTTCCGCCGAATAATGTTAACTGCATTAAAATTTTTATTTTAATTATTATTTAATAATTATGAAAAGTTTGTTGAATTTGTTGAAAAATTGCAAGAATAATTCTAACAAAAGGGTTTTAAAAAAATCTCTTTATTACATTTTAAAATTAAAATGTACACCATGTGTAATTTTTGTGTTAAGCTTTTTAATAACATCAACTTAAATTTAAACACCATTGAAGGGCGGGGCACCGTGCTCCGGTAATAGCTAGTTTACATTTAAGTATTATTATACACGTTTGACTATAGGTCAAAAGGGTATACTAAATTTGCCATTGTGTCATTATACAATTTTAATAGTAGTTTTCTTGAATTGCCAACGTTTGAATAAAATAGAGTCGATGGTTTAGAAAAGGTTTAAAAATGTGCTTTTCAACTTATATTTTGTTTTGTACTTACCTATAAATTTTACTACGCTCTTCCTCGTTTTTTTATAATTTAATGAGAGAAATGTAGGCTTCTTTTTTGGAAAAACGGTTTTAAAATACTGTGAATTTAGGCATAATATATACGAAATTTTTTTTGGATTTTTAGATTTTATTTGAAGAAAACTACAATTTTGTTAATAATATCAACTCAATTCTTAAGGAGCATCACGTATACAAAATTTGAAGTCAATCGGTCAAACCGTTTTCATTTTAGAAGAAAAAAGTTTAAGTACTTGCACCACAGCCCCAACTTGGCGGTCCGTTAGAGCAAAATTTTTGGCCCGATTTCTTTCCGTACCCAAAAACCTACATATACAAATTTTCATGAAAATCGGTTTGGCAGTTTAGGAGTCTATTCGCTAAATACAAACAAACAAACAAACTTTCGCTTTTATTTATATAGATGAGGAAATATAGTTTTAAAAATGTATTTGTAAGTTCCCCAAGTTCCCTACCTTAGTTTCCCAAGTCTACAGACTAAGTTGTTGGAAATGGTATACGTTGAAGTTTTGGGGATGATTATCAGTGCCCATAAATGTTAATATACAAAAACCTTTGAAAAATTATGTTAAAAAAAATTTTGTTGAAGATTAAATAAATATCTTATAGTTGAAGGATGAGCTTAAGCATTTTGCGATAAAAATTTAATTTGTTTTATGGTTTTGAATTATTTTAAGAAAAGAAAAAATTATTGATAGTTAAAACACTGAAAATATGAATCAAAATGGAATTGAATACTGTGAGTTGGTTTTAAGGAAAAAAAATATTTTCAATTAAGCAGCTACATACCTACATATGTCAAAATGTTGTTAAATGAATTAGCCAAGATGACGTCAAGTTTTCAACCTTTTAAACTTGAGAATTTATAAAAATCTTATGTATACATGCGAATTAAGTTTTAAAAATAATATTTATTCAAAAATTTTTACAAACTGTAATTAACAATTACATAGTCATAATGATAATTTTATATTATACAATCGAATTCAATTCTATGAATAATAACAGCTTTTCGAGATGTTGTTTCATTATTCCGTTAAACAGTCAACTAATTGATTTAAATCGTTCCAATAAACATACTGTATGAGGTTGTCGGAATAGGGTATTCCTGTTGGTTGAGATTGAATAAATTCATACATTCCTGCAGTTTTAATATTTCCTGCATAATATTCATTTTCATAAAGCTTACTTATGATATTTTTATATTTGAATTTTCTAATAGCCTTTATCTATCATTATGGAATATGATTCATTTTTTGGGCGTTAGTTTTTTTCAAAATTTTTAGATACTCTGCTAAATCATCTTGAGTAGAATTTTTAGGCTTATTTTCAAATATTAGGTTATGAAATCCTTCTGTTCCTCTAAAAATTTCGTTGTCAATTATAATATCATTATAATCTTTATCAATACTAAATGATTAATACTAAATGGGCAGGTAAAGTAATAGGGCAAGTTACTTGGCGAAGTTGGACATAACTCGGACCAACTTTAAAGGTGGACGAATTTTTTGTTTAGTTCTTTCTTTTTTTATGATATTTTTTTTTTTTTTTTGTGTTTTTTTTATATGGTTTGTTTTTGTATGTTTGTAATTTCTTTTTTAAGCAAAAATTATGGGATGATGAGTTAAATTTTTTTAAACTATTTTACTTTTTTAAATTTTTTTGTAATATATATAATAGGTTAAAAGAATTAAATAACGGTTTATTTTATTGTATACACCATAGTGGTTTTGCACGGGTACCTAAAAGTTAACAAGGGCAACTATATTCTTCCTCATTTTTTACAAATATACAAAATTTAAAGGTGCAGCATTATATTTTAACATATGTTAAAGGTTTTTCTTAAATTTAAAAGGGGTTCCTCAAATTAAAGAAATTCTCTCTTAGTTTTAGTAATTTTTCGTTAGATAATAAAATTAGCGGTGAAATCCCAAATTTGGTGGAGTTCACAATTAATTTCCTAGAACCTAAGAAAATGAAAGTATGGTGGCAGGAAGGGGATAGGCAGATCCATTATAATTTTGCTAATTAAAAATTTGGCAACCTTCCCTATTGAAGGGTTCCTAGGTCTTAAGTATTAAATCTTTTATGCTTTTTTAAAACAGTAAGTTATTCACCAGTGTATGTTTTTCCAAAACTAAACGTTAACATTGAAGCTTCAACCTTATATTTTGCACTTGTTAACAGGGGTTGTATTCTAAGTATTGATTTCACTATTATTTATAATTAATAAATTTATCAAATAACTAAATTATAATATTATTAACTTTTTTGTCAATACATTATATTATATGAATTTACTATTTAATTTTAATTTTGAATTGGATATAAACATGGAATATTATTAAATAATTTGATTTTTCTTTTAATAAATTTAATTTTAAGTTTCTTATCCGTAAATCAAAGAAATCATATACTTTCTATTCATTTTAATTGTGTATAAAAACCTCAAAGGTATATAAAAATGTATTGGTTGGATCATTCAATTTTTTATACCCGTATGACTATATAGTCAAAAGGTATAATAAATTTGCCATTACGTTTGTGACGCAGAGAAGGAGGGGGGGTAGATATAAACTCAAGAGTATGGATCGTATCAGAATCGAAAAATAAATCGATTTAGCGATGTAGGTATGTCCGTCCGTCCGTCCGCACGATAACTCTAAAACTGAAGGAGCTAGGGTCTTGAAATTTTCGGAAATTCGTTTTTTTGCAATACCGTAAAGTTCTGAATACAATACCCGGGTACTCTAATTGGAAAATGGCAATATTCTGAAAAAATAATAAATCCAATTAGTATACCCGGGTACACTAATTAGTTTTCTATACCCAGGTACACTATTCGGAACAACAAAAAATTATATATGATAGGGAATGTATTATGGAAAATAAAGTTAAAGCAATTAGTATAATTCACAAAACAAAATAACTATATTACTTATTCAAAATAAAAAATTATATATACATAGCTTATTAATAATAAAATTTCTGCAAATATATATTAATTAATTAATAATAGAAAAACTAGATACATTTATTAAGATATAGTCTGATTAAATTTTTTAAATAATTTTTTAAACTATTACTTATTAGCCATTTAAACCAATTCAAAAAGCGCCTGTGTATCAACTTCACTGGAAGTTTCGCTGATATATTCATCATCATCAGAAGAAGTCTGATTATCAATTACACGTTCATCAATAGTTTCTATATCATCATCAAAATTCGCCAAGTTTGCATTAGCTTCATCAACCCCGACCAGCTCATAAGTTGTATTATTTGGTTCGGTTTGGATTTCAGAAATATTTGATTCATGTACGTCCCCGCAAGATTTAAGAATGTTTTGAAGGCGCCTATTTAATTTGTCCAAACATATTTCTTTTCCAAACTCTCCAACTCCGCAACACTCAAATGACCTTTCAATAATTTCTGGCGAAATTTGTTTTAAAGCTGAAGATGTAAAATCAACAATATCTTGATAAGTCGGTTTTTTCCTATATCTTTTTTTTGTAAATTCCTCTTTACCATTTATAAGCCAATCATTCCAAGAAGCTCTCATAAAATTTTTAAATGGATAGTTAATTGAAACATCCAATGGTTGTAAAAATTATGTAGTTTTTGGAGGTATTATGATTGACTCTGCATTGCATAGCTTCTTTAGTTCTTTTGTCACTTCATCCATTAAATGGCAACCATTAGAATCCATTATTAAAAGTAACTTTTCAATACCAAAAAAACTGTTCTTTTTATGGAAACACGTTTTCATCCAACGTAACATTAAATCTATGGTCATCGAACCACCCAAACTAACACAAAGATCGATGTCTTTTGGCAAATTAACTTTTGAAATTTTTTTTAATCCTTTTAGTATAATAAGAGTGCGTACCAATTTTCCCGCAGCGGAGATACATAGAACAACAATGAAACGAATAACTACCTACCTAATTTGTTTTGGTAAAATTAAGAATTTTATTTATAAAATAATGAGATTTATTTAATACAAAATTGTAATAAGGTAAGGTAGTATAGATAAAATAGATAAGGTAGGTAAATGAGTTATTTATCTAGGATTTATAATTTTTATTAATACTTTAATAAAAAATTTTAATAAAAATTTGTAATTTTTATTAAAACAGTCAAAACATAATTTCAATATAAAGTTCGAAATTTATTTGCGAAAAAACAAATCCAATTAGTGTACCCGGGGTACTGTAATTGGAAAAATGTTCCAATTAGTTAACCCGGGGTACTTTATTCGGGGGGGGTACTGTATTCAGAACTTTACGGTAGCCGTTATTGCTATTTAAATCCAACCATTTTGGTCCATGAGTTCGGGTAGCTGCCATACAACTTCCTTTTTTATATATGTATTACTCAGTACCTATTACAGCTACGTATCTGAAATTTTGCCAAAGGTAGTTGGCAAAATTTGGTTGGTCTACTGCAGAGGGTTCGAGTAGCTGCCATACAACTTCTTATTTTATATGGGCATTACTCTCTACCTAATGAAGCTGGGTGTCGGAAATTTTGTTAAAAATAGTTTAGTGTAATGGCCAAGGTTTCTACAAAATTTTGTTGGTCTACTGTAGAGGGTTCGAGTAGCTGCCATACAACTCCTTATTTTATATGAGTATTGCACTATACCTAATGAAGCTGGGTGTCTGAAATTTTGCCAAAAATAGTTTATTGTAATGACCAAAGTTACAGCTAAATTTGGTTGGTCTACTGTAGAGGGTTCGAGTAGCTGTCATGCAACTCCTTCTTTTATATGAGTATTCCACTACACTTAATAAAGCTGTATGTTTTAAATTTTACCAAAAGTAATTAACCAGATGATATAATGTATATGTTACGGTCATACGGGTATCCCAGAGTTGACGCAGTCTACTCTACTACACTCTTCCTCGTTTTTTTATAATTTTAATTTATTTTAATTTAAATGGGATTCGGAAACAATTTTTTATTTATAAATTTAATTTATTTTATCCTAAATCCATGATGTTCATATGACCCCCGGCAATGTTTCATAACTGTTTTCTATTAATTTCCGTTTATGATCAAGAGGGTTTAAAGCGAATTTCAAATTATATAACATTTTTTTTTTTAAATTCAACAGAAATAATAAAAAAAATTAAAAACAAAATTAATTTATTTGTATAGTTTCTTTAAAAATTTGTAACTTTGTAACTTTGAAAATAAAATACTTCACTTTGATAATGCAAACTCAATCCATAAACATTTATTTAATACATTTCGCATGTATTGTAGGTACTTTTACAACGTTGGCAACAAATATTTCAATTTTTTATTATGGTATACAAAAATTTAATAGGTGAGAAATAGATCATTATTGAAACAAAATAAACCTACAAAAATTTTTAATTCTTTTATTAGCCAGCAAATATTTTATCGATTGGCTTATTAATTTAAAATTTGAATAAATAGGTACTTAAATAAAAAAAAACTATCAATTGAAATTCAAAAAATTTTTTTTGCCATGAAACGAATTTGAACCAACGATCCCAACATTTTATAAAATACGGAACATACAAAAAGTGGACTACCTAAATTATTTGTCTTCAAATTTTTAAGATGCACAAGATATTATATCAGTCGCTTGTTTTTGTTTCCTTTTTCTGTATTTGTGTTTTAGAATCGAAGCATACTGCGTAATACAATTGTAACGGTTGTAATATGATTAGTTTTAGTATTTATTTTTAGTATGATTGGTATGTGATATTTATATGCAAATAGAATATATGTATGTATATGTATATTATTATAGTAAGTAAGTATGCATATAACGTGTCTAATGTAAGCTTATTTGCAATTTGTGTTTGCTAGATAATAAATATTAACAAGTAAAGAAATAGTCAGTCGGTACAACCGACTTAGAAATACCCTACACCTATTTGGTTCAAATTTAATGTGAAGTTCATAAGACATTTTAAAACCATAAAAGTTGTTATTAGTTTGATCGTAAGACGAAGCTAACCAAATTAATTTTATAATACTAAAAACGTTTTCTAATAACTTTTCTAATTTATTTACAAATTCTTACTAATTTATCTATTTAAAAATATTAAAAAACAAAAAAACTTGAAATAAATGATAATATATTTATTTAAATTCAATTACTAAAGTGAAAAAATTTGAATTATTAAATTTGGTGATAAAAAGCTAATCCAAGCATAATATATTTAATAATTAAAATTTTTCAAAATTACGATTATTTTAAATTGATAGTTTATGTATCTATTAGAAAAGCTTATAAACGCAAAATATGCAATAAATGTATTTCTAAAATATAATTACAAATTTAGAACTATTCATATAGTTCACTTAAATATAACAATAAATTTTACATAAATGAGGCAAGTACCTTTGAGTATAGCTTAAGTATTGTAAACGATGTCTTAATTATATATCACCTATGGTTTTTATTTTATAAAATATTATACAAATGTTTTATGGAAAATTTCTTAGCCTTTTAAAAATATAAAAGTGTTAAATAAAAACGGAAATAGGAAAGAACCCTCGTGTATCAAATTTAAAGTTTCTATCTTCATGAATTTCGAAGATAAGCTTTTTAATTTTGGCATTTCTTAGGAGGCACCTGAACCACCACTACAATTAAGTCTAATTTTCGGAGACACATAGGAAATAGGAAATATATTCTTTGGCTTTGTAATTATGCTCGTTTGGCCTCAGATCGGTCAAAAGCTTCTAGAATCCGAACTCGACCAGAACCAATTGCCATGGTACTTTCATTACTAGTAACCTAGAGTTTAAATTTCATCAAAATAGCTGTATTATTTTTTGACTTATACTGTTTTTAAGATATATGTTCTTTAGCCCTTGAACTTTTCAAAGGTTCCAGAACCCGAAACCATGGTACGATTTCGCCCATATGCAGTCTCCGTCATACTTTCAATTCGTCAAATTTCAAGGACACTTAGGAAATAGAAAGAGACACCCTGATACCAAATTTGGAGGTTCTATCTTCATTGGTTTTGGAATTATGCTTGTTTGGCCTAAATTCGATTAAAAAGTTCTAAGTTTCGAACCAACTGTCCATTCCCCTCCGAACGCAATTACCGCCGTAGTTTCATTACCAATACCCTACAACACAAATATTATTAGATAGCGTCATTAGTTTTTGAGTTATAGTGATTTATTATATATGTTGGTTAGCCCTTAGAAACAATTAAATGGTCCAGAATCCGAACTCTTGGGCCGATTTCGTCCATATGCAGTCCGCGCTGTACTTTAAATACTAGTTAACCCTTGTACACAAGTGGAACGTTGTATATTAATTTTAAGTTACAATTTTTAATAATTTCGATTATAAGCTTTTAAACCTTCGGAGGTCTAAGAGGGTTACTGAACCACCACTCCAATAGACCCCAAATTAAGGGGACACACAAGAAATAGTAAACAACAACCTTGTGCCAAATTTGAAGCTTCTACATATTTTCAAGTTGCTATCTTTATTAATTTTAAAGATATGCTTTAAGGCCTTCAGAAATGTGTGGCTGATCCCCGACCCACTACTCCAATGGGGCCCAAATTACAAGGAAATAGGAAGGTGCGCCCTGATACCAAATTTGGAAGTTCTATCTTCATTGGTTTCGGAATTATGCCAGTTTGGCCTAAATTCGATCAAAAAGTTCTAGGTTCCGAACCCATGGTCCAATCTCGATCAATCTCCGCTCTAGTCTCATTACTAGTAACCTTCAGCACAAATTTGATGAAGATAGCGTTATTAGTTGTTGAGTTATCGTGATTTTTTATATATGTTCGTTAGCCCTTGGACCGATTAAAAGGTCCAGAATCCGAACCCATTAGCCGATTTCGCCCATTGGCAATCGCCGCCGTACTTTCAGTCCTAGTAACCTTCAGTTAAAATTTCATCAAGATTGCTCCATTATTTTTTGAGTTATCGTGCCTACGGGCGGACGAACGGACGGACATGGCTATATCGACTCAGGAGGTTACGCTGATCACAAATATATATACTTTTCCATATAAAGCTCGCTTCCTTTAGGTGGTTACAAACACCATACCAAAGCTAATATACCCCTTTACCTATTCTATAGGTGTAGGGTATAAAAATAATCTTACATGAATATGCGGGAGCGTCTTTTGTTTTTGGTTCATGTTGGAACAAAATATACCTACTTTAATGAATATTTTTATTAATGAAAATAATATTTCTAATTATATTTACTGCCATTTTAATGTCATATTATTATTAGCATATGTTTGTATTAATGTAAAAAAAATATTAAAGAACATTAACAAACGACTAGGTAAGTATATGTATATATTATGTTTTATTGTTGGTGGAAATGATTATAAGAATTACTGTCATATCAAATTTTAATATTTGTATACATAGATTACATACATATATACCTACCAAGTTTCTTTAAAAACGAGGAAGATTATAGTTGCCCTTGTCAACTTTTAGATACCCGTGGATACCCACTAACCGTTATTTATTTCCCCTATGCTATTATAAATATTACAAACAAAAAATATAAGAAAGTACCTAAAATAGTTAAAAAAAAATTTAACTTATTATCCCATATTTTTTGTTTAAAAAAAACAAAAGAACAAAAAAAAAATTAAATTTTTAATTCATTATACCATAATTTTTGCTTAAAAACAAAAAGAAAAAAAAAACCATAAAAAAAAAAATTACTTGTCCCATTACTTTATCTGCCCAGTTTTGATTTTAACCTCGTAGCTTCATTAGGGGTCGATTCATTATATAACTAACAGTGTGTAATTTTTATCCTCGCAGTATAATCATTTTCCAAGAAATTCATATTGGTGCAAAGAAGTTGTATGGCAGCCCGTCGAAAATGAAGTCGTAACATTTTGAAACTTCATATAAGTTCTTGATTCATTATAAAACTAACCGTGTGTAATTTTCATCTTCCTGGTATAATTGCTTTTGAAGAAATTCATATTAATTTAAATAAGTTGTGTGGCAGCTCCCCGAAACCTTGGTCTGGTCTTAACCAAAAAGAATAGGGAACCTCAAAAATGTCCAAAAAATGTTTTGTGTGAATTTCAAAATTCTAACTCTAATTTTTCAATTCTATCTGTTATAATTAATTTTTAATTCACGAATATATTAAACTTAAGCAAAATAAGCTTCATATGATCATATTCATATAATGATCATCATGATAGATAATAATCATCATATTCATAATGATTATATCTATCAATATCAAAATATACAAAGATGCAAAATATTACACATATACATATTATATGAATACATATAAATTATTTATGAAGCCATTTACTTAAAAAAATCTTTGTGTTCTTTTTTGCTTATCTTAAATAAACTAAGCATCACTTAAATCATATGAAATCGTAACTCGAAATCGTTATCTACAAAAAAAAATAAAAAAAAAAAAACAAAAAAAAACAAAATTCATATAATTTCATGTTAAATACAAGATGCATAGCAAAATTTGAAATTTTTATATGAAAATGTTTGAGTTAAAAAGGTTAGTTGTTCGAGAGCTACCCGAAGTTTTGGTCCGATCTTAACCAAAAAAAATGGGGACCCTAGAAATTGATTGAAAAATATTTTGTGAAAATTTCAAAACTGTAGGTCTTTTAGTTTTTGAGTTATCGTGCTGACACACGGACGGACGGACGGACAGACACACATAGCTAGATCGACTCATTTTTCGATTCTGAGCCGATACGTACCCTTGACAATATATCTAGCTCGTCTAGATCGATGCGTAACGGAGGAGCAATTTTAATATACCCGATGTCATATATGTATGCACGGGTATAATGAATATATATATGTTTATTCAAAGCCATAAGTAAAAGTATTATATTAATTGAAGAATTGACAACTAATTTTTGAAATAAATTTTAGTTTTGAGAAATAATTTCGCAGTAATTTTGAAAACATTTTACATAGACATTAATAATAGGTAAGTATATCTGTTATACTACACGTGTTACATATGTATATTTGCAAAAAAGTATTAAAGCTTAAGAATACCTACTAAATACTAAACAATTCTGTTTAAGTTCTCTTTAATCAACTTGATAAATCAAATACTTATATCACTATTATATCATTTTTCCCGCATTTGTTAACATCCATAATGTCTATACATATTGGTCATGCTGTTTAATAAAATTTAAATTAATTTAGATAAATTTACTAAGAGGGTTATTTTAATAATTTATGATTAGTTAATATATAAACCGATTATAATTACAAATGACAATAATCCAACTTGGAAATTGTCAAATTATTTAAGTGAAAATAAATTGAAATAAAAATAAAAAGTATGAAATAAAATAATATAAAAAAAAATATTTTTTTCAATATAATTTCAATATGTTTAAGTAAAACTAGCCCCCTAAAAGGTAGAAAATAACAAAATGATGGTAGATATTAGTTCTTCTAATGTTTGAAAACTTTAAAGCTTAAAAGTTTTAAAATTTTCATAAACCAAAAACTGATGGCAGATCTTTTGCAATTAAAAGTGTTTTAATATAAAAGTAAATTGCTGGATTAATTTTAACAGAAACAGGAACTGTATTTCATTTCAGCAATTTACTTTGTGTTTCAGCACTTTGGATTTGTATCCAATTTTAAAGAGTGATTTTGTAGTTGAAAAAAGAGGATGACACAAATTTTTGTTGAGTTCGATTAACCCGAACGGGTACGAGGGCGCTATGAATCTTTTTCAATGTTTTTGATGTCTAGTCAAAACGGTTTGACGGATTGACTTGCAATTTTGCACAAATGTTCCTCTTAGCAACCGGGAATAGTTGTATAAATTTGGATGGAATGAATTAACCCATTGTGCATCGAATTTGCACAAATGTTCCTCTTAGCAACCGGAATTAGTTGTATAAATTTGGATGGAATAACTTAACCCATTGCGGCCTGGCGGGCTTCCAAAAATTTTTTTGTATCCGATTTGTGTCCAATTTTACAGGTTAATTTTGCAGTCTAAAAGAGAGGCTGTAAAAAGTTTTAGTTAAGTTCGATTAACCCGTTTTCCACGATGACGCCATTAAGTTTTCTATAAATCTTATTTGCTTATACGATTAAAAGAATTTAATTGAAAATTTTTACCAGCATTTTAATTATAAAAAGCCACAGGGTTAATTTGGTTTTGGCCTGTTTATGCGTTTTGAATAAAGATTCAATGAAATTTTAAATTTTTTATTAAGTTAACCTTTATTTTAAAAGCTCACTTAATTAATAAGACTTTTTTGCCCTCAAATAGTCTCAAATAGTGCAAAAGTTAAATGAGATAATATTAATAATAATAAAAATAAAGTTTATAAAGTTTATATTCCGGTTGCTAAGAGAAACATTTGTGCAAAATTTCAAGTCAATCGGTCAAACCGTTTTGACACGACATTAAAAACATTGAAAAAGATTCATTGGGCCCACGTGCCCAAACGGGTCAACCGAACTCAACCAAAATTTGTGTCGGCCTCTCTTTTGGGCTGGAAAATAACCCTGTAAAATTGCACACAAAACAGAAAATTTTTTGGAAGCCCGCCAAGCCGAAATGGGTTAATTTATTACAACCAAATTTATAAAACTAATTCCGGTCCCTTAACTATAAGGTATTTATTTAATTTCCAACAAAATTTTTTTATAACATCATTTTACAAAGGTTTTTGTATATAATAAAATTTATGGACACCGATACTCCAAAACTTCGACGGATACCTAATTCCAACAACTTAGGCTGCAGACTTGGGAAACTAAGGTAAGGAACTTAGGGAACTTAAAAATTTTATAAGCTTTAAAACTATATTTCCTTATTGTTTTATAACTACTAGTTGTTGTTGTTTTTTGTTGTTTTTGTAATGTTTTGTTGTAATTTGTGCTCTGTTTTGCTCTTATTATGTTTTTAAGTTATATACTCTACAAACAAAAATTCAATTTCATAATACCCCGTGGTCAAGCTGAAAATATAATCATGCCCAAAATATTTCAAATTGATAAGAACTTTAAAAAACCTTATTATAATTCTTCATATGTTTAAACTATAAAACAAACATTCTTATGCAATACATTGTGGGTTATACACCATATATAAATTTTACAACAACGGCAACACTAAAATATTACTTTTAGACCTACATTTAATGTTTCTAATTGATAAGAACTAAACCATAAGTTTTTAATTTTTTTTTTCTACTAAAAAAAATTTTATAATTTTACTCATCCCCAAAACTTCGACCGATACCTATTTCTAAAACTTTAGTTTGTAGACTTGGGGAACTTCGGTAGGGAACTTATCAACTTTCAATTCAATTACAAAATTGGAAAAATTTGATTAGTTTTTTATCAAAAAATTTAATAATTCAAATCAAATAATTTCAATTCAAATTTAATAATTCTAAATGACAAATTTATAACTTTTCATATAACTCATTTAAATATAAAAATAAATCTTAGTACATGCACCCAACTAATAATAATGCACACCACTTAAGTATCGTACACTATTTCTTAATTATATATTACCTATGGTAATAATTCAATAAAATAAAGACATGATATGTTAAAATTAAAAACAAAAAATATTTAGTTTTTAATTTATAAAATATAATACATAATATGTTTAATAGTAAAACTCTTAGTCTTTTAAAATATAAAGTGTAAAATAAGAACGGAAATAGGAAATAGTGTATGAAATTTAATTTTTTTATCTTTATTAATTTCGAATATATTATGCTTTAAGGTAGGCTACCATGTATTGCTACTTACGCTAAACGTAAGTAGCAGGAGAAAAAATGACACCATGTAGAGCGCATATGGGAAATTTGCGCATTCGTAAGTAGCAACTTTGGTACCATGGTGTGCTACTTGCGAACATTTTTGACGTTTATTTTACTTTTTTCATTCGCTTGATAATTTGTTTGCGAAGGAGGTGTAATTTTTTAGTTTTTAACAATTAGTTAGTAGTTTTTAATAAACATGTAAGTATATACATACAATATATGTCATTTATAGATTTTATGATAATTAAAGTTCTATGTTTAAGCACAAATTACTTTAACAATACTTTGTTTCAAACTAACAAAAATATTTTAAGGTAAAAAATTTTTTGTTCATTGTGATATAAACAACAATCTTTAATTTTTTTTGTGCATTAACATATTACTATGTATTTACATTTATTTTGTAGATCTAAGCAAACAACCAAGCCATCGCAATTTCAAATTATGGTGGAGTTTATGGTACAACATAAGGAATTAGCTCAAGGCTATTCACGAACAGTGGATGGCCGGGTTAAATCCAATAAATTGTGGCAAATATACATATAAAAATGCTTCCTTTGATAGCCGGAAATTTTTGATAAAACTAAATTGTAAAAAAAAATAATCAATTATTAAAAATGATACCTCTTGGTAGGCATTTGCATTATGTTAGATTTTTCCCTAAGAATTTTTCTTTGAATTGGCACATTATTTTCTTCATCTTTGTCACTTAAAAACAATGCTATGGAATCCATTTTTTTTTATTTAACTTTATTTTTTATTTAAAATTATGTTTTATTTTATTTTTAAAAAAATTTTATTTAAATTGTTTACAAATTTACGATTTTACAAACAAAAACAAATGTCTAAATGTCAATTTTAAAAATTTTAGAAGGAAAAACAAATGTCAAAGTGTCAATTTTAAATATTTTCAATGGCAGCACTATTTTTCGATGCGTTTTTGTTACATGGTACCAATTAATTTACGCATCGCAAATTAAATGCGCACATTTTTGCGATGCGCATTTTTTACATGGTAGGGGCCAAGGTCTTGAGAGTAGTAGAAGTAGTATGCAAACCGCTATTCCAATTCATGCAAAATTTCACGTGCACAAAATCAATAAGAAAAACATAAGCACCCCAAATATAATGTTCTATTCTCTTTGGTTTCGAAATTATACTAGTTTGACTTCAATTCGATCAAAAGCTTCAACCCAGCAAGAACCAATTTAATGGTACTTTACTTACCAGTAACCTAAAATATAAATTTTTTCAAAATAGCGTAATTAGTTTCTGAGTTTTGGTGTTTTTAATATATACGTTTGTTAGCTTTTGAACTTTTCAAAAGTTCCAGAACCCGAAACCATGGCACGATTTCGCCCATATGCTGTCTCAGTCAAACTTTCAATACTAGTTAACCTTTGCACACAATTGGAACATTCTATATTAATTTTAAGTTACTATTTTTATTAATTTCTATAATAAGCCTTTCAACATTTAGAGGTCTAAGAGAGTTACCTGAACCACCACTCCATTTGATCACATTAAGGGAACACGTAGGAAATATTAAAGAAAAGCCTTGAGCCAAATTTGAAGCTTCTACATATTTTTGATGTTACTATCTGTTTTATTTTCGAAAATATGCTTTAAGGTCTTCGAAACTATGTGGATGGTCCTCGACCAACAATTTCAATCCACTATTTCAATTGGTTCCACTTTCCGAGGACACTAAGATAATAGAACGGGACACCCTGACACCGAATTCGGAGGTTCTAACTTCTTTGAATTTGGAATCATACTCATTTGGGGTAAATTCGATGAAAAAGTTCCAGGATCCGAACCCATGGTCCGAACTCGTTTGTAAGCAGTCCGCAGTAGATATGGTGTTGAAGCTTTAATTTCAAAACCACAGTTCAAATCATTCACCATCTTTCAAAAAAATCTGGTTTCTATTGAAATGAATAAAGCTAAGGTATAGTTCAATAAACCGATTTATGTTTGTATGTGTATACTTGATTTGGCGAAAACAACTATATATAATTTTCATTATAATTATGTGCAAGTTAAATTTGGTCAGTGTTGCAATATATGTTACACAGACAAAGATTCTCTAATTTATGAGATCAAACATATGGATATATATAGAATTATGAAACAGGATTGTTGTTCACATTTTGATACCAGCGATTATCCTCGTAATAACCAATGGGAAATTCCTCTAGTTAATAAAAAACAAGTGATGAAAAAAACCAAGGGTTTTTAAAAAGCACATTTCAAAATAATATAGTGTATCATACTGCGTATTTTATCGGAATATAATTTTGAAGCTTCAATGTTAACGTTTAATTTAGGATATAACTTGGTGACTGAGTTACTACTTACTTATAAAAACAAAAAATTTTTTAATTTTTAAGTCCTAATAGCCCCTCTATGGGGAATGTTTCCCAATTTCTCAAGGATCTAATCATCACTACTCCCCTCCCCTCTTCAAGTTAAAGAACCGCTTTTAAATTTAAGAAAATCTTTTAACATATGTTAAAGTATAAAGTTGGACGTATTATAAGCAAATTCGTAGGACTACGATCTAAAATGTATGCTACTCGCGTTGAGGGTGTTGACGATGCTAAAAATTCTAAGGGAGTAAAAAAAATTAAGTAAAAAATAGGTTAACATTTGATGACTATTTTGATTGCTTGAATAATAATTATGAAAAATAAAAATCGCAAAATTTAATACAAACTCGAAAGCATATGGTGAGGAGCATCACTCAACCTAAAATCGCTTTAAACCCTCTCTATCATAAATGGAAATTAATAGAAAACAGTTATGAAACATTGCCGGAGGGTCATATGAACATTATAAGTTTAAAATAACATGAATTAAATTTATAAATAAAAAGTTGTTTCCTAATCCCATTTAATTGAAAATAAATTAAATTTATAAAAGAAAAATTGTATGATCCAACCAATGCATTTTAATATACCTTTGAGGTTTTTATACATATATAAACTTAAAACAAGTAAAGAAACAGTCAGTCGGTGCAACCGACTTAGAAATACCTTACAACTATTTGGTTCAAATTTAAGGACATATCCATAAGTCGTTTTAACACCATAAAAGCTGTTATTAAATTGATCGTAAGACATACCTAACCAAATTAACTTTATAATACTTAAAAACATTTTCTAATTACACTATCTATTAAAAAATATTACAAATTCTTAATTTCTAAATCTAAAAATTCTAAATTTAAAAATATTAAAAAACAAAAAACCTTGAAATAAATGAAAATATATTTATTCCAATTCAATTACAAAACGAACAAATTCTAATTATTAAATTTTGTGATAAAAAGCTAATCTAAGCATAATATATTTAATAATTAAAATTTTTCAAAATTGCAATTATTTTAAATGGTTAGTTTATATACCTAATAGAAAAGCTTATAAACGCAAAATATGCAATATATATATTTCTAAAATACAATTACAAATTTAGACCTTTTCATATAATTCATTTAAATATAAAAATAAATTTTACATAAATGCAACAAGTACCTTTAAACATAGCTGAACCACTACAATTAAGTCAAAATTTCGGGGACACATTGGAAATAGGCAATATATTCTTTGGCTTCGAAGTTAAACTTGACCAGAAGCCATTCCCATGGTACATTCATTAGGTACTAGTAACCTAGAGTTTAAATTTCATCAAAATAGCGGCATTATTTTTTGAGTTTTTTTGGTGTTTTTAAGTTAGATGTTTGTTAGCTCTTGAACTTTTCAAGGGCTTCAGAACCAGGAACCATGGTACGATCTTGCCCATATGCAGTCCCCGTCATACTTTCAGTACTAGTTAATTCTTGTACACAATTGGAACGTGTTATCTTAATTTTAAGTTACTAGTTTTATTAATTTCGATGATAAGATTTTAAACATTGGGGGGTCTAAGAGAGGTACTGAACCATTACTCCAATTGATTCAAAATAAGAGGGACACACAGGAAATAGTAAATAATACCCATGTGCCAAATTTGAAGTTTCTACATTTGTTTCAAGTTACTATCTTTATTAATTTCGAAAATATGCTTTAAGGTCCGCGGAACTAAGTGGCTTGTCCCCACCCACTACTCCAATTGGGCTCAAATTTCAAGGAGACTAAGGAAATCGAAAGCGAGACCCTGATACCAAATTTGGAGGTTCAATCTCCATTGGATACGTAATTATGCTAGTTTGACCTAAATTCGATCAAAAAGTTCTAAGTTTCGAACCCATTTCATGAAGATAGGGTCATTAGTTGTTGAATTATCGTGAGTTTTTATATATGTTCGTTAGCCCTGAAACCGATAAAAAGGTCCAGAATCCGAACCCTTGAGCTGAATTAGCCCTTATACAGTCCGCGCTGTACTTATAGTTCTAGTTAACCCTTGTACACAATTTGAACGTTCTATCTTAATTTTAAGTTACTATTTTTAGTAATTTCGATTATAAGCTTTTAAAACTTGGGAGGTCTAAGAGGGGTACTGAACCACCACTCCAATTGATCCCACATTAGGGAGACACGCAAGAGATAGTAAAGAACACCCTTGTGCCAAATTTGAAGCTTCTAAATTTTTTTGAAGTTGCCATCTTTATTAATTTTAAAGATATGCTTTACGGTCTTCGGAAATGTGTGGTTGGTCCCCGACCCACTGCTCCAATGAGGCCCAAATTTCCAAGACACCTAGGAAATAGGAAGGGACACCCTGATACCAAATTTGGAGGTTCTATCTTCATTAGTTTCGGAATTATGCTCGTTTGGCCTAAATTCGATCAAAAAGTTCTAGGTTCCGAACCCATGGTCAAATCCCGAACTTTCACAATCCCCGAAGTAGTTTCATTACTAGTAACCTACAGCACAAATTAGATGAAGATAGCGTCATTAGTGTTTGAGTTATCTTGATTTTTTATATATGTTCGTTAGTCCTTCGATCGATTAAAAGGTCCAGAATCCGAACCCAAAAAATTATTTAATAATATTCCGCGTTTATATACAATTCAAAATTAAAATTAAAAGGTTAATTCATACAAAAAATCAAAAATAGTCCGTAATATTCGATTGTAAACTTAAAAACTAGTTTTATTTACTATTGTGGAAAATAATATAATTCAGATTAGACAATATTATTGCACTTTTGTTGTAATTAAAAAATAAGAAAAGAGAATAACAAAATAATCAAAAGGTTAATTATTATAAAAAATTATATACTATAGTATTAATTAATTTTTATATGTAGTAAGTAGTACTGCGAACAGAACTAGCTGAACCTAACAGGACCTGAACTAAATAACTGAAGTACCAGCGGGTGTAGTTAGGTACTGGTTAGTTTTAATCATCTCCACCTTCCTCCACTGACATCATTAGTACAGCCACTTGCACCACCCTCCATCATTAAGATAAGCCTCACCACATATTTGTATAAATATCACACTTCAAGTTATGGATATGTTAGTTACAATAAATATGTCTCAGTGTAGAGAGTGTGGAAAATTCTTTTGTCGTAAAGATAGCTTAATAAGGCATTTTAGGATCAAACATGTGTTGAAGCAGACAAATGATTTAAAGAAAGTTAATAATGTTGGAAAATTCATATTACAATGTACTGAGTGTGGAAAACTCTTTAGTCGTAAGTATAACATATTAAGGCATAAAAGAGCAAAACATGTAAAAGTATTGAAACAGTTAAGGCCGGATATTTTAAAGAATGTAATTGAAGCTAGAAAATTGTTACGCAAAAAATATGCTGCACTCAAATCTAAAAGCTATTTTGACCAACAAGCTTTGGAACAAGAATTTAAGCCAGTCTCTAGCAATATTAAGGATCTAGCGAATTCTGTAATATCAATAAAAAATGAAAAATCTGCAGTTAAGATTGAAAAGATCAAAGAAGAAAAAGAAGAGGATTTTCATACAAAAAAAGAAAAATTGGACTCTTTATCATTTAGTATTGATAAAGATTATAATGATATTATAATTTAATATTTGAAAATAAGCCTGAAAATTATACTCAAGATGATTTAGCAGAGTATCTAAAGATTTTGGAAAAAACTAGTGCCCATAAAATGAATCATAAAATGGAAAGATGAAGGCTAATAGAGGATTAAAATATAAAAATATCATAAGTAAGCTTTATGAAAATTAATATTATGCAGGAAATATTAAAATTAGAGGAATGTATGAATTTAATCAATCTCAACCAACAGGAATATCCTATTCGGACAACCTTATACATTATGTTGATTGGAACGATCCAAATCAATTAGTTGATCGATTAAGGGAATTAAACAATTCTCGAATAGCTAATTGAATTCGATTGTATTATTGATGAACCTCGTAAGGCAGATAAAATTATGTAATATAAAAGTATCAATATGATTATGTAATATCTAACTACAGTTTGTAAAAGTTTTTGAATAAATATACAAATCAGTAGATTTTCGCATTATGTTCTATCAAAATAGTCTACTTCTAAAACTTAATTTGCATGTATCCATGTATCCAGGTTGAAAAACTGTTTTAAGAATCTCCTCCGTCATTTTTGCTAATTCATTTAACAACATTTCGATATATGTATGCAGGTGCTTAATTGAAAATATTTTTATACCCGTATGACTATATAGTCAAAGGGTATAATAAATTTGCCATTACGTTTGTGACGCAGAGAAGGAGGGGGGGGGAAGATATAGACTCAAGTGTATGGATCGGATCAGAATCGAAAAATAAATCTATTTGGCTATGTATGTCCGTCCGTCCATCTGTCCGTCTGTCCGTCTGTCCATCTGTCCGTCTGTCCGTCTGTCCGTCCGTCCGTCTGTCCGTCCGTACGTCCGCACGATAACTCAAAAACTAAAGGAGCTAGGATCTTGAAATTTTCGCTAATTCGTTTTTTTGCAATAGCCGTCATCGCTATTTAAATCCATCCATTTTGGTCCATGGGTTCATGTAGCTGCCATACAACACCTTTTTTTATATGAGTATTACTCTGTACCTATTACAGCTGCGTCTCTGAAATTTTGCCAAAAGTAGTTTAGTTTTATGGCCAAAGTTTCTGCAAAATTTGGTTTGTCTACTGCAGGGCGTTCGAATAGCTGTCATACAACTTCTTATTTTATATGAGCATTACTCTCCACCTAATGAAGCCGGATGTTTGAAATTTTGCTAACAATAGTTTAGTGTAATAGCCAAAGTTTCTACAAAATTTGGTTTGTCTACTGCAGTGGGTTCAAGTAGCTGCCATACAACTCCTTATTTTATATGAGCATTACAATACACTTAATGAAGCTGGGTGTCTGAAATTTTCTCAAAAATAGTTTAGTGTAATGGCCAAAGTTACACCAAAAATTGGTTAGTCTACTGCAGAGGGTTCGAGTGGCTGCCGTACAACTTCTTCTTTTATATGAGCATTCCACTACACTTAATAAATCTGTAAGTTTGAAATTTTGCTAAAAGTTATTAACCGGATGAAATAATGTTTATGTTACGGTCATACGGGTATCCCAGAGTTGACACAGTCTACTCTACTACACTCTTCCTCGTTTTCCCTTAAAAACAACTCACAGTAACAGTATTCAATTCAATTTTGCAACCGACTTAAAAATACCCTACACCTATTTGGTTCAAATTTAATAGGAAGTCCATAAGTCATTTTAAAATCATAAAAGCTTTTATTAGTTTGATCGTAAGACATGGCTAACCAAATTTCCTTTATAATACTAAAACCATTTACTAATTATTTTATCGATTCAAAAATATTAGCAATTCTTAAATATATCATAATATTTAATCGTCTTATTTTTTCCCATACAAATAAAAACATCCTTTTTTAGGACAAACTATTTGACCAATTTTAATGAAACAACAACCAAAAGAAAGGTTTGTTTTCATAGGACAATGATAGTTTTTTTTTAGAATATTACGTTTTTTCAGGTGAAAACCCGTCTTTAATTTAACGTAAATTTGAATTTAACGGTCACGCTGTTAAAAGTTAGGGCTTATGACTCTAATATTATGCGCCGACTTTCTGGGTAAAAGTAATGCATTTTCGGTTGTATTCGCAGCTCAATCAAACTATATATTATAGGCGCTGACTTATGTCTTTCTTTTTTTTTTTTTGTTTAGTTCAAATGTTCAATGAACAAGGAGATTTAAATTTTTTTAAAATTTTTTTTTTGTTTTTGTTTTTTCTTTATCTTAAAAAGTGAACGAAAAAAATTAGTTCTTTTCGAAATGAAAACAATACATTTGGTTTATACAGTAATTTTCATTTATAACGAACTCGGTGCAATTTTAATTATAATAAATTTTACACTTTTTGCCAAAGAATTAAATTTTACCTAAAAATGAAAGTTTTTTATTACATTGATATTTCTTTTATTTAAAATTATTATATCTAAATATGTTGCTTGACTATTAATTAAGTCTTTTTTATTTAGTTTTGAATATAAAAAAAATCATAATAACGCATCAAAAATACAAAAAAAAATTTCAATAGAAGAAAAAGCACTATACATAGGCTTGAGGCTGACAGATCAAGTAAAACTCTAGCAAATGAGTTTGAAGTGTTCATTCCAGAATCAGCACATTTTACAAGTCTTATAGTAATTTTTCAAAATTTATAACACAGTATTCTTTTAAAACGACATTCGTTTATTACGACAATTATTTTCCGTCCCATCATGGTCGTTATAACCGACAAGTACTGTATTTTGTTTTTGTTTGCAACTTATTATAGTACAGTTATAAAAAAAAAATTTGTTTGTAAATCGTAAATTGTTGATGCTTTTTGTTAAGTTTTTTGTACAATAAAAAACCGACTTCTGAAATATATTCTACGTTTGAGAGTCATGATATTAAAATATATAAATATTTACAAAACAGTTAAAAAAAAAAACAAATAATCTTTCATAAAAAAATAATTTGTAATTTAAATGATTTGTTACTTAGGGCCTAACCAACAAGTACGGTGTATAATTTCTGGAAATTTCTAGAAAATTTTGAAATAAATAGTTAGGTACATGAATTTACATGTGAGCAATCGAAATACGCGACGTACCGGTACCTCGGATTTAAAAAATGGCAAAGCAAAAAATAAAAATAGAAACTTTAAAATAATATCTTTGTAAAATATTTGTTTATTAAAAAATACCTATAATATGTTTGCAGAAACTTAAAAAAAAAATAATATTTCTTAAGAAAAATGATTTGTTTCTTATGGATCAGCCAAAATCAGCATGTACAACATTCAATTTCTGTCAAAAAATTTTGATATAATTAGTTATGTAAAAAAATTTACATGAAAGCATACGCGACGTACTGTACCTCAGAGTTTTAAAATTTAAAAATTGACAAAGTGTATAAAAATACATATTGAAATTGTTTTTTCTTATGCTGCTGCGATTAAATTTTAAAAATAAAATATTTTAAAATAACATATTTTTTTAAATAATTTAGTTTAAAACATACAAATATTCAAATAAATTGAAAATACCTACAGTACAATATGTTTGCAAAACTAAAAAAATTATCTTTCTCAAAAAAAGTTATTTGTTCCTTAGGTCCTACCTAAATACAAGCGTACAGCGTATAATTTCTGTCAAAAAAATTGAGAAATAAATAAGGTACATAAATTTACATTAGAGCAGCGAAAATACGCGTAACGCAATGTACTGTATCTCGGATTTTTAAAATTTACAAATATTGACAAAATGTATAAAAATATTATTATTGGTTTTTCTCATATTTCTAATATTATGTTTTAAAAAATAATATTTTTTTACAATCATTTTTATTAAAAAATATCTTATATTCAAAATACCTATAATATGAAATTAAAAATATTTTTGTAGGTACTAAATTAAAACATTCAAATAAATATTTTTGATAAATTAAATATTGTACGCGCGGATCGATTTATCGATAATGGATATGTAGACAGACGTATTGACGTACTGCCGTATAAAAATTGTACGTCGTATGTTTTGATTTCATTCTAATAATTGAAAGGTTTATTTCAACATCGCATAATGTTTTTATACCCTATACCTATAGAATAGGTAAAGGGATATATTAACTTTGGTATGGTGTTTGTAACCAACTAAAGGAAGCGAGCTAGATATGGAAAAGTATATATATTTGTGATCAGCGTGACCGCCTGAGTCGATATAGTCCGTCCGTCCGTAGGCACGATAACTCAAAAAATAATGGAGCTATCTTGATAAAATTTTAACTGGGACTGAAAGTACGGCGGGGATTGCATATGGGCGAAATCGGCCCATGGGTTCGGATTCTGGACCTTTTAGTCGATCGAAGGGCTATCGAACATATATAAAAAATTTGTGCTGTAGGTTACTAGTAATGACACTACTTCGGGGATTGCGTAAGGTAGGGATTGGACCATGTGTTCCGAACATAGAACTTTTTGATCGAATTTAGGCCAAACGAGCATAATTCCGAAACCAAAGAAGATAGAACCTCCAAATTTGGTATCAGGGTGTCACTTCCTATTTCCTAAGTGTCTTGGGAATTTGGGTCCCATTGGAGTACTGGGTCGGGGACCAGCCACACATTTCCGAAGACCGTAAAGCATATCTTTAAAATTAATAAAGATAACAACTTGAAACAATGTAGAAGCTTCCAATTTGCCACAAGGGTGTTCTTTACTATCTCTTGCGTGTTCCCTTAATTTGGGATCAATTGGAGAGGTGGTTCAGTACCCCTCTCAGACCTCCCAAGTTTTAAAAGCTTATAATCGAAATTACTAAAAATAGTTATTTAAAATTAGGATAGACCGTTCAAATTGTGTACAAGGGTTAACTAGTACTATAAGTAAAGCGTGGGCTGTATAAGGGCAAAATCAGCCCATGGGTTCGGATTCTGGACCTTTTAGTCGGTGTCAGGGATAACGAACATATATTAAAAATCACGATAACTCAACAACTAATGAGCCTATTTTCATGAAATTTGTGCTGTAGGTTACTGGTAATGAAGTTACGGCTGTGATTACGTACGGTGAGGATTGGACAATGGGTTCGGAACTGAGAACTTTTTGATCGAATTTAGGCCAAACTAGCGTAATTCCGAAACCAATGAAGATATAACCTCCAAATTTGGTATCAGGGTGTCCCTTCCTATTGCGTAAGTGTCTTTGAAATTTGGGCCCCATTGGACTAGTGGGTCGGGAACCAGCCACTCAGTTCCCAGAACCTTAAAGCATATTTTCGAAATTAATAAAAATAGTAACTTGAAACAAATGTAGAAGCTTCAAATTTGGCCCAGGGTGTTCTTTACTATTTCTTCCGTGCCCCCCTAATTTGGGATCATTTGCAGTGGTGGTTCAGGACCTCTCTTAGACCCCCCAAATGTGTAAAAGCTTATCATCGAAATTAATAAAACTAGTAACTTAAAATTAAGATAGAAAGTTCCAATTGTATACAAGGGTTAACTAGTATTGAAAGTATGACGGGACTGCATATGGGCGAAATCGTACCATGGTTTCGGGTTCTTGAACCCTTGACAAGTTCAAGGATTAAAAAATATATATCTTAAAAACACCATAACTCAAAAAATAATGCCGGTATTTTGATGAAATTTAAACTCTAGGTTACTAGTAATGAAAGTACCATGGGAATTGGTTCTGGTCGAGTGTAATTTCAAAGCCAAAGAATATATTTCCTATGTCCTATGTGTCTCCGAAATCTAGACTTAATTTTAGTGGTTCAGCTATGTTCAAAAGTACTTGCTGCATTTATGTAAAATTTATTTGAATATTTAAATGAATTATATGAAAAGGTCTAAATTTGTAATTGTATTTTAGAAATACATTTATTGCATATTTTGCGTTTATAAGCTTTTCTATTAGGTACATAAACTAACCATTTAAAATAATTGCAATTTTGAAAAATTTGGATTATTATGCTTTGATTATCTTTTTAACACAAAATTTAATAATTAGAATTTTTTCATTTTGTAATTGAATTGGAATAAATATATTTTCATTTATTTCAAGTTTGTTTGTTTTTTAATATTTTTAAATAGATAAATTAGTAAGAATTTGTAATATTTTTTAACAGATAGTGTAATTAGAAAATGTTTTTAGTATTATAAAGTTAATTTGGTTAGCTATGTCTTACGATCAAATTAATAACAGCTTTTATGGTGTTAAAATGACTTATGGATATGTCCTTAAATTTGAACCAAATAGGTGTAGGGTATTTCTAAGTCGGTTGCACCGCCTGACTGTTTCTTTACTTGTTTTATAATAAAAAAAACTATTATACCCTACACCTATAGAATAGGTAAAGGGGTATATTAACTTTGGTATGGTGTTTGTAACCACCTAAAGGAAGCGAGCTAGATATGGAAAAGTATATATATTTGTGATCAGCGTAATCGCCTTAGTCGATATAGCCATGTCCGTCCGTCCGTCCGTAGGCACGATAACTCAAAAAATAATGGAGCTATCTTGATGAAATTTTAACTGTAGGTTACTAGGACTGAAAGTACGGCGGGGATTGCATATGGGCGAAATCGGCCCATGGGTTCGGATTCTGGACCTTTTAATCGAATTTAGGCCAAACGAGCATAATTCCGAAACCAATAAAGATAGAACCTCCAAATTTAGTATCAGGATGTCACTTCCTATTTCCTAAGTATCTTGTGAATTTGGGTCCCATTGGAGTAGTGGGTCAGGGACCAGCCACACATTTCCGAAGACCTTAAAGCATATCTTTAAAATTAAGAAAGATAACAACTTGAAAAAAGGTAGAAGCTTCCAATTTGCCACAAGGGTGTTCTTTACTATCTCTTGCGTGCTCCCCTAATTTGGGATCAATTGGAGTGGTGGTTCTGTACCCCTCTCTGACCTACCAAGTTTTAAAGGCTTATAATCGAAATGCCTAAAATTAGTTACTTAAAATTAGGATAGACTGTTCAAATTGTGTACAAGGGTTAACTAGTACTATAAGTACAGCGCGGACTGTATAAGGGCGAAATCAGCCCAACGGTTCGGATTCCGGACCTTTTAATCGGTGTCAGGGCTAACGAACATATATAAAAAAAGTCACGATAACTCAACAACTAATGAGGCTATCTTCATGAAATTTGTGCTGTAGGTTATTGGTAATGAAACTACGGCGGTGATCACGTACGGTGAGGATTGGACAATGGGTTCGGAACATAGAACTTTATGATCGAATTTAGGCCAAACGAGCATAATTCCGAAACCAATGGAGATAGAACCTCCAAATTTGGTATCAGGGTGTCCCTTCCTATTTCTTAAGTGTCTTTGAAATTTGGTCCCATTGGAGTAGTGGGTCGGGGACCAGCCACTCAGTTCCGAGGACCTTAAAGCATATTTTCGAAATTAATAAAGATAGTAATTTGAAACAAGTGTAGAAGTTGCAAGTTTCGCATATGGGTGTTATTTACTATTTCCTGCTCGTCCCCATAATTTGGGATCAATTGAGGTGGTGGTTCAGTACTTCTCTTAAACCCCTTCAAGTTTTAAAAGCTTATCATCGAAATTAATAAAAATTATAACTTAAAATTAAGATAGAACCTCCAATTGTATTGGATTAACTAGTATTGAAAGTACGTCGGGGACTACATATGGGTGAAATCGGAACACGGGTTCGGGTTCTGGAACTTTTGATCGTTTGTGTAAATTAAAATTTAATAGTGAGGTAAGTAATAATTTCCAAATAAAAAAATATATAATAGTATATAATATAATAATTCATATTATTACTAATTCGGTAATTATATAAATTCTTTTTTATGTTATTTTATGATATGTATATATATATATAATATATTTTATATTTATCAAAATAAAAATAATAAAATAGATTTTCAATTTAATAAAAAAAAATTTATTATTTTATAAAACTTTGCGAATGTACCTACCTAAATATTATACACCTCTATGCATTTATTAACTTATAATTATATATTTTGTATGTATTTAATTAATGAGAAGATGTATATATTACATTTACTTATAAAACAAAATTATTTAAAAAATTTTTTAAGTAAAATGTTTTTCTAAATTACAGTTATTATATTATATTTAATTTTTTTTATGTTTGAATTTGCTTTAAATTAAAGATCTAGCACATTTTATATAAATGAGGGTCTAGAACGGAGTGATAGTGTTCCTTTTATCAAATTTTAAACATTAGTCTCAGGTTCAAATCCTGATGGTTGTGAAAGACACATTTTAATTTTTTAATTTGTTTTTTTTTCATTTTAAATTATTTTTTTTTTTATAAATTTATATTTATAAATTTATTTTTTATGTTATTCTTTATTATACCCTACACCTATAGAATAGGTAAAAGGGTATATTAACTTTGGTATGGTGTTTGTAACCACCTAAAGGAAGCGAGCTAGATATGGAAAAGTATATATATTTGTGATCAGCGTGACCGCCTTAGTCGATATAGCCATGTCCGTCCGTCCGTCCGTCCGTAGGCACGATAACTCAAAAAATAATGGAGCTATCTTGATGAAATTTTAACTGTAGGTTACTAGGACTGAAAGTACGGCGGGGATTGCATATGGGCGAAATCGGCCCATGGGTTCGGATTCTGGACCTTTTAACCGATCGAAGGGCTAACAATAACTCAACAACTAATGACGCTATCTTCATAAAATTTCTGCTGTAGGTTACTAGTAATGAAACTAGTTCGAGGACTGCGTAAGTTCGGGATTGGATCATGCGTTCGGAACCTAGAACTTTTTGATCGAATTTAGGCCAAACAAGCATAATTCCGAAACTAATAAAAATAGAACCTCCAAATTTGGTATCAGGGTGTCCCTTCCTATTTCCTAAGTGTCTTTGAAATTTGGGCCCCATTGGAGTTGGGGGTCGGGGACCAGCCACACATTTCCGAAAACCTTAAAGCATATCTTTAAAATTAATAAAGATAGCAACTTGAAAAAATGTAGAAGCTTCATATTTTGTGTTCTTTACTTTCTCTTGCATGTCCCCCTAATTTGGGATCAATTGGAGTGGTGGTTCAGTACCCCTTTAGACCTCCAAAGTTTTAAAAGCTTATACTCGAAATTACTAAAAATAGTAACTTAAAATTAAGATAGAACGTTCAAATTTTAGTACTTAAAGTAAAGCGCGGACTGTATAAAACCGAAATCAGCCCAAAGGTTCGGATTCTGGACCGTTTAATCGGTTTCAGGGCTAACGAACATATGTAAAAAATCACGATAACTCAACAACTAATGACGCTATCTTCATGAAATTTGTGTTGTAGGTTATTGGTAATGAAACTACGGCGGCAATTGCGCACGGTGAGGTTTGGACAATGGGTTCGGAACTTAGAACTTTTTGATCGAATTTAGGCCAAACTAGCATAATTCCGTAACCAATGAAGATAGAACCTCCAAATTTGGTATCAGAGTGTCGATTTCGATTTACTTAGTCTCCTTGAAATTTGAGCCCTATTGGAGTAGTGGGTGGGGACCAGCCACTCAGTTCCGAGGACCTTAAAGCATATTTTTGCAATTAATAAAGATAATAACTTGAAACAAAAGTAGAAGCTTCAAATTTAACACATGGATGTTCTTTACTATTTCCTGCGTGTCCCTTTAATTTTGGATCAATTGGAGTGGTGGTTCAGAACTTCTCTTAGACCCACCAATGTGTAAAAGCTTATCATCGAAATTAATAAAACTAGTAACTTAAAATTAAGATAACACGTTCCAATTGTGTACAAGAGTTAACTAGTATTGTAAGTATGACGGGGACTGCGTATGGGCGACTTCGTACCATGGTTCCGGGTTCTGAAACCCTTGCAAAGTTAAAGGGTTAACAAACATATGTCTTAAAACACCATAACTCAAAAAATAATGCCGCTATTTTGATGAAATTTAAACTCTAGGTTACTAGTAATGAAAGTACCATGGGAATTGGTCCTGGTCGAGCTCAATTTCGAAGCCAAAGAATATATTTCCTATTTGCTATGTGTCCCCGAAATTTTGACTTAATTGTACTGGTTCAGCTATGTTCAAAGGTACTTGCTGCATTTATGTAAAATTTATTTTTATATTTAAATGAATTATATGGCAAGGTCTAAATTTGTATATGTATTTTAGAAATACATTTATTGCATATTTTGCGTTTATAAGCTTTTCTTTTAGGTATATAAACAAGCCATTTAAAATAATTGCAATTTTGAAAAATTTTAATTATTAAATATTTTAGCTTTTTATCACAAAATGTAATAATTTAAATTTTTTCATTTAGTAATTGAATTGGAATAAATATATTTTCATTTGTTTCAAGTTTTTTTGTTTTAATATTTTTAAATAGATAAATTAGTAAGAATTTGTAATATTTTTTAATAGATAGTGTAATTAGAAAATGTTTTTAGTATTGTAAAGTTAATTTGGTTAGCTATGTCTTACGATCAAATTAATAACAGCTCTTATGGTGTTAAAATGACTTATGGATATGTCCTTAAATTTGAATCAAATAGGTGTAGGGTATTTCTAAGTCGGTTGCACCGACTGACTGTTTCTTTACTTGTTTTTAGTTTTACTTTGACAAAACGAACGAATTTTATATATCAAAAAGTGTACATGGAGATTAGATAGCGTAGTTTGAAAATGGAACGCTAATTTTTGTTTCAGGAGTACATAATTGTCAGATTAATTGTCATATATATATATTTGACATTTTAAAACTACCTGTCATTTGAGAAGTTAATTATATTTAATAGTATTTAAATATTAATAAAGTGAAAGAATTAAGGTTTATTGCGGATATAAATATAAAGAATATTTTTTAAAATGCAAGGGGGTAAGTGCTTATTGGTTATCAAATAAAAAATATGATTTAACATAATTCAAGAGAATTTTAATTAAAGCCATCTGCAGGAAATTATTTATCTACTCTGTTATATACTCTTTTACAAGGGCTGGAGTAGCTGGCAATAGTTGAGAGTAGAAAGGAGTTTACTCCTCATAAAGAAATAAAAGCAATAATATTTATTTGTTTTAAGAAACTTATGAGTTATGGCTCATGACCATATATAGAAATATATTTTTGTCACTAAAAAACTTAGGAAAAATTAAATAAACAAACTAGACAAAAAGGTATAAAGTAAACTAAGGAATTCAGAATCATTTTTCGCATGTTTTCAGAACTTTAAATAGGCATATATTTGTAGTAAAAATTTACCTATGTAGCTATTAAATTTAAAAATGAAAAAAGGGTAGGAAAAATGTATTCTTTGATTTATTGACAAACTTTTTTTTTTGCTATAAATCTTAAGATTGAGATATAAAAAAAGACTTCGGTCAACTTGATTATTATTTGTACTTCTGGCAGCTTTAATATAATATAATACTAAATACTAAACTTATGAATTATGATATGTTTAATTTTGTTGTACATATTATGTATTCATAGAGTTTTTTAATTAGTACAATTTAATACAGAATACGTACAACATAGTTCAAATCGTACTAAAATTTTTAGAAAAAAGTACGGTTTGCTATATGAAGGACAGCATTAACTCGAATTTTGTGTTCTTGACTTCAATAAATATATGTATATGTTTAGAAATATGTATTTATTAGAATAATATTTATATGTATTCAGAATTTTAATTTAATTTAACTGTACCAATTTATCCTCTCTTTAAACCGGCTTAAGGTATAGAAATAAAACCCAAAAATCGGTACTTAATAAATTTTTAAATTAAATTATAAATTTTTTTTAAGCAAATTTCAAGCGCAAGAATTGTTGACAACACTGTTGGCATAATTTTTATTATGTATAGTCTAATATAATTTACACAAAACGAATTTTATATGTTAACTTAAAAGCAAAAATAGCTCGAATTTCGAGCACAGGGCGATACTAGTTATTATTCTATTAAAATAGAATGATTTAGTAAACTACAGTTACAAAATTACATATTGAAAATTTTTGTCCAGTTCAATAAAATTTTACACACATGCATCAATTGCTCCTTTTAAGGATTTTTGTCTGAAGTGCATTTACTGTTGAATGATTTATTACCCTTGGCTAATTATTTCAATTTTCAATCTTATTGTCTTAATTTACTTATTTACTAATGTTTTATAAATTAAAAAATTTTATCAAAAAATGTAATAATTAAAATATGCAATAAATGTATTTCTAAAATACAATGAAAAAATTTAGAACTGTTCATATAATTAATTTTAATATACATAAAAATAAATTTTATAATTTAAGTATCGTACACAATTTCTTAATTATATATTACCTACGGTAATAATTCAATAAAATAAAGATATGTTATAATAAAAATTAAAAACAAAAAAAATTTCGTCTTTTACTAAAAACTAGCTGTTGACCCGTCACAGAATGACGGAAGGTCAATTAAAAGAAGAACTTTTTCTGATTAAAAACTATTTCTAATTTCATTATGTACATTATGTTAAAGTAATTACATTTTATATAACGCATATTATGCTTCAATTCTAGTATAGATACACAAAAAATAAATAAATGACTCATATAATTCTTCTTGTATCTTAAAAACTTGAAGATGAATAAGTTAGTTAGTCTACTTTTTATATGTTTCGTGATTATAAAATGTTGGGGTCGTTAGTTCAAATCCCTTCTTGGTATAATTTTTTTTTAATTTCAATTAATATTTTTTTTTATTTAAGTGCGTTCTTGCTTAAATTAAATAAATTAATAAAAGATTTTAAATTTTTTTATAGGTTTATTTTGTTTCAATAATGATCTATTTCTCCATTTATTAATGTTTTGTATATATATTTTTAAAAAATGTTGCGATACATTCTATATTGTTTCCTTTGTTTAGATTCAAATCGAAATACTTGTTTGTTGCTAACATTCTATAATGTACCTACTCAACCTTGCTAAATAATGTATTTATTATTTATATTTACGTAAAATTGTATTAAATAAATGTTGATTTATGAATTGAATTTTGCACTAGCAAATGCAAATTATAAATTTTATTTGGAATTTTTCTAATAATCCTAATTTACTTTAAAAAAAATTTATTTTGTTTGGCTTGATGCATTGAGCTCAGGTATTGTATACCCGAAGCCACTTGCCTAAACTTAACACCACTTTCTTCCATTTTTAACTTTTTTTAAATAGTAAAATATTTAAAAGATTATTAGGGAAACATGAAAGAATGGGGGGATAGATGAGGGAGAGTTAAGAGCGAGATGTGGGAGAGACGAGGGAGACTTTAAAATTACTTTGACTCACTTCTTGGTTTATTTGCTTAAGCAAAGCAAACAATGCATCAAAGCGAATAATTAAGACTTACTACACAAATATTCATGTGAAGCATAGTCTTCTTAATTTTTATTTACAAAATGTTTTACTATTTATTTAAAATTCCCAGAAAATCATCTGTGATTTTTAAAGCTGAAATGAAATAATTCATAAACTAATAAATAAATTTTATTTCATCAAAAATTTTTTTTTTTTATTAAAAATAAATAAAATATTTTTTGGCCTGGCCTAAAATAAAACACATTCAACAAAACATTAATATTTTATTTTTTTATAATTAAACACATCCAACAAAACACTAAAATATTAATAATATATTTAGTTTTTAATTTATAAAATATAATACATAATATGTTTAATAGTAATTCAAACTCTTAGCTTTTTAAAAATATAAAAGTGTTAAATAAGAACGGAAATAAGAAATAGTGTATCAAATTTTGATTTTTTTATCTTTATTAATTTCGGATATATTACGCTTTAAGGTCTTGGGATTAGTGGGAGTGGTATGCAAACCGCTATTTCAATTCATGCAAAATTTCACGTGCACAAAACAAATAAGAAGAACCATAAGCACCCCAAATATAATGTACTATCTTCTTTGGTTTCGAAATTATACTAGTTTGACTTCAATTCGATCAAAAGCTTCAATCCAACAAGAACCAATTCCATGGTATTTTACTTACTAGTAACCTAAAATATAAATTTTATCAAAATAGCGTAATTAGTTTCTGAGTTTTGGTGTTTTTAATATATACGTATGTTAGCTTTTGAACTTTTCAAAAGTTCCAGAACCCGAAACCATGGCACGATTTCGCCCATATGCTGTCTCAGTCATACTTTTAATACTAGTTAACCCTTGTACACAATTGAAACATTCTATATTAATTTTAAGTTACTATTTTTATTAATTTCGATGAAAAGCCTTTCAACATTTAGAGGTCTAAGAGAGTTACCTGAACCACCACTCCAATTGATCACATTAAGGGAACACGTAGGAAATATTACGCTTATTATTAAATAAATAAGCTTCTAAATTTTTTTGAAGTTACTATTTCTATTATTTTCGAAAATATGTTTTAAGGTCCTGGAAACTATGTGGATGGTCCTCGACCCACTATTTCAATGCAATATTTCAATTGGTTCCACTTTCCGAGGACACTAAGGAAATAGAAAGGAACACCCTAATACCGAATTACGAGGTTCTAACTTCTTTGAATTTGGAATCATGCTCGTTTGGCCTTAATTCGATGAAAAAGTTATATAATCCGAACTCGTTTGTACGCAGTCCCCGCCATAGTCTCCTTACTTGTAACCTACATCACAAAATTCATGTTTGTAACGCAATTAGTTTTTGAGCTATCCTTATTTTTTTTATATGTTCCTTTGTCCTTAGAACAATTAAAAGGTCCAGAATCCGACCCCATAGGCCAATTTCGCCCATATGCAATCTCCGCCGTACTTTAAGTCCTAGTAACCTACAGTTAACATTTCATCAAGAAAGCTGCACTAGTTTTTGGTTTATCGTGCCTACGGACGGACGAACGAACATGGCTATGACGGACATGGACGGACATACTCAGGAGGTCACAAATATATGTACTTTTCCATATCTAGCTCACTCCGTTTAGGTGGTTACAAACACCATACCAAAGTTAATATACCCTTTTCAAGGGTATAAAAAGAATTTTGTCCTTTGTTACAAATATATTTTGTTTATAATTTATATAAGATAATACAAAATGTAATTTATTGTAAAATTCTTAGCCTTTTAAAAATAAAAATGTGTTAAATAAGAACGGAAATAGGAAAGAACCCTCGTGTATCAAATTTGAAGTTTCTACCTTTATTAATTCCGAAATTAAGCTTTTTGATTTTTGGATTTCTTGCCTCCTAAGAAATACCAATAAGAACCACCAATACAATTAAGTTTCAAGCTCGAGGACACAAAGGAGATAATAAAACAAAACGTTCTAGTAAAACTAAAGCTTTAAAGAATCATGCTTTATGGTCTTGGGAGTAGTGGGGTGGTACGCAAACCAATTCATTCAAAACTACACGTACACATATCAAATAAGAAGAAACACCTGTGCCGCAAATTTTAAGGTTCTTTCGTCTCCGGTTTCGAAATTATACTTGTTTAGCCCCAATTCGAGTAAAAGCTTCTATAATCCGAACTCATGTCAGATCTCTACCTAGAGTTTAAATTTCATCAATATAGCGTCATTAGTTTTTAGCACATTTTCAATAAAATTTTATAATTTTCAATAAAATGTGCCTGTATAGTTTCACTCTGTCTGCCCGTTCGTCCCTTTTTACTTTTTTCTAATGTATAGGGTTACGATACGATATTAAAAATTATCGTTATCTAAAACTAAGTTTTGCTAAAATTTTTGGCCCTTCATAACTTCTGAAAGGCTCAATCTAGAAATTAGAAATTTGGGAGAAATTTTGGGAGATGTTAGATCCTCAGAAATTAGTAGGAGTCGTTTAAGAAAACTTTTTTGTTTTGTCCCTCATTTTAGAGTTGTAAGGGGTCCAAAATTAAAATTTTGCTACTTTTAAGCAATATATAAACAAAATTCAAGAATCCAACATTATGTTTTAATATCTGTTAAAGGTTTTTCTTAAATTTGAAAGGGGTTCATTTTTGCTTAGATAGTAAAATTCTAAGTAAAATTTCAAATTTTGGCTTAATGCCTAGAACCTAAAAAAATGGAGAGAGGGAATTTAGATCCTTGAGAAATTTGGCAACCTTCCACATCGAAAGGAACCTTCCACATCGAAAGGAAACTTCCACATCGAAGGGATTTGGACTTAAAAATTTACTTTTTCTACAAGTAATAAACTTAGTTATATATATTAGTTTCCAAAATTAAACTCAGTTTTTAATACAATATAATTTTGAAAATGTGCTTTTTTAAAAAACACTTGGTTTTTTTCATCACTTGTTTAGTTATATGTTTGTTAGCCCTTGAACTTTCAAAGGTTCGAGAACCCGAAACCGTGGTTTCGCCTATACGCAGTTCCCGTCAAACTTTCAATACTACTTAACTCTTGTACACAATTGGAACATTCTATCCTAATTTTAAGTTACTATTTTTATTAACAAACACTGGGAGGTCTAAGAAAGGTTCCTGAACCATTATTCCAATTGATCATAAATCAAGGGAACACTGAGAAAATAGTAAAGAACACCCTTGTTCCAAATATGAACCTTCAAAATTTTGAAGCTACTATCTTTATTATTTTTGAAGGTATGATTTAAGGTCTTCGGAACTGTGTGGATGGTCCTCGACACATTACTCCAATTTTTTCCAAATTTTAAAGACAATAAGAAATAGAAATAGACACCCTGATACCAAATTGGGAGGTTCTATCTTCTTTGGTTTCGGAATTATGCTCGTTAATTTCATCGAATTATGCTTGATTTTTAATTTATGTTCGTTAGCCCTTAGAACGATTAAAAGGTGCAGAATCCGAACCCACGAACTGATTTCACTCATTTATAATACTCGCCATACTTTCAGTACCAGTAACCTACAGTTAAAATTTCATCAAGATAGCTCCAATAGTTTTTGAGTTATCGTGCCTATGAACGGACGGACCAACGGACGGACATGACTTAATCATTTAAATAACATAATATTTTCCATCGCATTCTAAATATCATCGAAACATCTAAATGGATTGCAATAGTGATGACGGCTCTTTTATTAAAATGAATTTGTGAATATTTCAGAATCCTAACTCTTTATTTTTGGAGTTATCTGATCCACAAATGGGTAAAATAATACCTGCATGTAAATTAGATAATACCCGTTTGAGCGTTTTTGCGACTCTCGAAGGCTTTCTAATTGATAGTAAAAGTATAATTTCAAAAACTGAAAGCAAAAGTATAAGCAGTGATGATGTTTGCCAAGAAAAAATAAAAAATAATATAGTTGTAAGAGGTCTTCTTAATAATTTGGATGATCGAAAAGATATGATCTTAAAGATCGGACAAAATATTCAGTCGAAAGTGACAGCGGAAGACATTATTAATATGACGCCACTATGAAATAAAATCACGAAGACAACCAATGGACTATTTCTTCTAGAATTCAAAACAAACAAATCAAAAAAATAATTTATGGAAGCCAAAGAGAATTACAACATATATTTACTTTCGATTAAAACATTGAAGGGGAAAACAAGGAAATTTTTATTCAACTTACGCCGTTTCAAGCTAGTTTGTATAAAAAGGCTAAGGAAATTAAAGTATCCAAAAACTGGCCATTTCTTTGGATTAAGGATAATAAAATGTTTCTGCGGAAGAAGGAAGGAAGCAAGATTTACCGAATTTCTTCCCACAATGATATTGCTGATATGCATAGAATTTTCAAATAACAATTTCTTTTTAATTATTAATTTAACTAAAAGATTTTACTATAATAAATTATTTGAAATTAAAACATAAAAAGTTTAAGTCCTTTTCTAAATGTCATTCAAATACTTTTTTAAAAATTTTTTTAACCTTCTAAAAAAGAAAACAAGTAAAGAAACAGTCAGTCAGTCGACTTAGAAATACCCTACACCTAATTGGTTCAAATTTAATGAGATATCCATAAGTCATTTTAATATCATAAAAGCTGTTATTAATTTGATCGTAAGACAATTAAGCTAACCAAGTTAACTTTTTATATTAAAAACATTTTCTAATTACACTATATATTAAAAAATTTTACAAATTCTTAATAATTTATCTATTTAAAAATATAAAAAAACAAAATAACTTGAAATAAATGAAAATATATTTATTCCAATTCTATTACTAAACTGAAAAAAATTTAATTTTGTGATAAAAATTTTATTAAATTTTGTGATAAAAAGCTAATATATTTTATAATTCAAATTTTTCAAAATTTCAATTATTTTAAATGGTTAGTTTATGTACCTATTAGAAAAGCTTATGAATGCAAAATATGCAATAAATGTATTTCTAAAATACAATTACAAATTTAGATCTTTTCATGTAATTCATTTAAATATAAAAATAAATTTTACATAAATGCAGCAAGTACTTTTGAACATAGCTTAAGTATCGTAGACAATGTCTTAATTATATATAACCTAGGGCAATAATTCAATAAAATATATAATATAATAAAAATTAAAAAAAAGGAATTTTATCGTTTATTAAAAAAAGATTTTGTTTTTAATTTAAAAATTTTGATTAAATTATGGTAAAATTCTTAGCCTTTTAAAAATATAGAAGTGTTGGATAAAAACGGAAATAGGAAAGAACCCTCAGGTATCAAATTTAAATTTTCTATCTTCATCAATTTCGAAGATAAGCTTTTTAATTTTGGGATCTCTTAGGAGGCACCTGAACCACCACTACAACTAAGTCTAAATTTCAGGGACACATATTAAATAGGAAATATATCCTTTGACTTCGAAATTATACTCCTTTGGCCTCAAATCGATGTAAAACTTCTAGAATCCGAACTCATTGTCCGAACTCGACCAGAACCAATTACAATGGTACTCTCATTACTAGTAACCTAGTGTTTAAATTTCATCAATAGCGGCATTATTTTTTGAGTTATGGTGTTTTTAAGATACATGTTTGTTAGCCTTTGAACTTTTCAAAGGTCCTTGAACCCGAAACCATAGTACGATTAAGCCCATATGCAGTTCCCGTCATACTTTCAATACTAGTTAACTCTTGTATACAATTGGAACGTTCTATATTAATTTTCAGTTACTATTTTCAGTAATTTCGATTATAAACTTTTAAACCTTCGGAGGTCTAAGAGGAGTACTGAACCACCACTCCAATTGACCCCAAATTAGGGGGACACACAAGAAATAGTAAAGAACACCCTTGTGCCAAATTTGAAGCTTCTACATTTTTCCAAGTTGTTATCTTTATAAATTTTGATGTGCTTTAATGTCTTCGAAAATGTGTGGCTGGTCCCCGACCCACAACTCCAATGGGGCCCAAATTTCAAAGACACTTAAGAAATAGGAAGGGACACCCTGATACCAAATTTGGAGGTTCTATCTTCGTTGGTTTCGGAATTATGCTCGTTTGGCCTAAATTCGATCAAAAAGTTCTAAGTTCCGAACCCATTGTCCAATCCTCACCGTACGTAATCACCCCTGTAGTTTCATTACCAATAACCTACAGCATTAATTTCATGAACATAGCCTCATTAGTTGTTGAGTTATCGTGATTTTTTATATATGTTCGTTAGCCCTGACACCGATTAAAAGGTCCGGAATCCGAACCGTTGGGCTGATTTCGCCCTTATATAGTCCGCGCTGTACTTATAGTACTAGTTAACCCTTGTACACAATTTGAACGGTCTATCCTAATTTTAAGTAACTATTTTTAGTAATTTCGATTATAAGCCTTTAAAACTTGGGAGGTCTGAGAGGGGTAGAGAACCACCACTCCAATTGATCCGAAATTAGGGGAACACGCAAGAGATAGTAAAGAACACCCTTGTGGCAAATTGGAAGCTTCTACATTTTTTCTAGTTGTTATCTTTATTAATTTTAAAGATATGCTTTAAGGTCTGCGGAAATGTGTGGCTGGTCCCCGACCCACTACTCCAATGGGACCCAAATTCACAAGCCACTTAGGAGATAGGAGGGGACACTCTGATACCAAATTTGGAGGTTCTATCTTCATTGGTTTCGGAATTATGCTCGTTTGGCCTAAATTCGATCAAAAAGTTCTAGGTTCCGAACCCAAGGTACAATCCCGACCTTACGCAATTCCCGAAGTAGTTTCATTACTAGTAACCTACAGCACAAATTTGATGAAGATAGCGTGATTAGTTATTGAGTTATCGTGATTTTTTATATTTGTTCGTTAGCTCTGAAACCGATTAAAAGGTCCAGAATCCGAACCCATGGGCCGATTTCGCGCATATACAATCCCCGCCGTACTTTCAGTCCTAGTAACCTACAGTTAAAATTTCATCAAGATAGCTCCATTATTTTTTGAGTTATCGTGCCTACGGACGGACTGACATGGCTATATCCACTCAGGCGGTCACGCTGATCACAAATATATATACTTTTCCATATCTAGCTCGCTTCCTTTAGGTGGTTACAAACACCATACCAAAGTTAATATACCCTTTTACCTATTCTATAGGTGTAGGGTATAAAAAGTAGGGATATCATTGGGATATATATATGAGACAAATTGACAACTTTTCCAGATACTTGACCTTATGAATCAGCAGAACATCATAAGTTAAAATGTTCTAAGCTAATGGATTTATATAAAAAAGAAATAAATAAGTAATTTAATGAGATATCCATACTTAATTTTAAAACCATAAAAGCTGCTATTAGTTTGATCGTTAGACATAGCTAACCAAATTTACTTTATATTTTTGATTAAAAAATTCTAGGTTCCGAACCCATGGTCCAATCCCGAACTTACGCAATGTCCGAAGTAGTTTCATTACTAGTAACCTACAGTACAAATTTGATGAAGATAGCGTCATTAGTTGTTGAGTTATCGTGATTTTTTATATATGTTCGTTAGCCCTTCGATCGATTAAAAGGTCCAGAATACGAACCCGATTCGAGGATTGCCGATTTCGCCCATTTGCAATCCTCGCCGTACTTTCAGTCCTAGTAACCGACAGTTAGCTTTATTGTTTTTTGAGTTATCGTTCCTACGAAACGACGGACATGGCTATATCGACTCAGGAGGTCACGCTGATCACAAATGTATATACTTTTCCATATCTAGCTCGCTTCCTTTAGGTGGTTACAAACACCATACCAAAGTTAATATACCCTTTTACCTATTCCATAGGTGTAGGGTATAAAAAGAATTGAGCATAAAGTTTTTTAATTTAAGTTGCTAATTAAAAAATATTGATTCAATCAATATCAACATTTTTTAAATTAGCAACTTCGATTTAAAAACTTTATGCTCAATACTTTTTTTCTACTTTTTATACCGGTATGACTATAATAAATTTGCAATTACGTTTGTGAAAAGGGGGTTAGATATAGACTCAAGTGTATGGATCGGATCAGAATCGAAAAAAAAAATCGATTTAGTTTTGTTCGCCCGTCCGTCCGCACAATAACTCAAAACCTAAAAGAGCTAGGATTTTGAAATTTTCGCAAGTTCGTTTTTTTGCAAGAGCCGTCATCGCTATTTATATCCAGTCATTTTGGTCCATGGATTCAGGTAGCTGCCATACAACTTCTTTTTTATATGAACATTACTCTGTACCTATTACAGCTGCGTGTCTGAATTATGCCAAAAGTAATTTAGTTTCATGGCCACAGTTTCTGCAAAATTTGGTTGGTCTTGCTGCAAAGAGTTGTAGTAGCTGCGATACAACTTCTCTTCTTTGCATTACAATACTCCTAATAAAACTGTATGTTTGAAATTTTGCCAAAAGTAATTAACCGGATGGTATAATGTTTATATTACTCTACTACACTCTTCCTCGTTTTATTCTCTTTTTAAATTCTTAATTAATTACATTTCATTACGGGTTTTTTTCAAAATTTTACAATGAATGAGATAAATCTTATTGTGCAACCCACACATTAAATTATAGGCCTATTTCTGGTTTAAGCTCATTTTCGAATATTTTCGAAAAAAATACGAAAAACAGACTAACGTCCTTTATGCATCTTAACAATATACTGCAGCCGGAGAAATATCAATTTGTAAGAGGGTTTCCACGACGTCTGCTTGTCTAGCGTTAAATGGATTTGTGACCAGAAATACCGATAACGGCAAGTTCACTGTCTGCATCTTTATTGATATGCAAAAGGCATTCGACTGTGTTGATCACGACATTCTCCTACATAAGTTGTCTTGTATGAATTTTTCTCTACAACAACTAAATTTATTCAAATTGTATTTAAAACATAGATAGAAATGTGTCAGCAAAAGTAATTCTACAAGTGAAAGTAGAACAATAAAAAAAGGGAGTCTCACAGGGTTCAGTATTGGGATCTGATCTTTTTAAGATGTACATTGATTACCTTGCGCGTCTTAACTTAAATGGAGTTGCATCAGTGTTTGCGGATGACACGGTTTTCAAGTATTCTAGTGATAGTGAATTTGAGTTGAAAAATGCAATATTGAAAGATCTCGCAGTAATTGAAGATCCTCTACAAAAATAAGTTGTTACTCAATGTAAAATAGACCAAGATTTTGCTCTTTGAGAACAAAGTATTTCCTGAACCTATCTTCCAATACCAATATAGAAATTTTAAAATAGATGTAATAGGGAGTCATAATTACTTGGGGCTTGTGGTTTACTTGAGAATCAAGTGGGAAGAGCATGTTAATTTTCTATGTAAAAAAATTCTCCTTATGTGTTTATCTTAAGAAGATTAAGTAAATATTTTGATAAGAAAACACTTTTTGTAATATTCTTCATATATTTTATCGAATATAATTTATCTTAACCCAATTTGGTAACGAGGCAAATACACGTAAAAAGAATTGAAATATTAGTAAAAAAATCCATTAAAATAATTCATAGGTATCCCATTTTGTATCCCATTTTATTTTATCTTTTAAAATAATAAATGTCAAAATCAAACATAATCTTATGCTGCAAAGATATGTGGATATATAGAAGTACAACACCCGCAATAAATGCAATTATTACTTATCATTATTTAAAACTGATAAACAAGAAACTAATTATTTCTATAATTTTTTAAAAAGATTCAATGAGTTACCAAATGTTATCAAAGCGATTGAAAACCTATGTTTATATAAAAAGAAATTTGATGAGATGCTAGATTCACTCTTAATTTTATATTACTGCACTGAATGTAACTAGTATTAAAAATTGAATATCATATAGCTTGTATATTGGAGTGAGCATTACAGAAATTTCTCTTTCAATTTCGTTACAATTTGTTGCTATATATATATTTGTACGGCCGTAAACTATACACTCAACTCTTATCTCGTTTTATATACTAAACGTACACATTATGAATTATAAAAATTGAATAATAAAAAAAATCTTATGTATCAAAATACAAAAATCAAACATGTAGTTTTAATATATGAATTTAATAAGTATGAGTATAAATTTTGTTACACTCTTCTATGATAATACAAGCATGGTAAAAATAATGTAGCAATATTGTAAGTGAAAGATTATTAATAGCTATAAAAAATTTTTTAAATAATAAAATGTTGAGCGAAAAAAATTAAAAACTAAAACCAAAATTAAAATGTGGTAAATTATTATATTTATGAAGTACTTTTAACTAGTTAAAACCTGACGGCTTTGACTGGGGTTGATTACAAAAAAAAATTTAAATTGTTTATATATAACTTTATTTTGAAATGTTTCATAACTAGATTAAATGAAAATGAAATTAAATGTAATTAAAATTTAAGTAGTTATGTAAGGTATAAATTAGAACTAAATAAAGAAAAAAACAAGTAAAGAAACAGTCAGGCGGTGCAACCGACTTAGAAATACCCTACACCTATTTGGTTCAAATTTAAGGACATATCCATAAGTCATTTTAACACCATATAAGCTGTTATTAATTTGATCGTAAGACATATCCAACGAAATTAACTTTATAACACTAAAAATATTTTCTAATTACACTATCTATTAAAAAATATTACAAATTCTTACTAATTTATCTATTTAAAAATATTAAAAAACAAACAAACTTGAAATAAATGAAAATATATTTATTCCAATTCAATTACAAAATGAAAAAATTCTAATTATTAAATTTTGTGATAAAAAGATAATCAAAGCATAATATATTTAATAATCCAAATTTTTCAAAATTGCAATTATTTTAAATGGTTAGTTTATATACCTAATAGAAAAGCTTATAAACGCAAAATATGCAATAAATGTATTTCTAAAATACAATTACAAATTTAGACCTTTTCATATAATTCATTTAAATATTCAAATAAATTTTACATAAATGCAGCAAGTACCTTGAACATAGCTGAACCACTACAATTAAGTCTAGATTTCGGAGACACATAGGACATAGTAAATATATTCTTTGGCTTTGAAATTAAACTCGATCAGAACCAATTCCCATGGTACTTTCATTACTAGTAACCTAGAGTTTAAATTTCATCAAAATACCGGCATTATTTTTTGAGTTATGGTGTTTTTAAGATATATGTTTTTTAGTCCTTGAACTTGTCAAGGGTTCCAGAACCCGAAACCATGGTACGATTTCGCCCATATGCAGTCCCGTCATACTTTCAATACTAGTTAACCCTTGTATACAATTGGAACGTTCTATCTTAAATTTTAGTTACTAGTTTTATTAATTTCGATGATAAGCTTTTACACATTTGGGGGGTCTAAGAGAGGTCCTGAACCACCACTCCAAATGATCCCAAATTAGGGGGGCACGGAAGAAATAGTAAAGAACACCCTGGGCCAAATTTGAAGCTTCTACATTTGTTTCAAGTTACTATTTTTATTAATTTCGAAAACATGCTTTAAGGTTCTGGGAACTGAGTGGCTGGTCCCCGACCCACTAGTCCAATGGGGCCCAAATTTCAAAGACACTTACGCAATAGGAAGGGACACCCTGATATCAAATTTGGAGGTTATATCTTCATTGGTTTCGGAATTACGCTAGTTTGGCCTAAATTCGATCAAAAAGTTCTCAGTTCCGAACCCATTGTCCAATCCTCACCGTACGTAATCACCGCCGTAGTTTCATTACCAATAACCTACAGCACAAATTTCATGAAGATAGCCTCATTAGTTGTTGAGTTATCGTGAATTTTAATATATGTTCGTTATCCCTGACACCGACTAAAAGGTCCAGAATCCGAACCCATGGGCTGATTTTGCCCTTATACAGCCCACGCTTTACTTATAGTACTAGTTAACCCTTCCCAATAGTACAAAAACCCATGGTCCAATCCCGAACTTACGCAATCCCCGAAATAGTTTTATTACTAGTTACCCTACGGCACAGATTTGATGAAGATAGCGTCATTAGTTGTTGAGTTATCGTGGGACATGGCTATATCGTTAGGACATTGCTATATCGACTCAGGAGGTCACGCTGATCACAAATATATATACTTTTCTATACCTAGCTCGCTTCCTTTAGGTGGTTACAAACACCATACCAAAGTTAATATACCAATTTACCTATGCTATAGGTGTTGGGTATAACAAAAAGAACCTTTATATTCAAATTTTCATGGCAATTGACTGTGCAAGTTTGGGGCATATACGCTGTAAGAAACAAAAAAAATTTTTGTTTGTTTTTTTTTTTTTTGTTTTAAACTTTTATTTATTTTTTTGTTATCTTAGTACAAACCTAAAAAAAGTTTACAAAACGGCTTAATTTCAAATATTATTAACATTTAAAATAATCATATTTTTTATTGTTAATTTATGTAAAGTTAATTTAACTTAATCTATATATTTAAATTCCTTCATTTATTATATCTACAGTAAAAAAATTTTTTTTGTTTTATACATATAAAATGTAACTTAAAATCTTTTTGAATTGCAGGCTTCCGGGCAAGGCCGGGTAAATCTACTAGTAAAATTATAACTTAGTAATTTTTCTATATGAATTTCAAATTATAACTTTTGACATTCTTATTATTTATTAATAGAAAAAGTCTATTCATTAAAATTGAAAAAGTTAAAAAATAGATCAAATTTTACAAAAAACTTACATTATATGTAGAAAGTTTAACATTGTGTAAAAGTTTTATATAAAAGTGAGGTACTTTTCCATTCGATATAATAGTTATTTAAAACATCCAACAAAGAACTTTTATATAGTAAAGTGGAACTTGAAGCAAAGAAAATTAAATTAAATTAATTGGAAAAGGAGTAAGTTACGTCTCTGAAACTTGTTCAAAAAGTTTTAGAAGAAAAAATCACATAAAAGAGCACATGAGAATTCACGAAAAATTTAACAGAAATAAGTGAAACATTTGTAATGCTTAATTTTCAAGGCGTAGGAATATGTTACGTCACAAGAAACTACATAGGCTTTGTTAATGCTGCAATGTTGGAGTTAACAATTGGAGCAGCCATATCAATTCAAAGATTCATAAAAACAAATCTGTCGAAAAATTTGGTGATAATATAAGATTGATTAAAGAGTCATTTGAAAACCGAATCCAAACTTATATAATTGATTATACTGATGAATCTATAATTAACCCTACTGAGTTTTTAGAAACTATTAAAGAAGAAGCATTCACACTTTTCCGAGTCATCTTATTAGAATTTGCTGCCTTAAAGCGAATGCTGAACTTTTTGCTGAGTATGAAAAGATGAGCAATGCTGATAATGGGATGGTAATTTCTATAAAATGATTTGAAATACAAATGGCTACAATAATAAACCAAGATGATATTGAAATTGCGTTTGATAATATAATATATTAGCAGATTTACCCGGCGTTGCTCAAGAGCGTGAGATCGGAGTTCACTCTATTAACAGACTTGGAGTTTGTTAACCTTGCCGCCCGACAATTTTTCCAAAAAAAATGTGGGAAGGATATTACGTCGAAATATTATTAGGATTAGGATTTTGCGAAATATTGTTTGGTCAAAGTTTCAAAAACATGTTTGTTGAGTTCCGTTAACCCATTGCGGCACAGCAGCTTTAATTTTTCTTATCTTAAATCTTAAATTTTTTTTCTTTTAATTTTTGTTGTTATTATTTAATAATTATAAAAAGTTTCAAGTGAAATTTGATAAATTTGTTGAAAAATTCCTAGAATAGGAATTCCTAGAATAATCCCTAAAAAATTCGTTCTAAAAAAATTGCTTTATTACATTTTAAAATTAACATGTACACCATTCTTGTGTTAACTTTTTTCAATAACATCAACTTAAATTAAAACTCCATTAAGAGGTCAAAAGGGTATACTAAACTTAACATTATGTCATTATACTAAGTAAATAGTTGTTTACTTGAATTGCCAAAGTTTGAATAAAATACAGTCGAAAGTTAAGAAAAGGTTTAAAAATCTGCTTTTCAACTTATATATTGTTTTGTACTTACCTGAAATTTCTAGTATGCTCTTCCTCGTTTTTTTATGATTTTATGAGAGAAATGTAGGCTTCTTTCTTGGTAAAACTGTTTTGAAATACTATGTATTTAAGCATAATATATACGAAATTGAATTTTTTTGATTAACTTTATTTGAAGAAAACTGCAATTTTACACTAAAATCTTTTTTTAAAAAACAACAACTGCAAAGTAGTTAAAAAAAAAAATTACGAAAAAATGTAGAGAAGGAAAATGATACGTTATGTAAATTTAAAGATATTATTATTCGGATTCTTTATTAGCTTTATTTTTATTATTATTAATATTCTCTCATAAAGCTTTTGCACTATTTAAGACTATTTGAGAGCAAAAAAATTATTCTTATTAATTAATTGAGCTTTTGGAATAAAGGTTTCCTTGCGCTTATACCAAACATTTGAAATTTCATTGAATCTTTGTGCAAAACGCTTAAACAGGTCAAAACCAAATTAACCCTGTTGGTTTTTATAATGAAAATGCTGATACAAAATTTTCAATAAAATTTATAGAAAACTTCATGGGGATGTCGTGGAAAACGGGTTAATCGAACTTAACTAAACCTTTTTGCAGCCTCTCTTTTGGACAGCAAAATCAACCTGGAAAATTGAACACAAAACAGAAACACAATTTTTTTGGAAGCCCGCCAGAAAATTTGTTTGTTTGTTTGGCCAGGATTCACATGAAAACCACTATTCCACTAAATTTTTGTTGAGTTCAGTTAACCATTTTGGGCCTGAGGGCCCAATGAAGTTTTTTCAATGTTTAGTCAAAACGGTTAATTGGGTTAAAAATGAAAAAAACGAAATGGGTTAATTTATTCCAACCAAATTTATACAATTAATTCCGGTTGCTAAAAGGAACATTTGTGCAAAATTTCAAGTCAATCGGTCAAACGGTTTTGACTCGACATCAAAAACATTGAAAAAGCTTCATTACGCCTTCGTGCCCAAACAGGTTAACCGAACTCAACACAAATATGTGCCAGATTCACTTTTCGACTGCAAAACCACCCTGTAATATTGAACACAAATCGGAAACAAAACATTTTTTGGAAGTCCGTCAGGCCGAAATGGGTTAATTTATTCCAACCAAAACTATACAACTAATTCCGGTTGCTAAGAGGCACATTTGTGTAGAATTTCAAGTCAAACGGTCAAACCGTTTCGACTCGACATCAAAAAAACAAAAATCTGAAAACGGCTCTGGAGCCGCAACCTGTTGACTTATAAAAATGCGACATAGCCTATGTCACCCCCCGGGCTCCCAGAATTATTCCTTTAAAATTTTGTGACAATCGGACCAGTGGTTTTCACGTGAATCCTGGACAAACAAACAAACAAACAAACAAATTTTCTTCTTTATATATTAGACTAGCAGATTTACCCGGCGTTGCCCGGAAGCTTGCAAATTGTAAAAACGCAAGCTTCACCCAATTTTTTGAGATACTACTTTGCTTATAAATGAAGCCACAAAAAAATATTTGAGGAGATCCGTTAACCCATCGTGGCCCAACAGCTTTTTATAGGTTTTTTCGTTGCTTTGTTATATATATTAGAAATGATTTAACCGATTAACTTCAAATTTTGTATATGTGTTCTTCTTTGAAAATGAAGTTCAATTTACTAACAGACTAGGTACAACTTCTTTGAATTAGGGGAATGCTTAAAAAATTGTTTTGTCGAGTTCTTTTAACCAATTGCGAAACAAAAATTTAAAAAACAGTTTGAACGATTATCTCTAATTTTTCTATACATGGTGCTTCTTGAGAATTTGGTGCTCCTTGACGATAGAGTTGAGGATGTTAGGTTCCCGGCGAATAATGTTAACTAAATTAAAATGACTGTTGGTCAAATGGGGATACTAAATTTGCCATTATGTCATTATACTATGTCAACAGTAGTTATCTTGAATTGCCAACGTTTGAATAAAATATAGTCGATGGTTTAGAAAAGATTTAAAAATTTGCTTTTCAACTTATATTTTGTTTAGTACTCACCGGAAAGTTGTAATACGCTCTTCCTCGTTTTTTTATGATTTGATGAGAGAAATGTAGGCTTATTTTTTGGAAAAACTGTTTTAAAATACTATGTTTTTAAGCATTATATATAAGAAATTGAATTTTTTGATTTTTAGATATCATTTGAAGAAAACTGAAAATTTCATTGAATCTTTGTTCAAAACGCACAAACAGGTCAAAACCAAATTAACCATGTGGGTTTTAATTAAAATGCTGGTACAAAATTTTCAATAAAATACTTTTAATCGTATAAGAAAATAAAATTTATAGAAAACTTCATGGCGTCGTCGTGGAAAACGGGTTAATCGAATTAACTAAAACTTTTTGCAGCCTCTCTTTAGACTGCAAAATCAACCTGTAAAATTGGACACAAATCGAAAACACAAATTTTTAGAAAGTCCGCCAGGCGGAAATGGGTTAAATTATTCGAACCAAATTTATACAACTAATTTCGGTTGCTAAGAGGAACATTTGTGCAAAATTTCAAGTCAATTTGTCAAACGGTTTTGACTCGAAATCAAAAACATTGAAAAAGCTTCTTTGCGCCCTCGTGCCCAAACGGGTTAACCGAACTCAACAAAAATTTGTGCCAGACTCTACTGTCGACTGCGAAACCACCTTGTAAAATTTGACACAAATCGGAAATACAAAATTTTTTGGAAGCCCGCCACGTCGAAATGGGTTAAATTATTCCAACCAAATTTATACAACTAATTGCGGTTGCTAAGAGGAACATTTGTGCAAAATTTCAAGTCAATTGGTCAAACCGTTTTGACTCGACATCAAAAACATTGAAAAAGCTTCATTGGCCTTCGTGCCCAAACGGGTTAACCGAACCCAACAAAAATTTGTGCCAGCCTTTCTTTTCGACTGCAAAACCACCCTGTAAAATTGGACACAAATCGGAAACAAATAATTTTTTGGAAGCCCGCCGAGCCGAAATGGGTTAATATTTTCGAACCATCTTTATACAACTAATTCCGTTTGCTAAGAGGAAGATTTGTGCAAAATTTCAAGTCAATCGGTCAAACTGTTTCGGCTCGACATCAAAAACATTGAAAAAGCTTCATTGCGCTCTCGTGCCAAAACGGGTTAACCGAACCCAACAAAATTTTGTGCCAGCCTCTCTTTTTGACTGCAAAACCACCCTGTAAAATTGGACACAAATCGGAAACACAAAATTTTTTGGAAGTCCGCCGGGCCGAAAGGGGTTAAATTATTCCAACCAACTTTATAACATTAGTTCCGTTTAATAAGAAGAACACTCATGCAAAATTTCAAGTTAATCGGTCAAACCGTTTCGACTCGACATCAAAAAAACGAAAAAGCTGAAAACGGCTCTGGAGCCGCAACCTGTTGACTTATAAAAATGCGACATAGCCTATGTCACCCCCCGGGCTCCCAGAATTATTCCTTTAAAATTTTGTGACAATAGGACCAGTGGTTTTCACGTGAATCCTGGACAAACAAACAAACAAACAAAGAAACAAACAAATTTTCTTCTTTATATATTAGATAAAATACAAAAGCGAACCAAAGAATTTCAAGAGAGGGATAGTGGCTTGAGTTGAGTAAGAATTATAGGTTTTGATTTGAATAATAAACAAGCGAAGAAAAAAACCAAAACTCTTTACTGAGTATTTTATCATTTATTTTTACAGAAATATGTATAAAAATAAATGATAATATTATAATTTAGTTATTTCATACATTTACTAGCAGATTTACCCGGCGTTGCCCGGGGGCGTGCAAATTGCAAAAAAAGCAAGTTTCGGCCACCTTTTCGAAGTACTGCTTTGGTTAAAAAGAAAACCTCAAAAATATTTGTGAAGTTCCGTTAACCCGTTGCTGCCCAAAAGATTTTTATAGGTTTTCTCGCTACTTTGCTATAAATTTGAATAAAAAGAGGAACATTTGTGCAAAATTTCAAGTCAATCGATCAAACCGTTTTGACTAAACATTGAAAAAACTTCATTGGGCCCTCGGGCCCAAAATGATTAACTGAACTAAACAATTTTTAGTGGAATAGTGGTTTTCATGTGAATCCTGGGCAAACAAACAAACAAATTTTCTCCTTCATATAGTTACATCATCACACTCTTCTTCACCACAAATCATACAACAAGATTTCCCAGAAATAACTAAATTGCCTTTTCATTAAACTCTAAAATAAAATCTACTTTTACTTTTCTTTTTAAATTCTAATATCATAATTAGCTTATATTGCAATTCTTAGTATGTCACAATCAATTTTATTGCCTAATTCTAAATAACCCAATTTTGAGAAAAAAAATAAGAAATTGTTCAATGCACTTATGCATTCAACAATTTAATTAACAACAACAAATTCTTGAACTGAAATATGACACATTTTTTTTTACGTAGTATAAAATGTTCAATGCGATTATTCTTTGCGTAGTTATGTTTTAACAATTTCATGCATTTTGATATAACAGCAATTCGATAAAGTAATAACATTTACTAATTGTAATTTATCGAATTGCTGATAAGAAATTTTAGGAATAAGTTTTAGAACAATTTTAAGTTAAATACGACTGTAAGAAAATTAAATCATTATTATTAATTTGGTGTGAAACAAAGAAACAACTCTAAAACAAATTTCTGAGTTTCATTTTTTTATAAGATTTCTGGTAACAAGTTTTTGTCGAATAAGTAAGTAGAGCAGTTGGATCGGAGTTTTTTTAAGACAACATTAAAGAAAATTTTAAAATAAAAAAAAGTTCTTTTGAAAATATTATCAACAAATAATTATCACCAAAAAAAAAAAAAAAATTTTTATTTTACGTTTGAAAATATATTCGCATGCGATATTCGCAACAAAATGCTAACAATTTTAGAAATAACCAAAGAAACTACGAAACCATGGAAGTTGATCCAACTACCATAAATCGTAGAATTAATACTCTCGAAACACAAACTCAGGGTAACTATGAAAATTCAAATCGCGAAATCAAAAATTTTCACTCAATAGCCTGGGAGCAAAACAGGAACTTCCTTATATAAAGGTACAATCAAAAGGAATTCAGGTGCTACTATGAGCATAATAAATGGTGGAATTTGTAATCCAATTTACAAATCCGAAATTGAACCAATTAATATTAAAACATTACGCAATACAGTTACATGTGATACGAAAATCACAACTGATCCTTTTCTTGAATTTGACTCTAAGGAAAAATTCGAATTTTTAGAAATAAACTTCCATGATAGATTTGACGGTTTAATAGGTAACAACATTCTCAAACCGTTACAATATATAATTGACTATGAAAACAATTGTTTAAAAATAAACACTGGCAATAGTATTCTTTTCTATTTTAATGAAAAAGATGAAAAAGAATATATACTAAGATTTAATGGTACCCCTATATGCTAAACCAGGGAGTAATAAGACACAGCGATTCACCCTATTCGGCTCCTTTATGGTTGTTCCAAAAAAAATCGATGCATCAAAGGAACAAAAATGGCGTATTGTCATTGATTACAGAAAACTGAATAACGTCACTATAGATGACAAGTACTCAATCCCGAATGTCGATGAAATCCTTGACAAACTTGGTCGTGCAATGTGTTTTGCTACTCTCGATTTGGCTAAAGACTTCCATCAAATCGAGATAGCAAAAAATGATATAAAAAAAACAGCTTTTAGCACAAACAATGGTCATTATGAGATCTTGCGAATGCCATTCGGGCTTAAAAATGCCACGGCAACCTTTCGACGCTTAATGAACTCCGTACTAAAAGAATTTATAGGCTAATATTGCTACGTGTATTTGGACGATACCATCATATTTAGTACTAGCAAATAAGAGCACTTTGCTATTTTACAAAAGATTCTTAAGAGACTTGAAGACGCAAACTAAAAAATTCAACTCGATAAAAGCGAGTTTATAAAACAAGAGACAGAACTCATGGGTCATATAATAACGACAAGGGGAATAAAACCAAACCCCAATAAAATTGAAGCTATTAATAAATTTCCGATACCCAAAACCCCTAAGCAAACAAAACGTTTTTTAGGTTTAGTGGGTTACTATAGGAATTTATTAAAGATTTCGCAAAAATTGCTAAGCCAATTACGCTTTGTTTAAAAAAGGGAAAGCGTATTGATGTTAGTAACACTGATTATAAGGAAGCTTTTAGTAAACTAAAACTTCTAATTACAACGGACCCTATTCTTAAGTACCCTAATTTCTCAAAAACTTTCGTTTTGACTACGGATGCAAGCGATTTCGCTATAGGTGCTGTGTTATCACAAGATAACCATCCTTTATGTTACGCTCCTCGTACCTTGAATGAACATTCACTATTAGAGCCGGCCACAAACCCCTCCAATGGCTTCATAACTTGAAGAAACCTAATTCCAAGTTGCAAAGATGGACAATCGAGTTAGAAGAATTTAATTTCGACATAGAATATTTAAGTGGACGAGAAAACAAAGTTGCCGACGCTTACTCACGTGTTCAAATTCATTTAAATAAATCAAATCTAAATAGATTAAACTCAAACGAGAATAATTCAAATGACATGGAAATTGACGAAATAAAATCAACTTATGCTACAATGCATTCAGCTGATAAAGACAATTCCGAATATATTCCTATATCAGAATCACCAATTAATTTCTACAAAACACAAATCATCATAAACAAGTGATGAAGAAAACCAAGGGTTTTTAAAAAAGCACATTTTCAAAATAATATAGGGTTTCATACTAAATTTATCGGAATATAATGTTGAAGCTTCAATATTAACATTTAATTTAGGAAATATATACGTTAGTGACTAAGTTACTGCTTACTTATAAAAACAGTAAATTTTTAATATTTAAGCCCTAGTAGCCCCTCTATGGAGAAGGTTGCCAAATTCCTCAAGGATCTAATCCTCACTACTCCCCTTCCCCCAAATTTTTTTAGGTTCTAGGAATTAAATTGTGAATTCCACAAAAATTTGGAATTTCACTTAGAATTTTACTATTTAAGCAAAAATGGTTAAAACTGAGAGACACTTTCTTCAATTTAAAGAACCCCTTTTAAATTTAAAAAAATCTTTTAACATATGTTAAAATATAATGTTGGACCTTTAAATTTTGTATATTAAGGAAAAAATATTTAAACAGGTATTCAAGTTACAGGTGTTTAAAAATAGCAAAATTTCAATTTTCGAGCTAAAGTCTATAAAAGCAGCTCTCTTCTACCGTTTTTCGATTGAAAATAAACCTAACAGAACTCTTGTTATATCAATTTAAATATAGGGCTTTTTTGGAATTTGCAGGGGCTGTGGCTTCGTCACCCTTCAAAATTAAGAAATACCTTTGACACATATTGAAATATAATTATAGAGGTTTGAATTTTGTGTATCACAAAAAAAAAATTTGGACAGGTATTAAAGTTACAGGTGTTTGAAAATAGCAAAATTTCAATTTTCGAGCCCTTATAGCTACTAAATAGGGGGCTTGACAAAAAAATTTTGTTAACCAACTCCTACTTCCAACTCCAACTTCTCCCAAAATTGCAAGACCCTAGCTTAAACCGTTCATAATACGGAATCGAATCTTAAGGGGGGAGGAGTTACATCATCACACTCTTCTTCACCACAAATCATACAACAAGATTGCCCGCAAATAACTAAATTGCCTTTTCATTAAACTCTAAAATAAAATCTACTTTTACTTTTCTTTTTAAATTCAAATTCACTTTAAAATCATAATTAACTTATCTTGCAATTCTTAGTATGTCACAATCAATTTTATTACCTAATTCTAAATAACCCAATTTTGAGAAAAATATGCATTCAACAATTTAATTAACAACAACACTTAGCACTTATGCATTCAACAATTTAATTAACAACAACAAATTCATGAACTGAAATATGACACATTTTTGTTTACGTAGAATAAAATGTTCAATGCGCTTATTCTTTGAACATTTTAATTAATAAAGAAGATACAAAGCAATGACCCGAACTATGATACGGTTTTTGGTACATTGCGTTTAAGTTATGTTGTAACAATTTCATGCATTTTGATATAACAGCAATTCGATAAAGTAATAACATTTACTAATTGTAATTTATCGATTTGCTAAAAAGAAATTTTAGGAATAAGTTTTAGAATAATTTTAAGTTAAATACGACTGTAAGAAAATTAAATAATTATTATTAATTTGGTGTGAAATAAAGAAACAACTCTAAAACAAATTTCTGAGTTTCATTTTTATAAGATTTCTGGTAACAAGTTTTTGTCGAATAAGTAAGTATATATTAGATTAATCTATCTACTTATATAAAAAGCGAAAGTTTGTTTGTTTGTATGTAGCGAATAGACTCCTGGACTGCTCAGCCGATTCTCATGAAAATTTGTATATAGGGGTTTTTTGTACGCAAAGAAATCGTGGCCTAAAAATTTTGACCTAACGGACCGCCAAGTTGGGGCTGTGGTCAAAGTATTTAAACTTTTTTGTTTTAAAATGAAAACGGTTTGACCAATAGACTTCAAATTTTGTATATGTGATGCTCCTTGAGAATTGAGTTGACACTATGAACAGTTTTGAAATTTGTTAACCCATGTCGGGCCGACGGTTTGCCATAAAAAATTTTCCAAATTTTGTCCGATTTTAGAAAAAACTGCTTTGGCTAAAAAGAAAACCCCAAAAAAAATTTTGTTGAATTCCATTAACCTATTGCGGCCCAACACCTTTTTATAGGTTTTTTCAATACTTTACTCTAAATTAGAAACGGTTTGACCAATTGACTTCAAATTTTGTATACGTGCTGTTCTATGAGAATTGAGTTGACACTATTGACCGATTTGGAATTTGTTAACCCATGCCGGCCCGACGGTTTGTTAAAAAAAATTTTGGAAGCAAATATTGTCTAATTACAGTAAAAGTATTAGTAGTAAAAATACTACTTTGGCCAAAAAAAAAGCCCCAACATATATTTTGTTGATTTCCGTTAACCCATTGAGGCACAACAGCTTTTTATAGTTTTTTCGTAACTTTACTCTAAATTAGAAATGGTTTGACCGATTTTCTTCAAACTAATTTGTATACGTGTTCCGTTTTGAGAATAGAGTTAACTATATTAACCGACTTGAATTTTGTTAAAAAAAATAAAATTTTGGAACAATTTTGCGCAGTACTGCTTTGGCCAAAGAGAAAGTCTCAAAGAATTTTTTGTTGACTTTAAATTAGAAACGGTTTGACTGGTTGACTCCAAATTGTATGCGATTTTCGTAACTTTACTCTAAATTAGAAACGGTTTGACCGATTTTCTTCAAATTAATTTGTATACGTGTTCCGTTTTGAGAATGGAGTTAACTGTATTAACCAACTTGGATTTTGTTAACTCATGCCGGCCTGACGATAGTCCAAAAAAAATTTTGGAAGAATTTTGTGCAGTACTGCTTTGGACAAAGAGAAAGTGTCAAAGAATTTTTTGTTGACTTTAAATTAGAAATGGTTTGACTGGTTGACTCCAAATTGTATACGAGAAGCAACTTAAAAATGGGGTTGAGCCTGATAGCAGGCTTGGAGTTTGGCAACACATATCGGTAAAAAAAAAATTTTTAAAGTAAATTACGTCCAATTTTGGAAGGTAGTTAGTACTTCTTTGAAATTCAGGAACTTGAAAAAATTACTAGAATAATCCTAGCAAAAACATTTAAAATATTTTAAAATTAACATTTACACCACGTGTAATTTTTATGTTAACTTTTGCATTGACATCAACCTTAACTAAACCTAAACCATTGAGAAGCGCAGCAACTTGCACCGGGTATTAGCTAGTTATGAATAATAGTGAAATCAATACTTAGAATACAATCCCTGTTAACAAGTGCGAAATATAATGTTAAAGATTCAATGTTAACGTTTCATTTTGGAAAAACATACGCTGGTGAATAACTTACTGTTTTATAAAAGCAGTAAAGTTTCAACTCTTAAAACCTAGGAAAGCTTCAATAGGGAGGGTTCCCAAATTCTTAATTAGCAAACTTATGATGGATCTGCCCATCCCCCTCCTGTCCCCACCCTTCTATTTAGGTAGGTTCTAGATAATCAATTGTAAACTCCTCCAAATTTGGAATTTCACCCCTAATTTTATTATCTAAGCAAAAATTATTAAAAATTTATTAAAAACTTTTAACATATGTTAAAATTTAATGCTGCAGCTTTTAAATTTAGTATATTTGTAAAAAAATAAATTTAGTATATTTGTAAAAAACGAGGAAGATTATAGTTGCCCTTGTCAACTTTTAGATACCCGTGTATACCCACTATGGTGTATAAAATAAACCGTAATTTACTTCCCTTATACATTTAACTCATTACCCCATAATTTTGACGTAAAAAAAAAAAAAAAAATTAACAAAAAAAAAAAAAAATCACAAAACAAAAAACAAAATTTTCATTCATTGTCCCATAACTTTAGCTTAAAAAAAAAAAAAAAAAAAACATTAACAAAAAAAAATAATCACAAAAAAATAAACAAAATTTTCATTAATTGTCCCATAACTTTAGCTTAAAAAAAAAAAAAAATAAAAAAAAAAAAAAACAAAAAAAAAAAAAATTGGCCCACCCTAAAAGTCCGAAGGTCCGAGTGATGTCCAACTTTGCCAAGTAACTTGCCCTATTAATTTATCTGCCCAATTTTAATTTTAACCTCGTAGCTTCATTAGATTCAAAGTTATTGAATCGAAAACTTTGTATGGCAGCCCCCCGAAAATGGGGCCCTAAAATTTTGAAACTTCATATAAGTGCTCGATTCATTATATAACTAACCGTGTGTAATTTTCAGCCTCGTAGTATAATTAGTTTTGAAGAAATTCATATTGGTGCAAAGAAGTTGTATGGCAGCCCCCCGAAAATGGGGCCCTAACATTTTAAAACTTCATATAAGTGCTCGATTCATTATATAACTAACCGTGTGTAATTTTCATCCGCGTAGTATAAATAGTTTTGAAGAAATTCATATTGGTGCAAGGAAGTTGTATGGCAGTCCCCCGAAAATGGGGCCCTAACATTTTGAAACTTCATATAAGGGCCGGAGTCATTATAAAACTAACCGTGTGTAATTTTCATCCCCGTAGTATAAATAGTTTTGAAGAAATTCATATTGGTGCAAAAAAGTTGTATGGCAGCTCCCCGAAAATGGGGCCCTAACATTTTGAAACTTCATATAAGTGCTCGATTCATTATATAACTAACCGTGTGTAATTTTCAGCCTCGTAGTATAATTAGTTTTGAAGAAATTCATATTGGTGCAAAGAAGTTGTATGGCAGCCCCCCGAAAATGGGGCCCGAACATTTTGAAACTTCATATAAGTGCCGGAGTCATTATAAAACTAACCGTGTGTAATTTTCATTCTCGTAGTATAATTACTTTTGAAGAAATTCATATTGGTGCAAAAAAGTTGTATGGCAGCTCCCCGAAGACTTGGTCCGATTTTAACCAAAAACAATAGGGAACCTAGAAATTGTCTAAAAATTACTTAGTGAAAGTTTCAGAACTCTAGCTCTTATAGTTTTTGAGTTATCGTGCTGACGGACGGACGGACGGACACACATAGCTAGATCGATTCACTTTTCGATGCTGATTCGATACGTACCCTTGACACTATATCTAGCTCTTATATTTCGATGCGTTACAAACGGAGGAGTAATTTTAATATACCCGATGTTCATATATGTATGCATGGGTATAAAAATTTGAACAGGTATTCAAGTTACAAGGTGTTTAAAATTAACAAAAAATATTGTTAACCGATTCCCACTAATTTTTGAGGAGCTAACTTCTCCCAAAATTTCAAGACGCTAGCTTGAACCGTTTAGAAGATACGTGTGGCCAAACATTTCGCAATAATTGAATTTTGCATAATGGTAAATTTTAGTATCATATGGCAACCCTTAACATTTGCCTTTTGAAAATTTATAAATTTTATAAAACCATATATCTTTTGCCGTTTTCAGATTGAAAATACACTTAACAGAACTCTTGTTAGAATAATTTCAAACAAGTGAGGAAAAAATCAAGGGTTTTTAAAAAGCACATTTTAAAAATTATATACGGTTATATAAAAATAAATGATAATATTAGAATTTGGTTAATTCATTAATTTATTAATTATATGACTAATTGGAAAATACTTAGAATATAACCCAAATGCACTCAAGAAAACCTGTTAATAAGTGCGAAATATAATGTTGGAGCTTCAGTGTTAACGTTTATTTTGGAAAAACTTACACTGGTTAATTAGTTATTGTTTTATAAAAACATAAACGTTTTAATTTTTAAGACCTAGTAGCCCTTCAATGGGAAAGGTTCTCAAATTTATGATGGATCTGCCCGCCCTCTTTCTGTCCTCACCATCCATTTTTTTTGATTCTAGGAAATCAATTGTGAACTCCACCAAAATTTGGAATTTTACCTAGAATTTTATTATCTAAGCAAAAATGGTTAAAAGTAAGAGACAATTTCTTCAATTTAAAGAAACCCTTTCAAAATTAAAAAAAACCTTTAACGTATGTTGAAACTTAATGCTGTACCTGTAAATCTTGTATATTTGTAAAAAAAAATTTTAACAGGCATTCAAGTTACAGGTAACTTGAATACAGATGCTTAAAAATAGCAAAATTTCAATTTTCGAGCCCTTATAGTTCCTAAACAAGGGATGTGACAAACAAATTTTGTTAACTGATACCTACTAATTTCGAATGACCTAACTTCTCCCAAAATTTCAAGACCCTGGATTTAACCGTTTCGAAGATATGTGGGGCTAAAAATTTTGCAAAAATTGAGTTTTGTATAATTGTAAATTTTAGTGCCGTATGGTAAACCTAAACATTTACCTTTTAAAAATTTATAAATTTTATAAAACCAGCTATTTGTTGCCGTTTTCAGATTGAAAATACACTTAACAGAACTGTTGTTATAACAATTTAAAAATAATGCCTTTTCCAAATTTTGAAAAATTCTGAGAGCCCGGGGTGACATAGATTATGTCACATTTGTATAAGTCAACAGGTTGCGACTCCATAGCCGTTCTAAGCTTTTTCCTTTTTTGGATGTCGAGTCAAAACGGTTTGACCGATTGACTTGAAATTTTGTACAAAAGTTGCTCTTGGAACCGGAATTATTTTTACAAATTTGTTTGGAATAAATTAACCCATTTCGGCCTGGTGGGCTTCCAAAAAATTTTATCTTTCCGATTTATGTCTAATTTACAGGGTGATTTTGTAGTCGAAAAGAGAGGCTGAAAAAAATTTTTGTTGAGTTAGGTTATCCCGTTTAGGCATGAAGGCCCAATGAACCTTTTTCAATGTTTTTAATGTCGAGTCAAAGCGGTTTGACCGATTGACTTGTAATTTTGCACAAATTATCCTCTTAGCAAATTTAGTATTCCCTTTTCACCTCTCAATGGAGTTTTAATTAAAGTTCATGTTATTGAAAAAAGTTAACACAAGAATGGTGTACATGTTAATTTTAAAATGTAATAAAGCAATTTTTGAAAACGATTTTTTTAGGGATTATTCTAGCAATTTTTCAACAAATTTATCAAATTTCACTTGAAACTTTTTATAATTATTAAATAATAACAATAAAAATTCAAGGAGCACCAAGTTGTCAAGAAGCAGAAGAAAAACGTATAAAAAATTTGAGATAATCGTTAAAACTGTTTCGCAAACTGTTTTTTAAAGTTTTTGTTTCGCAATCGGTTAAAAGAACTCGACGTAATTTACTTACAAAAATTTTTTTTTTGAATAATTGAACATTGAACAACATGGGTTAACAGAGCACAACAGACCGCTTTTTGAAAATTTGATTAAGCAATATTTCGCAAAATTGGACGTTATAGCCATCCCAAATTTTTTTTGGAAAAATTGTCGGGTGACTAGGGTTAACAAATTCTTGTTAAGTCTGTTAATAGAGTGAACTCCATTCTCAAAGAGGAGCACATATACAAAATTTGAAATCAATCAGTTAAACCATTTTTAATTTATAGCAAAGTAACTAAAAATACTGTAAAAGGTTGCTGGGCCGCAGCTGGTTAACGGAACTCCACAAATATTTTTTGAGGCTTTCTTTTTAACCAAAGCAGTACTTCGAAAAATTGGACGAAACTTGCTTTTTTGCAATTTGCACGCCCCCGGCCAACGCCGGGCAAGCCTGCTAGTCTAATATATAAAGGAGAAAATTTGTTTCTTTGTTTGTTTGTTTGTCCAGGATTCACGTGAAAACCACTGGTCCGATTGCCACACAATTTTAAAAGAATAATTTTTAGAGACCGGGGGGTGACATAGGCTATGTCACATTTTTATAAGTCAACAGGTTGCGCCTCCAGAGCCTTTTAAGCTTTTTCGTTTTTTGGATGTCGAATCAAAACGGTTTGACCGATTGACTTGAAATTGTGCACAAATGTTCTTCATAGCAACCGGAATTTGTTGTATAAATTTGATTGGAATGAATTAACCAATTTCGTCCTGACGGGCTTCCAAAAAAAATGTGTTTCCGATTTGTGTCCAATTTTACAGGTTGATTTTGCAGGCCAAAAGAGAGGCTACAAAATGTTTTAGGATAAAGTTCGATTAACCCGTTTTCCACGACGACGCCTTGAAGTTTTCTATAAATTGTATCAGCATTTTAATTATAAAAACCCAAGGGTTAATTTGGTTTTGACCTGTTTACGCGTTTTGCACAAGGATTCAATGAAATTTTTTAATTTTCGGTATTAACGCAAGTTATCTTTTATTCCCGTTTGGGCACGAGGGCGCAATGCAGCATTTTCAATATTTTTACTGTCGAGTCAAAACGGTTTGACCGATTCTTTAGAACTTTTGCACAAATGTTCCTCTTAGCAACCGGAATGAATTGTATAAATTTGGTTGGTATAAATTAACCCATTTCGGCCTGGCGGGCTTTCAACAAATTTTGTGTTTTCGATTTGTGTCCAATTTTACCGGTTGATTTTGCAGTCTAAAAGAGAGGATGCAAAAACTTTTAGTTAAGTTCGACTAACACTTTTTCCACGACGCCGACGCTATAAATTTTATTTGCTTAAACGATTAAAAGAATTTCATTGAAAATTTTGTAGCAACATTTTAATTAAAACGCACAAGGTTAATTTGGTTTTAACCTGTTTGCGCGTTTTGAACAAAGATTCAATGAAATTTTCAAATTTTTGGTATGAACGCAAGTTAATCTTTATTCCAAAAGCTCACATAATTAATAAGACTAATTTTTCCCTTAAATAGCCTCAAATAGTTAAAACCTAAATGAAATAATATTAATAAAAACGAGGAAGAGTGTAGTAGAGTAGACTGTGTCAACTCTGGGATACCCGTATGACCGTAACATATACATTATATCATCCGGTTAATTACTTTGGCAAAATTTCAAACATTCAGCTTTATTAGGTGTAGAGTAATGCTCATATAAAAGAAGGAGTTGTATGGCAGCTACTCGAACCCTTTGCAGTAGACCAACCAAATTTTGCAGTAACTTTGGCCATTACACTAAACTATTTTTGGCAAAATTTCAGACACCCAGCTTCATTTGGTGTAGTGTAATCCTCATATAAAAGAAGGAGTTGTATGGCAGCTACTCGAACCCTCAGCAGTAGACCAACCAACTTTTGCAGTAACTTTGGCCATTATACTAAACTACTTTTGGCAAAATTTCAGACACGCAGCTTCCATAGATATAGAGTAATGCTCATATAAAATTAGAAGGTGTATGGCAGGTACTCGAACCCGTGGACCAAAATGGCTGAATTTAAAACTCGATTCCGTTTTTTGCATAAAAACGAATTTGTGAAAATTTCATAATCCTAGCTCCTTTACTTTTTGAGTTATCGTGATGACGGACGGACGGACGGACATACATAGCTAAATCGATTTATTTTTCGATTGTGATCCGATCCATACACTTGAGTCTATATCTACCCCTCCTCCTTCTCTGCGTCACAAACGTAATGGCAAATTTATTATACCCTTGGACTATATAATCATACGGGTATAATAAAGCTTATAAAGAATCCGAATAATAATATCTTTAAATTTAAATAACGTAACATTTTCCTTCTATACATTTTTTCGTAAGTCTTTGTTTTTTATCTTTTTTGCAGTTGTTGATTTTTAAAAATAGATTTTGGTGTAAAATTGCAGTTCTTCAAATAAAATCAAAAAATTAAAAAATTCAATTTCGTATATGTCATGCTTAAATACATAGTATTTTAAAATAGTTTTTCCATAAATGAAGCCTACATTTCTCTCAAAAAATCTTAAAAAAAACGAGGAAGAGTGTAGTAGAGTAGACTGTGTCAACTCTGGGATACCCGTATGACCGTTATATAAACATTATATCATTATTATTTTAAACATTAATTGCTTTTGGCAACATTTCAAACATACCAGCTTTATTAGGTGAAATATAATGCTCATATAAAAGAAGGAGTTGTATGGCAGCTACTCGAACCCTTTGCAGTAGACCAACCAAATTTTGCAGTAACTTTGGCCATTACACTAAACTATTTTTGGCAAAATTTCAGACACCTAACTTCAATAGGTATAGAGTAATGCTCATATAAAATAAGAAGTTGTATGGCAGCTACTCGAACTCACTGCAACAGACCAACCAAATTTTGCAGATACTTTGGCCATAAAACTAAACTACTTTTGCCAAAATTTCAGACACGTAACTGTAATAGGTACAGAGAAATACTCATATAAAATAAGAAGTTGTATGGCAGCTACCCGAACCCATGGACCAAAATGGTTGGATTTAAATAGCGATGACGGCTATTGCAAAAAAAGGAATTTGCGAAAATTTCAAGATCCTAGCTCCTTTAGTTTTTGAGTTATCGTGCGGACGGACGGACGGACGGACGGACGGACGGACGGACGGACGGACGGACGGACGGACGGACAGACGGACGGACATACATAGCTAAATCGATTTTTTTTTCGATTCTGATCCGATCCATACACTTGAGTCTATATCTACCCCCCCTCCTTCTCTGCGTTACAAACGTAATGGCAAATTTATTATACCCTTTGACTATATAGTCATACGGGTATAACGAGGAAGGGCGTAGTAAAACTTTCAGGTAAGTAATAAACAAAATATAAGTTGAAAAGCGAATTTTTAAACGTTTTCTTAACCATCGACTATATTTTATGCAAACGATGGCATTTCAAGAAACCTACTATTGACATATAGTATAATGACATAATGGCAAATTTAGTATACCATTTTGACCTATAGTCATTTTAATTCAGTTAACATTATTCGCCGGAAACCTACCATCCTCAACTTAATCGTCAAGGAGCACCAAATTATCAAGAAGCACCATGTATAGAAAAATTAGAAATAATCGTTCAAACTGTTTTTTAATGTTTTTGTTTCGCAATCGATTAAAAGAACTCGACAAAACATTTTTGTAAGCATTCCCCTAATCAAAGAAGTTGTATCTACTTTCAAAAATTGAACGTAATTTAATTACAAAAAATTTTTTTTTAATAATAGTAGTAATGATAAGTATATACATGTACGCAAACAAAATTTACATTCAAGTGGTCAAACCGTTTCTGCTTAAGAGTAAAGTAATGAAAAAATCTGTAAGAAGCTGCTGTGCCACAACGGGTTAACGGAACTCAACAAACCTGTATTTGAAACTTTGAGTAAGCAACCATTTGTACAATTTGTAACCGGTTCAACCATTTGTAATTTATAGCAAAGTACCGAAAAAACCTATAAAAAGGTGTTGGGCCGCAACGGGTTAACGGAACTCCACAAATATTTTTTTGAGGCTTTCTTTTTAACCAAAGCAGTACTTTGAAAAAATGGCCGAAACTTGCTATTTTGCAATTTGCACGCTCCCGGGCAGTGAACAAAAAATTTCCATGTGTTTTTGAACCTTTCAACTTTAAAACGGCAGTTGACAGCTTAATTTTTAAACATAACGAGTCAACTTTCCTAAGTTTTTAGAAAAGCTTCCATGCAATGAGTCCCCATATCCTATCTGATTTTACTAAAATATGGCCTGCATTTACACCAATATGAATTTCTTCGGAACTAATTATCTAGGAGAATGAAAGTGACACACGGTTGGTTATATAATGAATCGAGCACTTATATGAAGTTCCGAAATGTTACAATTCAATAACTGTGTATCTAATGAAGCTACGAGGTTAAAATTAAAACTGGGCAGGTAAAGTAATAGAACAAGTTACTAGGCAAAGTTGGACATCACTCTAACCAAAGTTTAGGGTGAGTGAATCAATTTTTTTTTTAATTTTTTTTTCTAAGCAAAAATTAAAATGAAAAAAAATTTTTTTTTTTTTAAGCAAAAAATAGGGATAAGGGTTTAAATTTTTTTTAACTCCTTTCCTTTTTAGCACATTTTCAAAAAAATTTGTAAAAATGTGCCTATATAATTTCACTCTGTCTGTTTGTCCGTCTGTCTGTCCGTATGTTTACAAAAACTTTTACATCGTTTGAAATAGCAAGACATTTAAAAACAAAGAATACATTTAAAATACATTTAAAAACAAGAGTTCTATTAAGGGTATTTTAAATCTGAAACGGCAAAAGATAGCTGGTTTTATAAACTTTATAAATTTTTTAAAAAATAAATGTTTAGGGTTCCCATACGGTACTAAAATTTACCATTAAGCAAAACTCAATTCTTGCAAAATTTTTAGCTACACATATCTTCTAAACGGGCTAAGCTAGGGTTTGGAAATTTTGGGAGTAGTTAGATCCTTTGAAATAAGTAGAAGTTGGTTAACAAATTTTTTTTGTCACGTCCCCTGTTTTGCAGCTATAAGGGCTCGAAAATTGAAATTTTGCTTTTTTTAAACACCTGTAACTTGAATACATACCTGTAAAATTTTTTTTTTGTGATTTACAAAATTAAAAGCTCTTTAATTATATTTCAACATGTGTCAAAGGTTTTTCTTAATTTTGAAGGGTAACGAAGCTACAGCCCCAGCAAATTTCAAAAAAGCCCTATATTTAAATTAGTATAATAAGAGTTCTGTTAGCTATATTTTCAATCTAAAAAAAGCAAAAGAGAGCTGCTTTCTTAGGCCTTACAAAAATACATCACTAAAATCTACAGGATTGCCATACTGTACTAAAATTTACCATAATGCAAAACTCAATTTTTGCAAAATTTTTGGCCCCACATATATTCTAAACGGTTTAAGCTAGGGTCTTGAATTTTTAGGAGAAGTTAGATCCTTAGGAATTAGTAGGAGTCGGTTAACAAAATTTTTTGGCACGTCCCCTGTTTAGCAGCTATAAGGGCTCGAAAATTGAAATTTTCCTATTTTTAAACACCTGTAACTTGAATACCTGTTCAAATTTTTTTTTGTTAATATACAAAATTTTAAGGTCCAACCTTATACTTTAACATATGTTAAAAGATTTTCTTAAATTTAAAAGCGGTTCTTTAAATTGAAGAAAGTGTCTCTCAGTTTTAACCATTTTTGCTTAAATAGTAAAATTCTAAGTAAAATGCCAATTTTTTTGGAATTCACAATTTAATTACTAGAACCTAAAAAAGTTTTGGGAAGGGGAGTAGTGACGATTATATCCTTCTCCATAGAGGGGCTACTAGGGCTTAAAAATTAAAAATTTACTGTCTTTATAAGTAAGCAGTAACTTAGTCAATAACGTATATATTTCTTAAATTAAATGTTAATATTGAAGCTTCAACATTATATTCCGATAAAATACTCAGTATGAAACACTATATTATTTTGAAAATGTGCTTTTTCAAAAACCCTTGGTTTTTTTCATCATTTGTTTTTTAATATCTTTGAAGATATGTTATAAATCTTAAAATTGTGATTTTAAAAAAAATCTCGGCTTCTGTCAACTTAACTATTATTATGTACTTCTGGCAGCTTCAATATAATATAATACTAAGTACTAAACTTATGAATTATGATAGGTAGATATGGTAAATTTTGTTGTACATATTATGCTCTATGAATAAGCTTTTTAATTAGCATACAGAATACATACAACATAGTTCAAATCGTACTAAAATGTTTAAAAAAAGGTACAGTTTTCTATATTCTATATTCGGACAGCATTAACTCGAATTTGACTTCACTAAATATGTATAAGTTTTTGTTTAGAAAAATCATAAAATTTTCAGAACATTATATATTATTAGAACACTAATTATATTTAGAATGCTTATTTTGTGTAATAACTGTACAAAATGATACTCTCTTTATAGCGCGTTAAGCTACAGGAATAAAATTCAAAAATACTTGAAAACGTTTTTATAATTGTAAAAATTGTAATTTTTTTTTTTAATTAAATTTCAAACGCAAGAATAAATTTTATTATGTACAGGAAAAAAAATAAGTTTCGTGTTATTAGTCTAATATAAATTACACAAAACACATTTTTTATGTAAATTTAAAAGCACAAAAAGCTCGAACTTCGAGCACAGGGCGATAATAGTATATATAAAAGCATAAGAGAAATAAATAACGGTTCATTTTATTTTATACATCATAATGGGTATACATTGGCATCTAAAAGTTGACAAGGGCAACTATAATCTTCCTCGTTTATTATTATTTTGTTTAATAGTTATATTATTATATCCTCAGTTTATTTTTTTTTGTATTATAAATATACATGCAAATTAAAATCGTAAAATTTTTATTATGTATCAAATTTTTTGAAATTCAAAAAATTAGTCTTGAAATTTAAAAGTATTAAAATTTGATATTCAAAAATTGGAAAGCAGCAACTTGCGATTCGTTTTTTTTGTTATGTTCATTATATTTTAATTTCTTAATAATTTATTTCAGTGTGTGCCTTAAGATAAACATTTTGAGAAAAAACTCAGCTTTCATACCGAGTGTCTCGGATCTGTGATGCAATTTTTTAATCACTTGTAAAAAAAAAATAAATGTTTAGGGTTCCCATACGGTACTAAAATTTACCATTATGCAAAACTCAATTCTTGCAAAATTTTTAGCTACACATATCTTCTAAACGGGCTAAGCTAGGGTTTGGAAATTTTGGGAGTAGTTAGATCCTTTGAAATAAGTAGAAGTTGGTTAACAAATTTTTTTTGTCACGTCCCCTGTTTTGCAGCTATAAGGGCTCGAAAATTGAAATTTTGCTATTTTTAAACACCTGTAACTTGAATACCTGTAAAATTTTTTTTTTGTGATTTACAAAATTAAAATCTCTTTAATTATATTTCAACATGTGTCAAAGGTTTTTCTTAATTTTGAAGGGTAACGAAGCTACAGCCCCAGCAAATTTCAAAAAAGCCCTATATTTAAATTAGTATAATAAGAGTTCTGTTAGCTATATTTTCAATCTAAAAAAAGCAAAAGAGAGCTGCTTTCTTAGGCCATACAAAAATACATCACTAAAATCTACAGGATTGCCATACTGTACTAAAATTTACCATAATGCAAAACTCAATTTTTGCAAAATTTTTGGCCCCACATATATTCTAAACGGTTTAAGCTAGGGTCTTGAATTTTTAGGAGAAGTTAGATCCTTAGGAATTAGTAGGAGTCGGTTAACAAAACTTTTTTGTCACGTCCCCTGTTTAGCAGCTATAAGGGCTCGAAAATTGAAATTTTCCTATTTTTAAACACCTGTAACTTGAATACCTGTTCAAATTTTTTTTTGTTAATATACAAAATTTTAAGGTCCAACCTTATACTTTAACATATGTTAAAAGATTTTCTTAAATTTAAAAGCGGTTCTTTAAATTGAAGAAAGTGTCTCTCAGTTTTAACCATTTTTGCTTAAATAGTAAAAATCTAAGTAAAATGCCATATTTTTTGGAATTCACAATTTAATTACTAGAACCTAAAAAAGTTTTGGGAAGGGGAGTAGTGACGATTATATCCTTCTCCATAGAGGGGCTACTAGGGCTTAAAAATTAAAAATTTACTGTTTATATAAGTAAGCAGTAACTTAGTCAATAACATATATATTTCTTAAATTAAATGTTAATATTGAAGCTTCAACATTATATTCCGATAAAATACTCAGTATGAAACACTATATTATTTTGAAAATGTGCTTTTTTAAAAACCCTTGGTTTTTTTCATCACTTGTTTTTTAATATCTTTGAAGATATGTTATAAATCTTAAAATTGTGATTTTAAAAAAAATCTCGGCTTCTGTCAACTTAACTATTATTATGTACTTCTGGCAGCTTCAATATAATATAATACTAAGTACTAAACTTATGAATTATGATAGGTAGATATGGTAAATTTTGTTGTACATATTATGCTCTATGAATAAGCTTTTTAATTAACATACAGAATACATACAACATAGTTCAAATCGTACTAAAATGTTTAAAAAAAGGTACAGTTTTCTATATTCTATATTCGGACAGCATTAACTCGAATTTGACTTCACTAAATATGTATAAGTTTTTGTTTAGAAAAATCATAAAATTTTCAGAACATTATATATTATTAGAACACTATTTATATTTAGAATGCTTATTTTGTGTAATAACTGTACAAAATGATACTCTCTTTATAGCGCGTTAAGCTACAGGAATAAAATTCAAAAATACTTGAAAACGTTTTTATAATTGTAAAAATTATAATTTTTTTTTTTAATTAAATTTCAAACGCAAGAATAAATTTTATTATGTAAAGGAAAAAAAATAAGTTTCGTGTAATATTAGTCTAATATAAATTACACAAAACACATTTTTTATGTAAATTTAAAAGCACAAAAAGCTCGAATTTCGAGCACAGGGCGATAATAGTATATATAAAAGCATAAGAGAAATAAAGAACGGTTCATTTTATTTTATACATCATAATGGGTATACATTGGCATCTAAAAGTTGACAAGGGCAACTATAATCTTCCTCGTTTATTATTATTTTGTTTAATAGTTATATTATTATATCCTCAGTTTATTTTTTTTTGTATTATAAATATACATGCAAATTAAAATCGTAAAATTTTTATTATGTATCAAATTTTTTGAAATTCAAAAAATTAGTCTTGAAATTTAAAAGTATTAAAATTTGATATTCAAAAATTGGAAAGCAGCAACTTGCGATTCGTTTTTTTTGTTATGTTCATTATATTTTAATTTCTTAATAATTTATTTCAGTGTGTGCCTTAAGATAAACATTTTGAGAAAAAACTCAGCTTTCATACCGAGTGTCTCGGATCTGTGAGGCAATTTTTTAATCACTTGTAAAAAAAAAATAAATGTTTAGGGTTCCCATACGGTACTAAAATTTACCATTATGCAAAACTCAATTCTTGCAAAATTTTTAGCTACACATATCTTCTAAACGGGCTAAGCTAGGGTTTGGAAATTTTGGGAGTAGTTAGATCCTTTGAAATAAGTAGAAGTTGGTTAACAAATTTTTTTTGTCACGTCCCCTGTTTTGCAGCTATAAGGGCTCGAAAATTGAAATTTTGCTATTTTTAAACACCTGTAACTTGAATACCTGTAAAATTTTTTTTTTGTGATTTACAAAATTAAAATCTCTTTAATTATATTTCAACATGTGTCAAAGGTTTTTCTTAATTTTGAAGGGTAACGAAGCTACAGCCCCAGCAAATTTCAAAAAAGCCCTATATTTAAATTAGTATAATAAGAGTTCTGTTAGCTATATTTTCAATCTAAAAAAAGCAAAAGAGAGCTGCTTTCTTAGGCCATACAAAAATACATCACTAAAATCTACAGGATTGCCATACTGTACTAAAATTTACCATAATGCAAAACTCAATTTTTGCAAAATTTTTGGCCCCACATATATTCTAAACGGTTTAAGCTAGGGTCTTGAATTTTTAGGAGAAGTTAGATCCTTAGGAATTAGTAGGAGTCGGTTAACAAAATTTTTTTGTCACGTCCCCTGTTTAGCAGCTATAAGGGTTCGAAAATTGAAATTTTCCTATTTTTAAACACCTGTAACTTGAATACCTGTTCAAATTTTTTTTTGTTAATATACAAAATTTTAAGGTCCAACCTTATACTTTAACATATGTTAAAAGATTTTCTTAAATTTAAAAGCGGTTCTTTAAATTGAAGAAAGTGTCTCTCAGTTTTAACCATTTTTGCTTAAATAGTAAAAATCTAAGTAAAATGCCATATTTTTTGGAATTCACAATTTAATTACTAGAACCTAAAAAAGTTTTGGGAAGGGGAGTAGTGACGATTATATCCTTCTCCATAGAGGGGCTACTAGGGCTTAAAAATTAAAAATTTACTGTTTATATAAGTAAGCAGTAACTTAGTCAATAACATATATATTTCTTAAATTAAATGTTAATATTGAAGCTTCAACATTATATTCCGATAAAATACTCAGTATGAAACACTATATTATTTTGAAAATGTGCTTTTTTAAAAACCCTTGGTTTTTTTCATCACTTGTTTTTTAATATCTTTGAAGATATGTTATAAATCTTAAAATTGTGATTTTAAAAAAAATCTCGGCTTCTGTCAACTTAACTATTATTATGTACTTCTGGCAGCTTCAATATAATATAATACTAAGTACTAAACTTATGAATTATGATAGGTAGATATGGTAAATTTTGTTGTACATATTATGCTCTATGAATAAGCTTTTTAATTAACATACAGAATACATACAACATAGTTCAAATCGTACTAAAATGTTTAAAAAAAGGTACAGTTTTCTATATTCTATATTCGGACAGCATTAACTCGAATTTGACTTCACTAAATATGTATAAGTTTTTGTTTAGAAAAATCATAAAATTTTCAGAACATTATATATTATTAGAACACTATTTATATTTAGAATGCTTATTTTGTGTAATAACTGTACAAAATGATACTCTCTTTATAGCGCGTTAAGCTACAGGAATAAAATTCAAAAATACTTGAAAACGTTTTTATAATTGTAAAAATTATAATTTTTTTTTTTAATTAAATTTCAAACGCAAGAATAAATTTTATTATGTAAAGGAAAAAAAATAAGTTTCGTGTAATATTAGTCTAATATAAATTACACAAAACACATTTTTTATGTAAATTTAAAAGCACAAAAAGCTCGAATTTCGAGCACAGGGTGATAATAGTATATATAAAAGCATAAGAGAAATAAAGAACGGTTCATTTTATTTTATACATCATAATGGGTATACATTGGCATCTAAAAGTTGACAAGGGCAACTATAATCTTCCTCGTTTATTATTATTTTGTTTAATAGTTATATTATTATATCCTCAGTTTATTTTTTTTTGTATTATAAATATACATGCAAATTAAAATCGTAAAATTTTTATTATGTATCAAATTTTTTGAAATTCAAAAAATTAGTCTTGAAATTTAAAAGTATTAAAATTTGATATTCAAAAATTGGAAAGCAGCAACTTGCGATTCGTTTTTTTGTTATGTTCATTATATTTTAATTTCTTAATAATTTATTTCAGTGTGTGCCTTAAGATAAACATTTTGAGAAAAAACTCAGCTTTCATACCGAGTGTCTCGGATCTGTGAGGCAATTTTGTAATCACTTGTATATGGCGATGTACGTCCAAAAACTAAACTCAAAAATGTTTATTGTATAATAAACCGTAAAATTTATTGCAATTTGATGCTCTTGTTTACTGGAAAAAACATTTTAAGTAATATAGAAATAATATACAATTTTAAAAGACCGAAATTTATATGTTAAGAATTTAGGTTTTCAGGATAGGTAACCACCAATCCTTAAGATCATTGTTCTTCCAAACAGTGTTTTTTTAGTTTTCTTATTAATTGCAACTGATTTCTTTCTCTTAAAGATACTATTAAAATTGATATTATTATAAACATTAATATTATTATACTGTTTTTGTAGTCGACAACAATTCTCCTGTTTTTTTTGCCCGATTGGTCCATTTTCCAATCCAAATTGGTGAATTACAGGGCGAATTGCTATGTTTAATAATTCCCTGGGCGAGCATTTCGGAAGTTTGTTTTTCCACTTCCTCTTCGTGGATCTTTGGAAATCTATAGATTTTCAAGTATATTTTTTTGATATATTTTGTGATTATTTGATGTTTAGTCACATTAATATTTGTTAATTTACTACCCTCTTCTTCATTGAGATGGTCGGTTTTATTGTAATTAATAATTTCATTTATTTTTAAATCTATAGAATTTATCTCATGAATCTTGTGATATGGACATGAGTCTTTAAATCTTGTAACTTTATTAATAATTTTAATGGTATTATTACCAAAATAAATTTTCGCGCCTATTACTTTTAAAATTTTTTGCCCAATATGGCATTAAATTATTTATTTTTTAATTTTAAAATTTTTCAGACCATATCAGAATATTGGTTGAATTCAGTTGGAACATCTGTTACCATTGCATAAAAAATTTTATTTTGACCGAATTAATATCGCAATAAGTTTTAATTAAAAAAATTTTTATTAAAAAGAAAAAATTCTTTTAATGCGTGAAAATAATGAGTCATGTACCTACAATAGAAACGAAACAGCAGATCCTGAATCTATTAAACAATTAAATTTTGTTTTACCGATAGTAAACTCTACTATTAGTAATCAATTTTCCGAGGCCGCAAATGAAAATTTTTCTCGACTTTAGGAATATCTACTTTTATTTCTTCAGCTGGTCGGAATAATTTCCTCTAGAATTATAATAACAATTATATTATAGTTATTTTAATTTTTCATTATTATTATTTTTATTATTATATGTAAAAAAAATATTGTTTGTGAATCGAAAATTATATACATGTTAGAAATCTATTTTTCCTAATAATATTTCTGAGTGTTTTATATAAACTCTTCTAGTCTATATTTTAAATGTATTCAGCTACTACATAATTTGAACAATACATGCTGCTGTCTAAGGGTGTATTTATTTGATATCCAACTTAAATGCTACATGTTGTTTTGTTTTAATGATATTGAAACATGTTATGTAAATGTGTCTGTACGAACGAATTTAGCTGTAGCAAGGAGAAAAGAGTTGCTGGGCTAGAATTCCAAGTCGCTTATTCATTCTAAGGGAATGAGTGATCACGAGTAGATGTGATACAGATTTATTATAATTTTTGTGAAATTTTTCTATCATCAGAAGTGGGATATTACCCAATATAAATAAATAAGAGTGTAAAATTTAAATTTAAAAATTTGATTTAATTGAAAAAAAATAAAAAGTGTTGCATGTTTTCATATAATGCTTTGTACATGTGTGTATATATTATAGTATATAACTGTATTCAGATATAATATTAATGTGTTCTTTAAATCTGAAAAAAAAAGAATTTTTGATGGAGTGTCTAACATATGTTATAAGTAACATATTATTGTGTTAATATAATAATTAAAACTCATTATTTTCTAAATAAAAAATTAAGAAACTGTATAATTCAACCTTTTTTTAAACAATAAGTGTGCTAAAATTTTATTTTATTTACACATACCTACATACATTTTCAAACGGTTTTTTAAGTTGTGAACTTATAAAAAAAAAAAAAAAATGTTCATTTGACTTGTTTATGCGTGTCGTGTTCGCAATATCATTTGTTTCATACAATACATACTTAAATAAAATTCGATTTGTTTATTCATGTTTCGACATTTCATTTATTCCACAAAGACCAAATAAAAAAAATAAAAAAAAAAGTTTAATAGTGTATTGTATTGTGTCGGGTTTAATAAATTGTAGGGGTATATTATAATTATAAAATAAATGCATGATATGTGTATATGTAAATATTTTATTTTCTTTAAAAATACTTAAATGAGTTAAAAAAAAAAAAAAAACAAAGAAAAGAGAATAAAATGAAATTTAAAACAAACGAAAAAAAAAAAAAAAACAAACATAACAAAAAGAGAAAAACTATAAATAAATATATAAGATAATTTGTTTGGAAAAAGTAAATAAAATTATTGTGAAATAATTAAAAATATACACTGAAAAAAATTTAATCAGAAAGAAAAAAAAAATATTATTTTGAGTATAAGATCTCCGTCACTAACTAACTGTCACAGAAAACGTAAGTGATAAAAGAAAAAATTAAAATTATTGAAAGCTGATTCTAAGGTAAGAAATTCTCAAACAGTTTTATTTTAATTATAAAATCATAAAATACATTTAAAAAAAAAAATAATAACAAAATGAGCGAGAATCAGGCAAATCAAAATAATGACTCTTCAATAAATGATCAGACAAGTAATGTTTCTTCTGAGGCTTCAACAAATATAAACATGAATGATATTTTGCAAAGGGCGTTAAAATCAATTATGAATGAAGGAAATCGGGGAGATATAGTTGGATTTCCTGGTTTTGATCCGGACCACTCAAGAGTAAACATAGACACATGGTGTAAGGACGTAGACATGAGGATAAAGAGAGATAATCTTCAATGTTTTGATGTTATACCAAGAGTTCGAGCGGCATTATTAGGACGCGCTAAAATTTGGTATGAAAAATATGGATTCCAGCATTATGATTGGAGTGATTTACGTGCTTCAATGGTACATGCTTTTTCAAGCGGATCAGATATAATCAGCCAATTAAGAAAAGTTTCAAATTTAGAAAGTTCAGAATTTAATAACTACACCGAATTTGTGATGGAAAAGGTTGCTCAAATCAACAGATTACCATTTTCAATACCAGAAGACAAAATAATAAAAATTGTTATTGGTTGCATTACAGAAACAAGTCTAAGAAATTCATTAACATTTGTAATGCCAACATCCATTCAAAACTTGATTGATCACTTAACTTCAATTAAAGAAAGTCCATTGATGACAAACATGAAGTATAAAAACTTTAATTCATTTGAAAAAAGAAAAAATGTAAATGATCACACCAGCAATTTTAATAAACGTAAGCGAACCGAGAATGAGAAAAGGTGTTTCAGCTGTGGAAAAACTGGTCATGTTCGTATTAATTGTCCAGGAAATAAACTTAATAATAAAGTACCACCTAAAACTGAAAAAAAATGTAAATTTTGTCAAAAAACTGGACACGATGAAGAGACATGTTGGGCAAAAAAAACGTGCCGAAGTAAAAAATATAAATATTTGACATGAACCTCATGCATTAAATAATACAACAGTTGTGGTGGTAAAAAATAAAATATATCATTGTTTATTAGATACAGGATCAGACTGCTCACTAATACGTTCAGATATAGCCACAACTTTGAATCAAAAGAGAACAATCCATTTTCTTTCCGTTTGTGGAATAAGTAATATACCAATCTTGCTCACTGAAAAAATTAATTTATTGGTGGAGTTTGAAGAAATAAATGTAGATGTTACATTTCATATAATAAATTCAGAATATTTAAAATATGATATGATTATAGGAAGAGATATTTTACATGACTCAACTTTAGAAATAGTTGTTAATAAATACGGTTCAACATTGAAGGGAATTTCATCACACTCATGTTTAGTAAATAAAACAGAAACTTTTTTACTATCAGACCATAAAAGCAGAATTAACTCTATTTTAGAAAAATACTCCAAATTTATTGTCCAGGGTTTCCCAAGTACTACTGTTAAATCAGGTTCTTTAAATATAAGATTGTCAAAAGATAATGTCATTAATTATCGTCCTTATCGGATGTCTCTAGCTGAGCGTAATGTTATTTCAGAAATAATTGAAAATTTAAAATCAAATGGAATAGTTCGTGAAAGTGAATCACCTTTTGCTAGTCCTGTAGTCTTAGTAAAAAAAAAGAATGGACAAAATAGACTTTGCATCGACTACAGAGCATTAAACCAAATTACCATTAAAGACCGGTATCCTCTTCCAAGAATCGATGATCAGCTTGATAGACTGTCTGGAAATAAACTTTTTACTTCATTGGACATGGCATCAGGGTTTCATCAGATACCAATTGCTGAAGATTCAATAGAAAAAACAGCATTTGTAACCCCAGATGGACATTTTGAGTACCTTCGCATGCCGTTTGGTCTTGCGAACGCCCCAGCCGTGTTTCAAAGAGCAATCAACAAAGCTTTGGGTGTATTGAAAGATAAAGTCGCTTTAGTTTATTTAGATGATGTTCTGATTCCATCTAAAACAATAGAAGAAGGACTTGACAAATTAGAAATGGTACTGCAAGCATTGACAAAAAATGGATTTTCACTTAATATTGATAAGTGTAAATTTTTGAAAACAAAAATAGAATATTTAGGGCGAGAAGTATCTTATGAAGGTGTTAAACCAAGTAAAACTAAAATTGATGTTTTAGTAAAATCACCTGTTCCATCAAATGTAAAACAAGTACGCCAGTTTATGGGCTTAGCAAGTTATTTTAGAAAATTTATTGCAAACTTCGCTGTAAAAACAAAATGTATAACTTCATTGACCAAAAATAATACGAAATTTGAATGGAATCAAGAATCTGAAGAGGCCAGACAGTATATCATTCAACAATTAACTTCAGAGCCTATTTTAAAAATATTTGATCCAGAACTACCTACAGAGCTTCATACTGATGCAAGTTCGATTGGCTATGGTGCCATTTTATTTCAAAAAAAGAATGGAAAATTACATGTGGTAGCTTATTACAGTCAGGCAACTAAAGTTTATGAAACCAACTATCACAGCTACGAGTTAGAAACTCTTGCTGTTGTAAATTCTGTCAAGCATTTCAGAATATATTTACTGGGTATCCAATTTACAATTGTTACCGACTGCAATGCTTTAAAAGCAACAAAGGCAAAGAAAGATTTACTACCAAGGATTGCGAGATGGTGGATTTATCTGCAGGATTTTGATTTTGATATTGTGTATCGAAGAGGTAAAACAATGTTACACGCAGATTATCTAAGCCGAAATATACCTTCTGTGAGCTGTAATCAGTTAAATAGTTTAACAGACAATTGGTTAAACATAGAGCAACAATTAGATTCAGCTTCGAAAGAATTAATTGATAAATTAAATTCAGAAGATTCAAATACTTGTTCACAATATGTGTTAAAAGATGGTTTATTATATAGAAACCTTAAGAACTCACCTAAATTATATGTACCTCAAAGATGTCGTTTAGCCTTGATGAGAAGATACCACGAAGATAATTGTCATATTGGTTGGGAAAAGACGTTGAATAAAATGCGAGAACATTTTTGGATGCCTTCCATGACCAGAAATATTAAAAAATTTGTGAATGCATGTATAATTTGTTTAGTAGCAAAAAGACCATCAGGGAAAAAGCAATGTGAATTACATCCGATCGAAAAGAAATCAATACCTTTTCACACAATACATGCTGATTATATGGGTCCTTTTCATGAAGAAAACAAAGATAATCAAAAATATTTGTTAATTATTATTGATGCTTTCACAAAGTTTATCATTTTACTTCCATGTAAAACTCTAAATGCTATTGAGACTGTTGAACATTTTAAAAATTTTGTTACATTATTTGGAGTACCTTGTAAAGTTATAACTGATAAAGGAACAAATTTTACAGGTCAAGATTTTAAAACGTTTTGTACATCATATGGAATTGAACATCACACTATTGCTCCGGGTACAAGTAGAGCTAACGGTCAAGTAGAAAAATATGTCGATGTTGTTGCTAATTTATTAAGAACCAATTTAAATACCAACTTAGAGTGGACTACATATGTTGGTCGCATACAATTGGCACTTAATACTACTGTTAACAAAACTACACAGTTTTCTCCAATGAAAATACTTACTGGCGTTACGGTGCGTACTCCAGAAATTAGTGCATTGTTATCTGAATTAAACATAGAACCCGATTATGATGATGTAGAATCTATTCGTGCTTTAGCAGACGATAGATTAAAAGAAAATGCAATTCGCATGAAAATCAGGTTTGATAAAGATAAATGTAAACCTAAAAGACTTGAAATTGGTGCAAAAGTCGTTTATAAAAGTAACCAGATTAGAAAAAGCAAGTTACAGTCTCACTATCGTGGAACGTATGAAGTTGTTGGTATTTTACCTAATGATAGGTATAAATTAAAAAGAGAAGGTTTTAAAACAATAATAGTAGCTGCCAGAGAAGTTATTAAACCTATCAATGAAAATTTTGACGGTACTGAAAAATGATGAAAATTGCATTTGCAGTTCTGTACTTATTTATTACATTTGATTTTCATTTTATGTACTATATTTATAAAATAATAACTTAATTTGAATTTGTTTGATGTAAATTTAAACTATAAAATTTAAAAATTTGATAATTTTGTTTTTGAAACTTTTGGTTTTACTATTGAATTAAATAAAGAAAAAAAGGAAAATTTTTATTCAAATTTATTGTTTAATTGGCAATTTCAGCCAAGCTTAAGATTGCCTCTGAGCTGTGATAAAGTAAGTTGTTATATTCAGCCAAGCTTAAGATTGCCTCTGAGCTGTGATAAAGTAAGTTGTTATATTCAGCCAAGCTTAAGATTGCCTCTGAGCTGTGATAAAGTAAGTTGTTATATTCAGCCAAGCTTAAGATTGCCTCTGCGCTGTGATAAAGTAAGTTATATTCAGCCAAGCTTAAGATTGCCTCTGAGCCGTGATAAAGTAAAGATTATTAAAAAAAAAAAAAAAAAAAAAAAAAAAAAAAAAAAATTTCACTTTGGTAAGTTGTAGAATAAATTAAAATTTGAGATTAAAGGATTCATCGAGGACGATGAATTTTTCAGGATGGCCGTGTTAGAAATCTATTTTTCCTAATAATATTTCTGAGTGTTTTATATAAACTCTTCTAGTCTATATTTTAAATGTATTCAGCTACTACATAATTTGAACAATACATGCTGCTGTCTAAGGGTGTATTTATTTGATATCCAACTTAAATGCTACATGTTGTTTTGTTTTAATGATATTGAAACATGTTATGTAAATGTGTCTGTACGAACGAATTTAGCTGTAGCAAGGAGAAAAGAGTTGCTGGGCTAGAATTCCAAGTCGCTTATTCATTCTAAGGGAATGAGTGATCACGAGTAGATGTGATACAGATTTATTATAATTTTTGTGAAATTTTTCTATCATACATATTTTTTTATTTATAATTTTCACTTATTGCGTTTGCAAAATCCAGTCCGACTGCGCCATTTTTTGGTTCTGCAAAATTCGTTATGTTCGTCCCTTACTTAATTTTAAAACAACAAAAAAAACTACATAGATTTTATTAAAACTTTTGCAAATGTATTTTATCTTACAATGGTTGGTCTAAAACCCAAATTATAACTGTACTTTAATTTTAATTTAATTTGTACAGTTGGAAATAACTAGTTGCAATTACTCGCGATGTCATCATTTTTGATCGCGACAGTAAAATATATTATTTGAAGAAAGAAAAATGTTTTATTGTAATTTGATGCTTTTGTTTACTGGAAAGAACATTTTAAGTAATATCATAAAGTAACATATATATAGAGTATTCACGTAGAACAAAATTCGTTAGTCATTTCTTTTTAAAAATCCCGTCCCATTTTACTCAATATCCCGTCCCATTTTTACTCAACACTCAAAATTCATTTTAAAACTCAAATATTTTTACTTAAAAATTGAGAAGAATTTTTTTTAAGCTCTAGAAAAAAAAAATCATTCATAATTTGAGTATTATGATATTATATGAAGAGTATATGTATATGTATGTACATATTCACATATTTACATTTTTATGCATATTTTTATGAATGTTAAGAAAAATGTATGTGTGTACATATTTTTTTGTAAATGTAATTTTTTTTATGTGATATTTTTCTCTATTTTTTTTTTTATGTATTTTTTATGTATTCTTATTTTGATATTAAGAATTATAATCAATTTAATAAAGGCGGTCATTTTTAAAAGTGTCAAGTGTTTATTTTGTTATGAACATATTATTAAGTTTTAAAATTTGAATTAAAAAAATTGAGGAACAAAATTTACATGTAAGTATTAATTTATAAATTTTCTATTAGAATAAGTATTATATTTTAGACAAAAGCAATTAAAAAAGAAAAATAACATTCGCTACATGACAAGTTATCACTATTAAAGTAATTACATATTTTTACGAAATTTTTTTTTTTTACAAAATTTGAATTTCCAGATATATCCAAATATCTTTTTAAAAAGTTTATTGTATCGACGGTATGATACAAACTTTAACAGGCATTACGGAACTAAGTTCCGAAATATTTTCAACTTATAATAAACACGAATGTTATTATTTACTGTTAGCTCATTTAAATCAGGATGTTTTAGAAAATTTATTTTCTTTGATTCGGTATAGAAATGGATGTAACAATAATCCTTCCGTCCATGAATTTAGTAATATTTTAGCAAAATTAATGTCGGTTAAGTTAATTAATTATAAATTTGAAAGCTCTAACTGTGAAGAAGATGACGCTGAATTTTTAAATATAGACGATTTAAAGGATTATCAATTAGAACAAGATGATTCGGATTCAAATGATCAAATTGATGACGATTTAACTAATTTAGTTAATAATTATTTAGAGGGATTTCAATCTAAAATTTTAGAGGATAATCAAACTGAAGAGTTAAATATTGTTTCAAATAACGCCGAAAGATACATTTGTGGCTACGTTATCTTTAAATTGATAAAAAAAATTTCTTGTGATCAATGTACTTCTTCATTTTTAAAAAATTCTAATGATATATTATTGCTTGATTCGGAGCAATTTATTTATCAAAAAAATTATAAAAATGAATCAGAAATCCTGAACTTGAAAGCTCCAACCGAAAAAATTTTCGAAATTACACAATTTCATATGAGCATATTTGATCACTATTTTTATGAAAATTATCATGAAAAAAATTTAAGGAAAAATATATTTTTATGTTGTTTAGAAGCCACAAAAAAATCTGATAAATATCCTACATGGTTTAGGGAAAATAATGAATGCTACACGCATAAAATAAAGTTTTTAGAGTTACTAATTAATCTTTTGCTAAAAAAGCAAGCAAAATGGTTAAGGGAAAAGCTTTTAAAAAATGACGAAAAAAAAGCTGAGAGTAATCAAAGTAAAATTAAAATATTAAATGCATAACTTATTTTTAATATATTTCATAATATCCGTCTGTCTGTCTATTTGTCTGTTTATTTCCGTCCGTCTGTCTGCATATGTTTGTACGTCTGTCTGTCTATTTGTCTGTTGTTTAAAAATTTTTTCTCATTATAGATTTAGCAAATAAATTTTTGTATGTAATTTGTAATACTTATTTATTAAAATAATTTTTATTTTTTGAATAATTTACTTGAAAATAATATAGGTAATTTTCTTTTCATGAACGAGAAAATTGGATGAACACGATTGAAGTACCTAATCATAATATAATTTTGTAAATATGGAATGTAAATAACTAAATTTAAGTTAATGAATATTTTTGTTTGTTTTCGATAATTTTTTTTAGTCAATGAATTGTTTTGTTTTGTTTATACCTAGGTATGTACATATTTTATATTATATTTTTTTTTTGCTATAAGGGTTTTTTATGCCGAATGGAATATAAAATATTAAAGCTTTTTTATATATTTTTCAATAATGTAATGCAATACTTATTCCATTTGGCTTTTTCCTTTATTAACTAACTTAAGAATTAATAATAAAACAGAATTATTTAAAAAAATATTGAAATTTTATTAAATTTTATATTTTTACCTTTCATGTCCATTTAAATTTTAAAAAAAAAAATTTGAGTCAATCAAAATAACGAACTAAATTCTTCTTAAACGTAAAATTCTTATATATACTTATTAAAATGATAAGATTATTTATGATTTTACAAGCCATACAACTTTTAATAATAAGCTTGTCTGTCGCACATTCATTCAACATTAATATCAAAAGTTACAAATAATAAATATGAAAATAAATTTTTCTATTTTGATTTACAAGAAGAACGAAAAATACACTTAGCTGTTTTAATTTCATATTTCACACATGCATCAATAAAAGATGTAAAATCTCTATTTAGTTTTTTTAATTTCAAATCAAAGTAACGAAAAAAAAGTAAAAAGACCTTAAATATTTTATATGTGTTAATATACCTATACACTATGCATGCAGTATAGATTTAGCTTTTCATACTTTTATATGGAATAAGAAGAATAATGTATAAAAATAAATATGTATCTATGTATGTATATACCCTTCATATAGTTTTTTAAAGGTATATTAATAAATACTCAAAACAAGAAATTGAGAAGAATTTTTTTTTATTTATGAGTTTAAAAACAAATTATTCTCAATTTTTAAGTAAAAATAATTGTTATGAGAATAATTTTTGAGTACTGAGTAAAAACGAAAAATATTTTTTAAAAAAATTGGTAAAAAAATTTTACTCTACGTGAATACTCTATATTATATGTTACTTTATGGTAATATAGAAATAATATAGAATTTTAACTGAACGGATTTTAAAAGTTAAGAATTTAAGTTTACAGGATAGACGACTTGTGTATGGACCTATTGAAATAAGTTTTTATTATAAGCGATTTAGCTGTCGGTGTTAAACAATATGATTTTAAATATTTCTTAAGTATAGATTCGCATATTACTACGCTATTAAGATATAGATTATTTTAACATTGTTCTATATTTAAAATTTAAGTTTATATTGATTTGTTAAATTTGTGTGTAAACATTTATTTAATTGATATAAATATCCATGTCTGTTCTTAATTCATATTTAAATTTTAAATTGAAGTCATTGCCAAACAGTTTTAGAAGTAATTTCAATAAATATTATTATTAATAAAATCAAACAAAACAAGTATATAAACAGTAAGTTGGTACAACCGACTTAGAAATACCCTACAACTCTTTGTTTGAAATTTAATGAGAAGTCTATCTGCCATTTTAAAACCATAAAAGCTTTTATTAGTTTGCTCATAAGACATAGCCAATGAGTACATAATCTAATAAATATATATATAGAGTGTTGAACTAGCACAAAAAAATGGTCATTTTTTTCTTTGCTTTGCCCAGTTTAAGAATAAGAAAAACATAAAAACAAATTATATTGACTTTTCAACTGTCAAATAGACGTATTTTTTTGCGCTCTAAATAAAATTTTATAAAATTTTAAAAATATATTAAAAAATTTAAATTAAAATATTAAAAAAAAAAAACAAAAACAAAATTTAAAATAAGATTAAAAAAAGAAAAGGAATAATAAACGAGGAACATTATAGTTGCCCTTTTCAACTTTTAGATACCCATGTATACCCATTACGATGTATAAAACAAAATAAACCTTTATTTATTTCCCTTATGCTTTTATATACAGTATCGCTCATAACTCATAACGCTCATAGCACCCCCTTTATAAAAAAATCAAATAATAATAATAAATTAAAAATTTTCACTGTTATTATTGGTCAAATGGTAAAAAAATATATTTTATTTTTAAGTTTTTTTATCACTAATTTATTTTATATTAAAATTTAAATCAACAATTCGTAAAAACAATTAAACAAAATAAAAGAAAAACAAAACGTTCGTTCACATATAAAAATATTGAGTTCAAAACTAAAGCACCTCCTATTTAAAATATTAAAAATACCGCTATTTCCATAGATTAAGTTAACTGATAAGACTTTTAGTAATGAATTTATGTCTTAGAACAAGAGTATAATAATTGAAATTTATATCTACAATTTAGTGTTAATGTAAAAAAAATAACAACTAGATCTCATAATATGTCTCAAAATAAATACAGTGATGAATTGAAATCGAGAATAATTGTTTGATTTTCAAACAGGATTATCTCGCCATATATTAAGTGAGAAATATTTTATAAATAGCCCTGTGATATAAATATTAATTAAAAAATATAAAGAAACCAAAAATGTCGATTTTAAGCACTCTGGCGGCAGAAATAGAAAAAAAACTATTAGTGACGACAAAATCATTAAAAAACCATAAAATGATCAAAAAGATCCTTCAATATGTTCGCGTGATATCCGAAAACATTTGAATTTCACATTAGTGACAGCTCGATTAAAAGAAGTGCTTTAGAATTTAATTTTCGGAGTTATCGTTTAGCGAGAAAATCTCATATTTTAGAAAAACTCGAAGAACTAGATTAAAATTAGCTAAAGAACATCTGAATTGGAATATTTCAAAATGGAACACTGTTCTCTTTTCTGATGAATCGAAATTTGAAATGAAATCAAATGGTATAAGACATGCGCCACGTCCAAAAGGCAAAGATTACACCCTAAATATTGCGTGCCTACAGTAAAATTCGGTGGTGGAAATATTATGGTCTGGGGTTGTTTTTCTGGGTTCGGTATTGGACCAATTCATCACGTAGAACAAATAATGGTTCGTTTTGTGTAAGTCGATATTTTATATACGTAATGTTTCCACATGCTGAAGAAGAAATGCCATTGAAATGGCGATATCAGCAAGATAATGACCCAAAATATACAAGTTATGGGGTGAAAAACTGGTTTCAAGAAAATAAAATTGAAGTTTTCGAGTGGCCTCCACAATCTCCGGATTTTAATCCCATAGAAAACTTATGGGAAATAGTAGATCAGTGCCTAAATCTAAGAGACTGTATCAATAAAAGTAGGTTATTTAACGTAATAAAAAAGAAATGGCACAACGTATCGTCAATTATGATTAATAATTTTATTTCTTCAATTTCCAAAAGACTGGCTGCCGTAATCCAAAACAATGGATGTTGGACAAAATATTAACTTTATTTTTTAATTTAAATTTGCTAAAATCTATAAAAACGGCGGTATTTTTAATATTTTTATAATATTTTTACAGGGGGGTGCTTTAGTTTTGAACTCAATATTTTTATATATCAACGTATTTTTTGTTTTTCTTTAATTTTGTTTAAATGTTTTTACGAATTGTTGATGTAAGTTTAAATATAAAATAAATTAATGATAAAAAAACTTAAAAATAAAATATATTTTTTTACCATTTGACCAATAAAACAGTGAAAATTTTTAATTTAATATTATTATTTGATTTTTTTGTATAGGGGGTGCTATAGTTATGAGCGATACTGTATATTAAAAAAAATATAAAAAAGTAAAAGAGTTAAAAAAAATTTAACCCCTTCTCCCATATTTTTTGCTTCAAAAAAAAAAAAAACAATTTCTTATCTTATAATTTTTGCTTAAAAAAAAAAAAATTGGCCCCCCCTAAACTTTGGTCCAAGTGATGTCCAACTTTGCCTAATAGCTTGCCCTATTACTTTACCTGTCCAGTTTTAATTTTAACATCGTAGCTTCATTAGATTCACAGTTTTCAATTCAATAACTTGTTATTGTAATAATAAGTTATTGAATTGAAAACTGTGTATGGCATTTGCCTGATAATGTGGCCGTAAAAATTTGAAACTTCATATAAGTGCTCAATTCATTATGTAACTAACTGTGTGTAATTTTCATCCTCGTAGTATAATTAGCTCTAAAGAAATTCATATTGGTGCAAATAAGTTGTATGGCAACCCCCCGAAAATGGGGCCGTAACATTTTGGAACTTAATATAAGTGCTCGATCCATTTTATAACTAACCGTGTGTAATTTTCATCCTCGTAGTATAATTAGTTTTGAAGAAATTCATATTGGTGCAAAGAAAGTGTATGGCAGCCCTCCGAAAATGATGCCGTAACATTTTGAAACTTCATATAAGTGCTTGATTCATTATAAAACTAACCGTGTGTAATTTTCATCCTCGTAGTATAATTAGTTTCTTAAAGTTTTTAGTGGTTTAAGTTTTTGAGTTATCGTGCTGACAAACGGACGGACGGACAGACAGACACACATAGCTAGATCGATTTACTTTTCGATGCTGATCCGATACGTACCCTTGACGCTATATATAGATCGTCTACATCGATGCGTTACAAACGGAGGAGCAACATTAATATATCCGATGTCATATATGTATGCATGGGTATGAAAATTAAAATGGTAAAGCAGTGGGAAAAATGTAAAAAATCTTTATCTGCCTAATCAAAGGCACTTAAATGCAAGGTTTTTCAAATCAACAAAAAGGAAATGCAATATTGAAGTAGCTGGCCTACTATCGGGCCTAAAAAATTTTCAATTTTGCACAGTATTCCAAAAATTAAATATAAATATACCTGATGAAAATTTATTCACCATTACACTATTACAAAATCTTATTTATTCGTAAATCGAATATATATTATTTATTGGTTACATGTATCAAATATTCAAACTTTTATATATGAATTTGTTTTTAATTTTATTTTACTACGGATTAAGTATGTATACAAAATGTTTAAAAAAAATTAGAATAATGAGAGATAAGAAAAATATTTATATGTATTCAAATAAAGCACAAATAAACAAGTGACGAAAAAAATGAAGGGTTTGTAAAAAAACACATTTTCAAAATTATATTGTGTTAAAAACTGTTTTTAATTTTGGAAACTAATATATATAACTAAGTCACCGCTTACTTGTAGAAAAAGTAAACTTATAATTTTTAAGTCCAAAGAGTCCTTCAATGGGGAAGGTTGCCACATTTGTCAAGGATCTAATCTCACTAGGCATTAAGCCAAAATTTGGAATGTTACCTAGAATTTTACTATTAAACAAAAATGGGTAAAACTGGGAGACGCTTCCTTCAATTTAAAGAACTCCTTTCAAATTTAAGAAAAACCCTTAACATATGTTAAAACATAATGCTGGACCTTTAAATTTTGTTTATTAATATATTGCTTAAAAATAGCAAAATTTAAATTTTGGACCCCTTACAACTCTTAAACTGGGACGAAACAAAAAAATTTTCTTAAACGACTCCTTCTAATTTCTGAGGATCTAACATCTCCCACAATTTCTCCCAAATTTCAAGTTTCTAGATTGAGCAGAAGTTATGAAGAGCCAAAAATTTTGCAAAACTTAATTTTAGATAACGGTAAATTTTAACACCGTATGGTAACCCTATACATTTGGCTTTTAAAAGTTTGTGAAGTTTATAAAAACTGCTGCCTTTTACCTTTTTCAGGTTGAAAATATACCTTATCGAACTTTTGCTATAACTATTTAAATATAGGGCTATTTACGGCTTTGAGAGGCTGTATTTTTAAGTCAGTAAGTAAAAAGAAACGGACGGACGAACAGATTGAAACTATATAGGCACATCTTTATAAAATTATTAGAAAATGTCCTAAAAACTAATGACTCTATGTCTAATATATAAAGGAGAAAATTTGTTTGTTTGTCCAGGATTCACGTGAAAACCACTGGTCCGATTGTCACAAAATTTTGACGGAATAATTCTGAGAGCTCGGGGGTGACATAGGCTATGTCACATTTTTATAAGTCAACAGGCTCCAGAGCCGTTTTAAGCTTTTTCGTTTTTTTGCTGTCGAGTCCAAACGGTTTGACCGATTGACTTGAAATTTTGCACAAATGTTCCTCTTAGAAACCGGAATTTGGTTTAAATTTGGTTGAAATGAATTAACCCATTTCGGCCTGGCGGGCTTCCAAAAAATTTTGTGTTTCCGATGTGTGTCCAATTTTACAGGTTGATTTTGAGTTCAAAAAAGAGGCTGCAAAAAGTTTTTGTTAAGTTCGATTAACCCGTTTTCCACAACGACACCATGAAATTTTCTATAAATTTTATTTGCTTAAACGATTAAAAGAATTTTATTGAAAATTTGCACCAGCATTTTAATTATAAAAACACACTGGCTTAATTTGGTTTTGACCTGTTTACGCGTTTTTCACAAGGACTCAATGAAATTTTCAAATTTTTGGTATTAACGCAAGTTAACCTTTATTCCAAAAGCTCATTTAATTAATAATCATTAAATAGTCTCAACTAGTGCAAAAGTTAAATGAGATAATATTAATAATAATAAAAATAAAGTTTATAAAGGATCCGAATAATAATATCTTTAAATTTAAATAACGTAAGTCTTTGTTTTTTATCTATTTTTCAGTTGTTGCTTTTTAAATATATATTTCAGTGTAAAATTGCAGTTTTCTTCAAATAAAATCTAAAATCAAAAAATTTAATTTCGTATATATTATGCTTAAATACATAGTATTTTAAAACAGTTTTTCCAAAAATGAAGCCTACATTTCTCTCATAAAATCATAAAAAAACGAGGAAGAGCGTAGTAGAACTTTCAGGTAAGTACAAAACAAAATATAAGTTGAAAAGCAAATTTCTAAACCTTTTCTATATATCCACTTTATTTTATGCAAACGCTGGCAATTCAAGAAAACTCCTATTGACATAATGGCAAATTTATTATACCCTTTGACCAATAGTCAAACGGGAATAATAATACTTATATGTAAACTAGCTATTATCCGGCGCACATTGACCCGCCACTTAATGGTGTTCTAATTTAAGATGATGTTATTGAAAAAAGTTAACACAAAAATTACACATGGACTACATGTTTATTTTAAAATGTAATAAAGAAATTAATTAAAATGCTTTTTTTAGAATTATTCTTGCAATTTTTCAAAAAATTTATCAAGTTTCATTTGGAACTTTTCATAATAATTAAATAATAAGAAAAATAAAAATTTTAATTCAGTAACATTATTCACCAGAAACCCACCATCCTCAACTCTTTCGTCAAGGAGCACCAAATTTTCAAGAACCGCCACGTACAGAAAAATTAGAGATAATCGTTCAAACTGTTTTGCAAGCTGTTTTTTAAAGTTGTTGTTTCACAATCGGTTAAAAGAACTCAACTAAACATTTTTTTAAACATTCCCCTAATTCAAAGAAGTTCGACCTACTTTCAAAAATTGGACGTAATTTACTTACAAAATTTTTTTTTTTAACAATCGTCGAGTCGGCATGGGTTTAGAAATTCCAAGTATGTTAATAGAGTGAACTCCAGTCTCAAAGAGGAACACATGTACAAAATTTGAAGTCAATTGGTTAAATCATTTCTAATTTATAGCAAAGCAACGAAAACATCTTTAAAAGGCTGTTGGGTCACACCAGCATAACGGAACTCCAAAAATATTTCTTTATACTATGTCCATAGTAGTTTTCTTGAATTACCAACGTTTGAATAAAATATAGTCGGTGTTTTAGAAAAGGTTTAAAAATCTGCTTTTCAACTTATATTTTGTTTTGTACTTACCTGAAAGTTGCACTATACTCTTCCGCGTTTTTTTATGATTTTATAAGAGAAATGTAGACTTCTTTTTTGGAAAAACTGTTTTAAAATAATAAGTATTTAAGCATAATATATACGAAATTAAATTTTTTGATTTTAGATTTTATTTGAAGAAAACTGCAATTTTACACTGAAATAAATATTTAAAAAGCAACAACTGGAAAATAGATAAAAAACAAAGACTTACGAAAAAATGTAGAGAAGGAAAATGTTACGTTATTTAAATTTAAAGATATTATTATTCGGATTCTTTATAAACTTTATTTTTATTATTAATTATATTATCTCATTTAACTTTTGCACTAGTTGAGACTATTTAATGAACGCAAAAAAATTAGTCTTATTAATTTAGTAAGCTTAATAATAAACGTTAACTTGCGTTAATACCAAAAATTATGAAAATTTCATAGAATTTTTGTGCAAAATGCGTAAACAGGTCAAAACCAAATTAAACCTGTGGGTTTTTAATTAAATAATTAAAATGCTGGTACAAATTTTCAATAAAATTCCTTTTTTCTCAAAAATTTGTGTCAGCCTCTTTTTTAAACTGCAAAATCACCCTGAAAATGTACACAAATCGGAAACACAAAATTTTTGAAAGCCAGGCCAGGCCGAAATGGGTTAATTTATTCCAACCAAGTTTATACAACTAATTCTAAACTAAGAGGAATATTTGTGCAAAATTTCAAGTCAATCGGCGAACCGTTTTAACTCGACATCAAAACGAGGAAGAGTGTAGTAGAGTAAACTGTGTCAACTCTGGGATACCCGTAAGACCGTAACATATACATTATATCATCAGGTTAATTACTTTTGGCAAAATTTCAAACATACAGCTTTATTAAGTGTAGTGGAATACTCACATAAAATAAGAGTATTTGCAGCTACTCGAACCCAATGCACTAGACAAACCAAATTTTGCAGAAACTTTGGCCATAAAACTAAACTACTTTTGGCAAAATTTCAGACACGCAGCTGTAATATATACAGAGTAATACTCATATAAAAAAGAAGTTGTATGGCAGCTATCCGAACCCATGGACCAAAATGGCTGGATTTAAATAGCGATGACGGCTATTGCAAAAAAACGAATTTGCGAAAATTTCAAGATCCTAGCTCCTTTAGTTTTTCAGTTATCATGTGGACGGACGGACGGATGGACGGACAGACGGACGGACTGACGTACGGACATACATAGATAAATCGATTTATTTTTCGATTCTGATCCGATCCATACACTTGAGTCTATATCTTATTATATTTTGAATATTTTGAAATACTACTTTGCTTATAAATGAAGCCTCAAAAAAATATTTGTGGAGTTCCGTTAATCCATTGCGGCACAACATCTTTTTATAGGTTTTGTCGTTGCTTTGCTATATATTAGAAATGATTTAACCGATTCTTCAAATTTTGTAAATGTATTCCTCTTTGAAAATGAAGTTCACTATACTAATAGACTTGCAATTTGTTAACCCCTGCCGACCCGACGATTGCTTAAAAACAATTTGTAACTAAATTACATTAAATTTTTGAATGTAGGTACAACTTCTTTGAATTAGGGGAATGCTTAAAAAAATGTTTTGTCAAGTTCTTTTAACTAATTGCGAAACAAAAACTTTAAAAAACAGTTTGCAAAAAAAACTCTAATTTTTCTATACGTGGTGCTTCTTGACAATTTGGTGCTCCTTGACTTGCCATTATGTTATTATACTATGTCAAAAGTAGTTTTTTGAATTGCCAACGTTTGAATAAAATATAGTCGATTGTTTAAAAAAGGTTTAAAAATCTGCTTTTCAACTTATGTATTGTTTTGTACTTACCTAAAAGTTCGGTCTTCCTCGTTTTTTTATGATTTTATGACAGAAATGTAGGCTTTTTTTTTAGAAAAAATGTTTTAAAATACTAAATAAATCTAATAAAGAAAGCAAAATATATACCCTTGTTTTTTTTTATTAACTAGAGGAATTCCCCATTTGTTATTAAGAGGATAATCGCTGGTATCAAAATGTGAATAACAATCCTGTTTCATAATTTTATATATATCCATATGCTTGATCTCATAAATTAGAGAATCTTTGTCTGTGTAACATATATTGCAACTCTTTCCAAATTTAACTTCCATATAATTATAATGAAAATTTTATATAGTTGTTTTCGCCAAATGAAGTATACACATACCAACATAAATCGGTTTATTGAAGTTTACTTCAGTTTTATTCAATTCAATAACAACCAGATTTTCATCAAAGATTGTGGATGATTTAAACTGTGGTTTTGAAATTAATGCTTCAACTCCCCTCCGTTACCAACTCAAATGTTGAATATTTTGGTACATTCTCCAATTTTCCCAAAGACAACGTTGTTCATTAGCTTAAATAAGTTGTTCCAAACAGTATGGTAGATCTTTATGTAAATCATGAATTTCGTTTGGATACTGTGTATCAACTTTTAAAATGTATCCAACAGGTGAATCATCTTCTTTGTCTTTAACAGTAAATTTTTCTAAATTTTCTATCCATTTGAAACCGCTATGAGGTAGAGGTCGCGACAGTGCCTATCCATATTGATTATTTGCATCACAATACATTAAATAAGATGGTGGTTATGATGAATCATAATTTGCGAAATATTTATTGTTGGCTTTAGAATATCTCTTAGAACTTTGACTAAGACCAGTACATATACCTCCCTCTATAAACATAACCATATCTTTATCAGTTACTAATTCTAATGTAATGTTAGTATGTTTTAACATTGCATCCCATGCAATTCTTGGAAATGTGAAATAATGCGTAAGATCCAAACCATAATTTATTATACATTTTGAGCGAAATTGTTCAAAAGTGTTACCCTTATATAACAATAAAACATCTTGTTTTAGATATAAATCCGTATAATCTCCCAAGTTTTGAATGTTAAAATCATACCATACTATATTAGCATGATTATATTCAACTAATGAAATGTTAACATCCTATTTTATTATAAAAATTATTTAGTTTTGGTAAACATGTTTCAGAAAATTTACCTCATCATTCATATAATCATATGGGTAAATTCCTTTACGTTTTAATAAATCAAATTGTTTCTCTGTAATATTCATAAATTCTGATTTTAAAATAGGAAATGTTTTTAACAGCGATGCTAAAGTATCTAAGCTGCTGCTCATAATTCGAAAAGAGTCGATATCGGTATTTACCTGTTAAATGACTATGATCACGAACTTTCTTATAATCAGCAATAAGCTGTTTTCCACATATATGACAGAGTTTTGATGCTTTAAATTGTAAAATTTGTTCTTCAGTTAATGTATTCATCGCTAAATCACAAAGGAAAGCAAATCTTCAGCAAATTGTTACAATTCTTGAGGAAACCACTCGATACAATTCTTTCCACGAAATGATTTGTAGAATGATAAAGTAGCATCATACGAACATTTAACATAGTAGCCTACACAACATGGTGTAAGCTCTTGATATTTATTTTTTTCATTGCATTCTTTTAATATGCATTCTAAGTCTGCATATATTACAAAAGGTGACTCAATTTTATGTTGATGGTTTTTAAGTCTAGAAAGATTTAAAAATTTACTCACTCTCTGAGGAAAAATTATCATATCTCTCAGAATAATAATTACTGTATACTGTATTCTCGTAAGAGCATTCTTTGTTCAATTCTTTTTCAGTTTGATTTCAAGACACATTTTCAGTGAGGAAGTTTATAAAACAAATAACAAATAGGTGAGTAAAATTTACTCATGGTTATCTTTAAAGTATATTTTTTTTAAAACGACATGTGCTTGTTTTGATTTGTATACTTCTAGCATTTTGTGTTGTATTACTAATAATTTTGGCTGGAATAATCAAAAAGAGATAGAAAATATATTAATAGAAAGTAGCGACGATGAAGATTCCGATAATTTTCAGTTTGAGTTATCAGAATCAGAAGATGAAGTCGATTATATAAATCGGGAACAAGATTTTGAAATTATGTTACAAAATGCTTTTGATGAAGTTGATACAAATCGGTATTAGTATTAGTACCACTCTCTGATGTACCAGAAATTTCATTTCTGCAGATCAGCATCCTGGTATTTCTGATAACCAATACCCTCTTCAACCGGATGTTGAAGAGATGAAGTGTAAAGGGAAGGATTACCAGTTTCAAAAAAAGGGGAAGGATAATCAAACCTGTACATTCATCTGGAACTAAATTACCGGGAAGAAATATTGTACATGTAAGACCAGGACCAACAAGTCAAGCTAGAACTGCTGCTTCACCTGTGGAATGTTTTAATATATACTTTAAAATAATCTTAAATCTAATATATAAAGAAGTCAATAGGTTGCGGCTCCAGAGTCGTTTTAACGTTTTTAGGTTTGACCGTTTGACTTGAAATTTAGCACAAGTCTGATGTCTCAGCAATCAGAATTAGTTGCATAAATTTGGTTGGAATTAATTAACCAATTTGCGTGTTTCCGATTTGTGTCCAATTTCCAGGGTGGTTTCGCAGTCGAAAAGAGAGGTTGACAAAAATTTTTTTTTAATTCGGTTAACCCGTTTGGGCACGACGACGACATGAAGTTCTTTATAAATTTTATTTGATCAAACGCATTTTAATTATAAAAGCCTACCGGGTTAATTTGGTTGTGACCTGTTTACGCGTTTTGCACAAAGATTCAATGAAATTTTCTAATTTTCGGTATTAACGCAAGTTAACCTTTATTCCAAAAGCTCACTTAATTAACAAGACAATTTTTTTTTATACCCTACACCTATAGAATAGGTAAAGGGGTATATTAACTTTGGTATGGTGTTTGTAACCACCTAAAGGAAGCGAGCTAGATATGGAAAAGTATATATATTTGTGGTCAGCGTGACCGCCTGAGTCGATATAGCCATGTCCGTCCGTCCTTCTCTTCGTCCGTCCGTCCGTCCGTAGGCACGATAACTCAAAAAATAATGGAGCTATCTTGATGAAATTTTAACTGTAGATTACTAGGACTGAAAGTACGGCGGGGATTGCATATGGGCGAAATCGGCCCATGGATTTGGATTCTGAACCTTTTAATCGATCGAAGGGCTAACGAACATATATAAAAAATCACGATAACTCAACAACTAATGAAGCTATCTTCATCAAATTTGTGCTGTAGGTTACTAGTAATGAAACTACTTCGGGGATTGCGTAAGGTCGGGATTGAACCATGGGTTCGGAACCTAGAACTTTTTGATCGAATTTAGGCCAAACGAGCATAATTCCGAAACCAATGAAGATAGAACCTCCAAATTTGGTATCAGGGTGTCCTTTCCTATTTCCTAAGTGTCTTGTGAATTTGGGTCCCATTGGAGTACTGGGTCGGGTACCAGCCCCACATTTCCGAAGACCTTAAAGCATATCTTTAAAATTAATAAAGATAACAACTTGAAAAAATGTAGAAGCTTCCAATTTGCCACAAGGGTGTTCTTTACTATCTCTTGCGTGTTCCCTTAATTTGGAATCAATTGGAAAGGTGGTTCAGTACCCCTCTCAGACCTCCCAAGTTTTAAAAGCTTATAATCGAAATTACTAAAAATAGTTACTTAAAATTAAGATAGACCGTTTAAATTGTGTACAAGGGTTAACTAGTACTATAAGTAAAACGCGGGCTGTATAAGGGCAAAATCAGCCCATGGGTTCGGATTCTGGACCTTTTAGTCGGTGTCAGGGCTAACGAACATATATTAAAAATCACGATAACTCAACAACTAATGAGGCTATCTTTATGAAATTTGTGTTGTAGGTTATTGGTAATGAAACTACGGCGGTGATTACGTACGGTGAGGATTGGACAATGGGTTCGGAACTGAGAACTTTTTGATCGAATTTAGGCCAAACTAGCGTAATTCCGAAACCAATGGAGATATAACCTTCAATTTTGGTATCAAGTTGTCCCTTCTTATTGCGTAAGTGTCTTTGAAATTTGGGCCCCATTGGACCAGTGGGTCGGAGACCAGCCACTCAGTTCCGAGGACCTTAAAGCATATTTTCGAAATTAATAAAAATAGTAACTTGAAATAAAAGTAGAAGCTTCAAATTTGGCCCAGGGTGTTCTTAACTATTTCTTCCGTGCCCCCCTAATTTGGGATCATTTGGACTGGTGGTTCAGGACCTATCTTAGACCCCCCAAATGTGTAAAAGCTTATCATCGAAATTAATAAAACTAGTAACTTAAAATTAAGATAGAACGTTACAATTGTATACAAGGGTTAACTACTATTGAAAGTATGACGGGACTGCATATGGGCGAAATCGTACCATGGTTTCGGATTATGGAACCCTTGAAAAGTTCAAGGACTAAAAAACATATATCTTAAAAACACCATAACTCAAAAAATAATGCCGGTATTTTGATGAAATTTAAACTCTAGGTTACTAGTTATGAAAGTACCATGGGAATTGGTTCTGGTCGAGTTTAATTTCAAAGCCAAAGAATATATTTCCTATGTCCTATATGTCTCCGAAATCTAGACTTAATTGTAATGGTTCTGCTATGTTCAAAGGAACTTGCTGCATTTATGTAAAATTTATTTTTATATTTAAATGAATTATATGAAAAGGTCTAAATTTGTAATTGTATTTTAGAAATACATTTATTGTTTATTTTGCGTTTATAAGCTTTTCTATTAGGTATATAAACTAACCATTTAAAATAATTGCAATTTTGAAAAATTTGGATTAGTAAATATATTATGCTTTGATTTTTTTTTTATCACAAAATTTAATAATTAGAATTTTTTCATTTTGTAATTGAATTGGAATAAATATATTTTCATTTATTTCAAGTTAGTTGTTTTTTAATATTTTTAAATAGATAAATTAGCAAAAATTTGTAATATTTTTTAATAGATAGTGTAATTAGAAAATGTTTTTAGTATTATAAAGTTAATTTGGTTAGCTATGTCTTACGATCAAATTAATAACAGCTGTTAAATGGTGTTAAAATGACTTATGGATATGTCCTTAAATTTGAACCAAATAGGTGTAGGGTATTTCTAAGTCGGTTGCACCGACTGACTGTTTCTTTACTTGTTTCTCTCCTCAAATAGTGCAAAAGGTGAATGAGATAATATTAATAATAATAAAAACGAGAAATAGTGTAGTAGAGTAGATTGTGTAAACTCTGGGATACCCATATGACCGTAACATATACATTATATCATCCGGTTAATTACTTTTGGCAAAATTTCAAACATGCAGCTTTATTAAGTGTAGTGGAATACTCATATAAAAGAAGGAGTTGTATAGAAGCTACTCGAACCCCCTGCAATATACCAACCAAATTTTGTTGTAACTTTGGCCATTGCACTAAACTACTTTTGGCAAAAATTTCAGACACCCAGCTAATAAATAATAAAGATTTTCAATTTTGAAAAATTTGGATTAGTAAATATATTATGCTTTGATTTTTTTTTTATCACAAAATTTAATAATTAGAATTTTTTCATTTTGTAATTGAATTGGAATAAATATATTTTCATTTATTTCAAGTTAGTTGTTTTTTAATATTTTTAAATAGATAAATTAGCAAAAATTTGTAATATTTTTTAATAGATAGTGTAATTAGAAAATGTTTTTAGTATTATAAAGTTAATTTGGTTAGCTATGTCTTACGATCAAATTAATAACAGCTGTTAAATGGTGTTAAAATGACTTATGGATATGTCCTTAAATTTGAACCAAATAGGTGTAGGGTATTTCTAAGTCGGTTGCACCGACTGACTGTTTCTTTACTTGTTTCTCTCCTCAAATAGTGCAAAAGGTGAATGAGATAATATTAATAATAATAAAAACGAGAAATAGTGTAGTAGAGTAGATTGTGTAAACTCTGGGATACCCATATGACCGTAACATATACATTATATCATCCGGTTAATTACTTTTGGCAAAATTTCAAACATGCAGCTTTATTAAGTGTAGTGGAATACTCATATAAAAGAAGGAGTTGTATAGAAGCTACTCGAACCCCCTGCAATATACCAACCAAATTTTGTTGTAACTTTGGCCATTGCACTAAACTACTTTTGGCAAAAATTTCAGACACCCAGCTAATAAATAATAAAGACATTTTTTTAAAACAATTTTTTTTCTTTGTCACAACTAATTCTTTAACTGCAAGTCCTTTTTTTAATAAATTATTTATTCTGCGGCAAAAAAAATTGCTACAGTCTTCTAAAAAATTTTGTTGGTTCTTTATGAATAAGGTTGGTAATCACCCTGGTTATTATGCATCCATTGAATGCTGATCGCGCATCTTTTCATTTAACCTTATTGCTAACATAATTTTTTCCTTTTCGATTAATTGTAATATATCCACCCGTTTTTATTCTCAATACCTTTAATTGTGTCCGATAGCTTTGGATCAATTGCATTACAGTAATGATGTGTGCACCAATAGATTTATCTTCCTTTAATGCCGCTGTAAACGTTCTTAGACTGCTATTCTTTGACAAACTTCTCCACTAACGCACTATTTTGTCGAGGTTTTTCAAAAGCAGCTTTAGTAGCGAACCATAAATCATCAAAACTCATTTTTATTTTTAACTAGCAGATTTACTCGACGTTGCTCGGGAGGTTGCAAATTGTAAAAAAGCAAGTTTCGGTCAATTTTTGGAAGGGTTCAAAAACTTTGGTTGAAAAGAAAGCCTCAAAAAATATTTGTGGAGTTCCGCTAACTCATTGCGGCATAAAAGCTTTTTATAGGTTTTTTGCCGACCGACGCCTGATTGGCAATTGCTGTCCGACAATTCTACGAAAAAAAATTTTGGAAATATTACGTTACGCAGCGTCACCATGCTTCCTAAATCATTGAACTGATTTACTTCTCCAATTTGGCTTTTTTCTAGTAGAATTTGCTAATATGTGGAGTGCTCTGTATGCATGATTTTTGTCTTAGCTGTATTTATTTTTAGATCAGCTCGTTTGCCATATGTTTTCAAGTTTTGGCATATTTCGTTCAGACCACTTCTTGTTTGTGCCATCAAAACTACATCATCAGCATAATCTAAGTGGCTTAAATTTTTTCCTAGTCGCCACTGAATGCCATACTTCTCATCTACGCCTACGGTTGCGGTTAAAATTTTGTCCATCGCAACCAAAAATAATATAGGTCAAAATATACAACCTTGTCTTACACGCTGCTGCACCTCAAACGAATCAGTCAACTGTCCATTGTGTAAGACTCGACACTTCGCATTTTCGTAGGATTCCTTAATAATAGCAAAAATTTTCTCCGGGATACCACACCTACAAAGAGCTCTTCATATATACTCGCGGTTTAAACGTTTAAAAGCTTTCTCGAAGTCTACAAACATAAGATGTAGCGGAGGCCCGAACTCTGTTGATTGCTCCAATATTATTCGGACTGTGTTGATATGGTCAACACAATAGTGATCATTGCGGAAGCCAGCTTGATGTCTTCTCAATATATTTTCAATCCTGCTTTTGATCCTTTCGAGTATAATATTTGCCATTATTTTCGAGAAAACAGATAACCGCGTATGCCGTGCCAGTTATTGCAATGCTTCAGGTTACCTTTTTTTGCCAGCTTAACAATAACTCCTTCTCTCCACTCATTCGGGTACTTTTCTTCTTCTCATATAACCTGAATCAATGGAAGAAGTATATCTGCCGTTGCGGGGATCTCTGCTTTTAGAAGTTCGGCGGATATTTGGTCAATTCCTGCAGCTTTGTTATCTTTCAAGAGCGAAATGGCACTTTCGATTTCAGGTTTCGTGGGTGGTCCTGTACTAATACCCCAGTGGGATCGACGCCACTCAGGTTCTTCAGGTCAACTCAGAGATTGCAGATTGCTGTATAAAATTTTCGTTTAGCAAACGGAAAAAGTAGTCTTTCCACCTCCGTAATTGATCATCCATCGACACCAGAAGCCTTCAATCTTCGTCCAAGATAGTATTTTGCTGCTTTGTTAAATGACCTGAAAGAATTTTTGTTATCTAATATAAGGCTTTGTCATCACCTCTTCTTTCTGCTATCTCTGCTTCCGTAGCAAGGTTTTCTATTTGTTTCTTCTGTCTCGTCTTGCACTTCTCTGCGCGATTTTATGTCCTCTGTTATACTCGTTGCGAAGCTCACCTAATAGCCGCGGATCCTGTTCAGAGTTTATGTTGTTTTTCAGCTCTTTACGTCTGGCTATGTTGTCCCACGAAATTCGTGAGATCCATGGGGCTTTTTTCCGCGATAATCGGGGTCTTGCTTCTCTTCCAGTTTCTATAAATGATTGTTTTACTTTATAATTTATCTGCACTCCCAAATCCGATGTGCAGTTTACATTGACTGGAGAAGTCAAAGGAGGATTCACCATATTACTATGATTACCCCTTGGGGAAATATCCATTTGCATTTGTGTTCATGTTTGCATATTTTATACAGTTAGTGTTTTATGAGATATAGTTGATAACACCATAAGCTCATGTCTTTAGGCACACTTGCCTTTTGGATGAACAGACACATCTCACACACGTTTATATAGCGAGGCCCTTGTTTTAGACAGACAACCGCTTGGAGCCGCCAATTCTTGGTGCAGACGCTCCTAAATCCAGCCTATTTTTTGAATACATAAGACTCGACACGCCAAAATTCGTTGGTTTGTCGATCCTACTTACTCCAACTGGGTTGGGTACCAGATCTACCCGTTGGATTGCTCGACGTAACAGGGGGGACCAAAGTGAAGGTGAGGTTTGTCTTGGTGTAGTAGAGGCTAAGCCAACGTACCAGGATACCCGTCAGCTGTAATCGCATACTACACCCATTGACCCTAAAGAGCTATCCAAAAGAGACACTCCATAGAACACACCCCATAATGTGAAATATGGTATAATAAATTTGCCATTACGTTTTAGACGATGAGGAGGGGGGGTAAGATATAGACTTAAGTGTATGGATTGGATCAGAATCGATTTAGCTATGTATGTTCGTCTGTCCGTCCGTCCGTCCGTCTCTCCGTCCGTCCGTCTGTCCGCATGATAACTTAAAAACTAAAGGAGCTAGGATCTTGAAATTGTCGCAAATTCGTTTTTTTTGCAATAGCCGTCATCGCTATTTTAATCCAGCCATACAACTTCTTTTTTATATGAGCATTACTCTATACCTATTACAGCTGCTTGTCTGAAATTTTGCCACAAGTAGTTTATTGTAATGGCCAAAGTTACTGTAAAATTTGCCTGGCCTACTGCAGAGGGTTCGAGTAGCTGTCATACAACTCCTTATTTTATATGAATATTACACTACACCTAATAAAGCTGGGTGTCTGAAAATTTGCCATAAGTAATTAATGTTTATAATAATGATATAATCTAATATATAAAGGAGAAAATTTGTTTGTTTGTTTTTTTGTCCAGCATTTACGTGAAAACCACTGGTCCGATTGTCACAAAATTGTAAAGGAATAATTCTAAGAGCCCGGGGATGACATAGACTCTGTCACATTTTTATAAGTTAAAAGGTTACGGCTCCAGATCCGTTTTAAGCTTTTTCGTTTTTTGGATGTCGAGGCAAAACGGTTTGATCGATAGACTCAATAATTTTGTGTTTCCGATTTGTGTCCAATTTTACAGGCTGGTTTAGCAGTCGAAAAGAGAGTCTAGCACAAATTTTTGGTGAGTTCCGTTAACCCGTTTGGTTACGAGGGCGCAATAAAGCTTTTTCAAAGTTTTTGATGTCGAATCAAAACGGTTTGATCGATTGACTTGAAATTGTGTACAAATGTTCCACTTAGCAACCGTTATTTGTTGTATAAATTTGGCTGAAATGCGGCTGGACGCAAAACAAATTGTGTTTCTGATTTGTGTCCAATTTTACAGCTTGATTTTTCAGTCCAAAAGAGAGGCTGCAAGTTTTCTGTAAATTTTATTTGCTTAAACGATTAAAGGAATTTTATTGAAAATTTTTTATCAGCATTTTAATTATAAAAACCCACAGGGTCAATTTGTTTTTGACCTGTTTACGCGTTCTGCACAAAGATTCAATGAAATCTTCTAATATTTGGTATTAACGCAAGTTTACATTTATTCCAAAAGCTCACTTAATTAATAAAACCAATTTTTTTGCTCTCAAATAGTCTCAAATAGTGCAAAAGCTAAATGAGATAATCTTAATAATAATAAAAATAAAGCTAATAAAGAATCCGAATAATAATATCTTTAAATTTAAATGACGTAACATTTTCCTTCTTTACATTTTTTCGTAAGTCTTTGTTTTTTATCTACTTTGCAGTTGTTGTTTTTAAAACAAGATTTCATTGTAAAATTTAAGTTTTCTTCAACTAAAGTCTTAAATCAAAAAAATTCAATTTCGTATATTTTTTTTTCTTAAATACATAGTATTTTAAAACATTTTTTCCAAGAAAGAAGCCTGCATTTCTCTCATAAAATCATAACAAAAATTTACATTTAAGTGGTCAAACCGTTTCTGCTTAAGTGTAAAGTAATGAAAAAATCATTAAAAGGCTGCTGTGTCGCAATGGGTTAACGGAACTCAACAAAGCTATTTTTGAAATTTTGACTAAGCAATATTTCGCAAAATTGGACGTAATTACCTTCCCAAATTTTCTTTTAAAAAATTGTCAGGTGGCAAGGGGTAACAAGGGTGAACTCCATTCTCAAAGAGGAACACATAAACAAAATTTGAAGTAAATCGGTTAAACCATTTCTAATTTATAGCAAGGTAACTAAAAAACTTATAAAAAGACCGAATGGTTGGAATAAATTAACCCATTTTGGCCTGGCGGGCATTCAAAAATTTTGTGTTTTCGATTCGCGTCCAATTTTACAGGGTAGTGTCGCAGTCGAAAATAGAGTCTAAAACAAATTTTTGTTGACTTCGGCTAACACGTTTGGGCACGAGGGTGCAATGATGCTTTCTCAATGTTTTTGATGGCGAGTGAAAACGGTTTCACCGATTGACTTGAAATTTTGCACAAATGTTCCCCTTAGCAATAGGAATTGGTTGTATAAATTTGGCTGTAATAGATTAATCCATTTCGGCCGGTTCGGGCTTCCAAAAAACTTTGTGTTTTCGATTTAAGTCAAATTGTAAAGGGTGATATTGTAGTCGAAAAGAGAGGCTGCAAAAAGTTTTAGTTAAGTTCGATTAATCCGTTTTTCACGACGACGCCATGAAGTTTTCTATAAATTTTATTTGCTTAAATGATTAAAAGAATTTTATTAAAAATTTTGTACCAGCATTTTTCTTATAAAAACCATAGGGTTAAATTGGTTTTGACTTCTTTACGCGTTTCGCACAAAGATTCAATGAAATTATCAATATTTTGGTATCAACGCAAGTTAACCATTATTTTTAAAGCTCACTTAATTAATAGGACTAATTTTTTTGCTCTCATTAAATAGTCTCAAATAGTGCAAAGGCTAAATGAGATAATATTAATAATAATAAAAATATAGCTTATAATGAATCTGAATAATAATATCTTTAAATTTAAATAACGTAACATTTTCCGTCTAACCATTTTTTCGTAAGTTTTTGTTTTTTATCTTTTTTGCAGTTATTGTTTTTTAAAAATATATTTTAGTGTAAAATTGCAGTTCTTCAAATAAAATCTTAAAATTAAAAAATTCAATTTCGTATATATTATGCTTAAATACATAGTATTTTAAAATAATTTTTTCAAAAAAGAAGCCTACATTTCTCTCATAAAATCATAAGAAAACGAGGAAGAGCTTAGTAGAGCTTACTTTCCGGTAAGTACAGGACACAATATAAGTTTAAAGGCAAATTTTGAAACCTTTTCTAAACAATCAACTATATTTTATTCAAACGTTGGCAATTCAAGAAAACTACTATTGACATAGTAAAATGACATAATGGCAAAATTAGTATACCTTTTTGTCAAACGGGTATAATAATACTTATATGTAAACTACTTAGTTCCCGGCGCACGTTGACCCACCACTCAATGGAGTTTTAATTTAAGTGGATGTTATTGAAAAAATTTAACATAAAAATTACATATGATCTACATAATTTTAAAATGTTATAAAGCAAACGCTTTTTTTAGAATTATTCTTACAATTTTTCAACAAATTTGTCAAATTTCACTTGAAAATTTTCATAATTATTAAATAATAATAAAAAAAAATTTTAATTCAGTTAACATTATTTACCGGAAACCCACCATCCTCAACTATATCGTCAAGGAGCACCAAATTGTCAAGAAGCACAACGTATAGAAAAATTAGAGATAATCGTTCAAAATGTTTTGCAAACTGTTTTCTAAAGCTTATGTTTCGCAAACGGTTGAAAGAACTGGACAAATATATATATATTTTTTTAAACATTCTCCAAATTCAAAGAAGTTTTACCTACTTTCAAAAATTTAACGTAAATTACTTCAAAAATTTTTTTTTGCGCACACAAAATTTAAAGTCAATTGGTCGAGCCGTTTCTGCTGAAGAGTAAAGTAACGAGAAATCTGTAAAAAGCTGCTGTGCCGCAATGAGTTAATGGAACTCAACAAACCTGTTTTTGAGACTTGGAACAAGCAATATTTCCCAAAATTGGACGTAATATCCTTCCTATCCCTCCTATCCTTCATTTTTTTTTGTACAATTGTCGCGCGGCAATCGTTAATCGGGGGCCGGTCGGCAAAAAGCCTGTAAAAAGCTGTTGGGCCACAATGGGTTAACGGAACTCCATAAATATTTTTTGAGCCTTACTTTTTAACCAAAGTAGTATACTTCAAAAAATTGGCTGAAACTTGCTTTTTTACAATTTGCAATCTCCCGGGCAACGCCGGGTAAATCTGCTGGTGTTTATATATCCGAGAGTTGACACAGTCTACTCTACTAAACTCTTCCTCATGATATCCGTATTTATATATAGTCAATGGGTATAAAATCTGCCTTTACGTCTGGGACGCAGAGAAAGAGGGGGGGGGTAGATATAGACTCAAGTCTATGGATCGGATCAAAATAGAAAAATAAATCGATTTAGCTATGTATGTCCGTCCGTCCGCACGATAACTCAAAAAATAAAGGAGCTAGGCTCTTGTAATTTTCGCTGCCATACAACTCCTTGTTTTAAGTGAGCATTACACTACAATTAATAAAGCTGTATGTTTGAAATTTTGCCAAAAGTAATTAACCGGATGATATAATGTATACGTTAGGGTCATACGGGTATCCAAGTGTTGACACAGTCTACTCTCCTACACTCTTCCTCGTTTTTAATTATTTTTCACTTAGTACTTTGCCAACCAAACTTCGCTATAATAAATTATAACCAACTATTCATCCCAACATATTTTAATTTAAATTGAATAATAGGCTATCCCTTCCACTTTTTAAAATTAAAATACTTCATTATCCCCACCACTTTTTAAAATATTTTTAACTACATTTGCAGATTCAAGAATTAAATTTTTTTAGTATACCTGTTTAGGAGTTATAAGGGCTCGAAAAATGAAATTTTGCTATTTTTAAACACCTGTAACTTGAATACCTGATCAAATTTTGTTTTAGTAATATACAAAATTGAAAGCTCTTTAATTATATTTCAACATGTGGCAAAGTCTTTTCTTAATTTTGGAGGATGACGAAGCTACAGCCCCCGCCAATTCCGAAAAAGCTAAGCAGTTTTGTTAAATGTATTTTCAATCTAAAAACGGTAAAAGAGAGCTGCTTTTATAGGCTTTACAAAAATATAAGGTTCAAACTTATAGGGTTGCCATACAATACTCAAATTTAATATTATGCAATACCCAATTTTTGCAAAATTGTTGGCCTCAAATATGTTCTAAATTTTGGGAGAAGTCAGACCTTCAGAAATTAGTAAGAGTCAGTCATCAAAATTTGTTTGTCACTTCCCCGTTTAGGAGCAATAAGGGCTCGAAAATAGACAGTTTGTTATTTTTAAGCACCTGTAACTTGTACCTGTTCAAATTTTTTTTTTACAAATGTATAAAATTTATAGCTGCGGCATTATATTTTAACATATTATGTTAAAGGTTTTTCTTAAATTTAAAACGGGTTTTTTTAATTGAAGAATTTGTCTCTTAGTTTTAACCATTTTTGCTTTGATAATAAAATTCTAGGTAAAATTCCAGATTTAGGTGGAGTTTCCAGTTGATTTCCTAAAACCGAAAACAATAGATAGTGAGCGAGGAGGGGGATGGGCAGATCCATCATAAGTTTGCTAAGCAAAAATATGGGAACCTTTCCCCTTGAAGGGCTACTAGGTTTTAAAAATTAAAACTTTTATGTTTTTATAAAACAGTTAGTTATTGAGTAGTGTATGTTTTTCCAAAATTAACATTGAAGCTTCAACATTATATTTCGCACCTGTTAACAGGATTTCTTGAGTGCATAGGGATCATATTCTATTTTTTGATTTCACTATTGTTCATAATTACTATATTGACGAAATAACTAAATTATAATATTATCATTTACGATAAATTGTAAATGTTGATTGTGTTAAAGCCCAGGTCAGATCATATCTAATAAAAAAATATTATTTATAATAATTTTAATCATAATAACTTATATCGTATAACATTAAGAGTCGGTTAACAACATTTTTTTGTCAAGCCCCCTGTTTAGGAGCTATAAGGGCTCGAAAATTTAAATTTTGCTATTTTTAAACACCTGTAACTTGAATACCTGTTCAAATTTTTTTTTACAAATATACAAAATTTAAAGTTTCAGAAATATATTTCAACAAATGTTAAAGGTTTTTTTAAATATAAAAGCGGTTCCTTAAAATGAAGAAACTGTCTCTTAGTTTTAAAAATTTTTGCTTAGATAATAAAATTATAGGTTTAATTCCAAAATTTTGGTGTAGTTCACAATTGATTTCTTGAGGTTGGACAGATCCTCAAGAACTATCATAAGTCTGTTTAGCAGAAATTTGGGAACTTTCCCCATTCAAGGGCTATTATGACTTTAAAATTAAAACTTTTATGTTTTTATAAAACAGTAACTTATTCATCAGTGTATGTTTTTCCAAAATTAAACGTTAACACTGAAGTACCGATATTATATTTCGCACTTGTTAACAGGTTTTCTTGAGTGCATAGGGATTATATTCTAAGTATTGATTTCACTGTTATTCATAATTATTAAATTGATAAAATAACTAAATTAAAACTCGGGTTATCTTCGGCTTCGGGCGTGTTTATTCTGGAGGAAAATTAGTTTAAAATAATTTAATTACCAATTAAAATGATAATATAAATGAATAGTAAACAAAAGGCATAAATAATTAATTAATTGATTAAGAAAAATCAGAATTTGTTGTCTATAAAAATTTTAAAAAATTTAAAATTTTTTTAGAACATAATATTTTGTGAAGAACACTAATCATCCATAATTAAAAAATGGCCACTATTTAATTTTTTCTTTAATATTTTGTTTTTATTTATAACAAATATTTGCATTTTAGAAACAACTTTTGTTTAATTGAGCATTCAAAATAATTAAAATTTTAATCATCTTGCAAATTAAAATTTTACACTACTACTTACTTATCTACTTATTGGTGAACATATAATTTTATTTAATAGAATTAATTAATAAACCAAATTCTATTAATTAGGAATAAATTTATAACAAAAATCTTTAAAATTCTAATTATTTACTTTAAAATATGAAAAATATAAAAATGTGATATTCATCAACATATATTTACATATATTGGTGCACATAAGTAATTATTTGATTTATAGCAACTTATAAACAAAAATGTAATAAAATAAAAAATCTTAATTACTAACATTTAATTTAAGAACTATTTTTTTTTGTCAATTAAAAAAGACTTAATATAATTTGCTAAAAGTGAAATAAGAAAAAACTTGTTATTTTCCATATAAATAAAAATTGATACTTTTACTTTAAAATTAAATCACTCTTTCACTTTAAACATGATCTTCTTTATTTACAATATTCTAAATTAAACTAAATTTTATTAACATATAACTAATTTAAATAATAAAAATATAAATAAGTAGTATAGATATGGGGTTTCTGGATAAAAAGCTCTAAAGCTCTGAATACAAAGCTAATAAAGCTCGTCTTTACGTTTGAAAAGTACGCTGAAAGTTTTAAACTTAATATAATGTTTATTTGAAAAATTTAAAGTTTGGTTTTCAATTCAAAACTAATAAAGCTTGTCCGTTACATTTGCAATATAAGTTAAAAAGCTTAAATTTAATTCGATATTTTTTTGAAAAGTAATAAAAAATTTTTAAAGTTGGTTTTGAATTCAAAGCTAATAAAACTCGTCGTTATATTTGAAAATTAAGCTGTAAACTAAAATTTTAAAGTTAAAAAGCTTAAAAAACGATGAAATTTTTTTGTTCGAGCATTAACTTAACTAAAAAAATTTTACAAAAAGGAAAACAATAAACTTTTAAAATTATATTAATAATAAAAGGTGCGATCATGTAATACAAATTGACAACGTGATCAAGTTCAAGTTGAAAGTAAACTTTTTATTTAATTGTGAACTTAACTAAAAAAGTTTGAAACAAATAATAACAAGCTTAAACTAGTTTGGTTTGTTTAAATACAAAATTATTGGAGTTTATTTTTTTGAAATTAATATATACGCAGTTAGTTAGGAATAATAACATATAAAAATAATTTAACAATCTTAAGTGTAATATCAAATACATTTTAAAAAAAAATAATATTATTTACATTACATTTCCTTTAAAGCATAGTGTCCCCAAGCATAAGTATTTACATTGTCACTTAATATATATCCTTTTTCATCTGAACTACTTAAAGCTATTTTGTTAAGATTCTGCGTATAAATTGTGTAATTTCGATCTAAAAACTTTTTTATTTCTATAAATAATCAAATTATGAAATAAAGAACTTTTATAAACCTCTATATTTAAGTCATTAACAACATATTTTTTAACCCCTTTTGCTTTTTTAATGCTTTCATTTTTTAAAGTTTGAAGAAAATACATTTTTGATCTTAAAACTATAAATTCAGTAATTATTTTTCCACCCATTTCATCTTTAAATAGACCTAATACTTTCTTATTAAGCTGAGGAAAGTTATATGGGTTATCTTTTGCATAATCTGACGTATCAAAGTGTTGAATCAGATCTGGTTTTATATCACTATAAAAATCTTCCGTTGTTATTGTATATATAAAACTATCTGTATCTATACATATAATTAAGGGTTAAATTATTTTGAAACTTTGGTTTCATATAATTATATTGAAAATTATACATTAAAATTTTAGACTGGTCTAAAATTGTGAATCCTATATAAATAGATTTGTTATAATGTATTATAGTTTTCTTTATAACCTCAAAGATAGATTAGACTCAAACAGTGAGACACTATTAAAATTAGGTTTTGCTATTAGAGCTCTAGCTCCTAAATGTCTTCCTTTGCTTTCCCATGAATTAGCTATTTTAATTATTTTTCTTTTATCAACGTTTTCCATTGTTTTACCAAACACGGAATTATTCATTAAATTAAAAAAGTTTTTTCAAAGGTATTTTTAGCTTTTTTTCTATATTATACCCTACACCTATAGAATAGGCAAAGGGGTATATTAACTTTGGTATGGTGTTTGTAACCACCTAAAGGAAGCGAGCTAGATATGGAAAAGTATATATATTTGTGATCAGCGTGACCGCCTGAGTCGATATAGCCATGTCCGTCCGTCCGTCCATAGGCACGATAACTCAAAAAATAATGGAGCTATCTTGATGAAATTATAACTGTAGGTTACTAGGACTGAAAGTACGGCGGGAATTGCATATGGGCGAAATCGGCCCATAGTATATTTTCGAAATTAATAAAGATAGTAATTTGAAACAAGTGTAGAAGTTGCAAGTTTGGCATAATTTGGGATCAATTGAGGTGGTGGTTTAGTACTTCTCTTAAACCCCTTCAAGTTTTAAAAGCTTATCATCGAAATTAATAAAAAATAACTTAAAATTAAGATAGAACCTCCAACTGTGTTTGAATAACTAGTATTGAAAGTACATCGGGGACTAAATATTGGCGAAATCGGAACACGGGTTCGGGTTCTGGAACTTTTGATCGTTTGTGTAAATTAAAATTTAATAGTGAGGTAAGTAATAATTTCCAAATAAAATAATATATAATGATGAAATTTTAACTGGAGGTTACTAGGACTGAAAGTACGGCGCAGATTGCATATTGGCAAAATCGGCCCATTGGTTCGGATTCTGGACCTTTTAATCGATCGAAGGGCTAACGATCATACATAAAAAATCACAATAACTCAACAACTAATGACGCTTTCTTCATCAAATTTGTGGTGTCTATTACTAGTAATGAAACTACTTCGGGGATTGCGTAAGTTCGGATTTGGACCAAGGGTTCGGAACCTAGAACTTTTTGATCGAATTTAGGCCAAACGAGCATAATTCCGAAACCAAAGAAGATAGAACCTCCAAATTTTGTATCAGGGTGTCCCTTCCTATTTTCTTAACGTCTTTGAAATTTGGGCCCCATTAGAATAGTGGGTCGGGGACTAGCCATACATTTCCGAAGACCTTAAAGCATATATTTAAAATTAATAAAGATAAAAACTTAAAAAAATGTAGAAGCTTCAAATTTTGCTCAAGGGTGTTCCTTACTATCCCTTGCGTGTCCCCCTAATTTGGGATCAATTGGAGTGGTGTTTCAGTATCCCTCTTAGACCCTCTTAAATTTTAAAAGCTTATAATCGAAATTATTAAAAAAAATTTTAGAATTAATAAAGATAACAACTTAAAAAAATGTAGAAGCTTCAAATTTTGCTCAAGGGTGTTCCTTACTATCCCTTGCGTGTCCCCCTAATTTGGGATCAATTGGAGTGGTAGTTCAGTATCCCTCTTAGACCTTCTTAAGTTTTAAAAGCTTATAATCGAAATTATTAGAATTAATAAAGATAACAACTTAAAAAAATGTAGAAGCTTCAAATTTGGCTCAAGGGTGTTCCTTACTATCCCCTGCGTGTCCCCCTAATTTGGGATCAATGCGAGTGGTGGTTCAGTATCCCTCTTAGACCCTCTTAAGTTTTAAAAGCTTATAATCGAAATTATTAAAAATAGTAACTTAAAATTAAGATAGAACGTTCAAATTGTGTACAAGGGTTAACTAGTGCTTAAAGTTAAGCGTGGACTGCATAAGGGCGAAATCAGCTCAAGGGTTCAGATTCTGGACCTTTTAATCGGTTTCAGGGCTAACGAACATATATAAATAATCACGATAACTCAACAACTAATGAGGCTATCTTCATGAAATTTGTCCTGTAGGTTATTGGTAATGAAACTATGGCGGCGATTGCGTACGGTGAGGATTGGACAATGGGTTTGGAACTGACAACTTTTTGATCGAATTTAGGCCAAACTAGCATAATTCCGAAACCAATGAAGATAGAACCTCCAAATTTGGTTTCAGGGTGTCGCTTTCGATTTCCTTAGTGTTCTTTAAATTTGAGCTCAATTAGAGTACTGGGTGTGGACCAGCCTCTCAGTTCCAAGGACCTTAAAGTATATTTTCGAAATTAATAAAGATTGTAACTAGAAGCTTCAAATTTGGCACATGGCTGTTCTTTACTATTTCCTGCGTGTCCCTCTAATTTTGTACCTTTCTTAGACCCCCCAATGTGTAAAATTTTATCATCGAAATTAATAAAACTAGTAACTTAAAATTAAGATAGAACGTTCCAATTGTGTACAAAGGTTAACTAGTATTTAAAGTATGACGGGGACTGCATATGGGCGAAATCGTACCATAATTTCGGGTTCTGGAACCCTTGAAAAGTTCAAGGGCTAACAAACATATATCTTAAAAACACCATAACTCAAAAAATAATGCCGCTTTTTTGTTGAAATTTAAACTTTAGGTTACTAGTAATGAAAGTACCATTGGAATTGGTTCTGGTCGAGTTTGGTCAATGAGTTCGGATTCTAGAAGCTTTTGATCGATTTGAGGCCGAACGAGTACCATTTCGAAGCCAAAGAATATATTTCCTATTTCCTATGTGTTCCCGAAATTTAGACTTAATTGTAGTGGTTCAGTTTTCTTCAAAGGAAATTGCTGCATTTATGTAAATTTTATTTTTATATTTAAATGAATTGTATGAAAAGGTGTAAATTTGTAATTGTATTTTAGAAATACATTTATTGCATATTTTGTGTATAAGCTTTTCTATTATGTATATTAACTAGCCATTTAAAGTAATTGCAATTTTGAAAAATTTGAATTATTAAATATATTATGCCTTGATTACCTTTTTATCACAAAATTTAATAACTAGAATTTTTTCATTTTGTAATTGAATTGGAATAAATATATTTTCATTTATAACAAGTTTTTCTGTTTTTTAATATTTTTAAATTAATAAATTAGTAAGAATTTGTAATATTTTTTAAGAGATAGTGTACTTAGAAAATGTTTTTAGTATTATAAAGTTAATTTGGTTAGCTATGTCTTACGATCAAATTAATAACAGATTTTATGGCGTTAAAATGACTTATGGATATGTCATTAAATTTGAACCAAATAGGTTTAGGGTATTTCTAAGTCGGTTGCACCGACTGATTGTCTCTTTTATCTTTACTTGTTCAGTATTTAAATTAATATATTTTATTAACCAATCACTCTGTTTAAATTTCAAAACTCTGTGTATTTTTTTTAAAACTAACCCGTTAGACATTGCTTGAGATTTCTATAATGTATTTTTCTATAATGTAATGAGGAATACTATTTTCATGGCAAAAATGTAAATCATTGTGGAGGTCGTGAAGGTTCTCTGAATAATCTAAATCTACTTCTAATATATACATCCGAATTATCAGCTATTTCTAAAACGTTTATTGAGTTATTAACCCACTCAAAATTTTTATATGGTCTGGCTTTGGACATAGCCTATTTGCGTTTTGATAAATTACATATTTGGATGTATGATTTGTATTGAATTTTTCTTTCATATATTTATAATTGACTACAGAATGACGCAAAGAACATTGACTGACACCTCCACGTATTCCTGATTTTATAAAATTGTACATGTTTATATTTCTAAATGATTCTAGCTCTATTTCTGTGAATTTAAGCATTGCTTGCCAAGAGAGACCTGGAGCAGTGTAAAAATTTGCGGGGTCTAAATTATAAATATTTCTATAAAAAACGTCGGCTAATATTAAAACATCTGGGGTGGTATTCACTATCTTGGAACAAGTATGTTGTAACAATTTTTTTCAGAATCGGTATTTACGAAAAGTTGTTTCGCCGTTTTTTTTTTTGTTTTGCCATTTTTTAAATTTTTTTTTTTTTTTATTTCGCCAGTTTTGGATTTTTTTACGCCATTTTTTACATTCAGTAAAATTGAAACGTCACTTTTTTATGTTTGTAACAAAGCTAAATTGGCGGTAGCAAATTAGTTGACGACCAAAATTTTTTTATTGTGAAAATAAAATATAATCTTAAAGTATTTTTTTTTTTTGGTTTAATGTGAGCAAATAAAATATATATCTAAGAAATTTATGCAAGTTTGTGTAGTTTTTTTATAAATTTTAAATGAAGTGTAATTTTCTAAGTTTTCCATTAAAAAAAAAGTGGTTTACTATATTACATATATACATAAATACATAAATACGAGTATAATTGATATTTTTATACCCGTGCATACATATATGACATCGGGTATATTAGATTTGCTCCTCCGTTTATAACGCATCGATCTAGACGAGCTAGATATAGTGTCAAGGGTACGTATCGGCTCAGAATCGAAAAATTAGTCGATCTAGCTATGTGTGTCTGTCCGTCCGTCCGTCTGTGTGTCAGCACGATAACTCAAAAACTAAAAGAGCTACAGTTTTGAAATTTTCACAAAATATTTTTCAATCAATTTCTAGGTTCCCTATTTTTTTTTGGTTAAGATCGGACCAAAACTTCGGGTGACTCTCGAACAGCTAACTTTTTTAACTCCAATATTTTCATACAAAAATTTGAAATTTAGCTATGCACCTTGTAACATGAAATTATATGAATTTTGTTTGTTTTTGTTTTTTTGTTTTTTTGTTTATTTTTTTTTTTGTATTTTTTTTTGTACGATTTCGAGTTAGAATTTCATATGATTTAAATGATGCGTAGTTTATTTAAGATAAGCAAAAAAGAACACAAAGATTTTTTTTAAGTAAATGGCTTATTGATATTGATAAATATTTATGGATATATATGATGAATCATCATGATGATTATTATATGAATAATGATCATATGAAGTTGATTTGGCTTAAGTTTAATATATTCGTGAATTAAAAATTAATTATAAGAGATGGAATTGAAAAATTAGAGCAAGAGTTTTGAAATGCACACAAAACATTTTTGGGACATTTTTGAGGTTCCCTATTCTTTTTGGTTAAGACCAGATCAAGGTTTTGGGGAGCTGCCACACAACTTATTTAAACTATTTTACTTTCTTATATTTTTTTTGTAATATTTATAATAGCATAGGGGAAATAAATAACGGTTAGTGGGTATGCACGGGTATCTAAAAGTTGACAAGGGCAACTCTAATCTTCCTCGTTTTATATATTTTAGGATGTTAGGAAAATCTCTGTTTGTTTTTTGTTAATTGTAATTTTGTTCCTAAAGTATTCCATAATAATTTTAAACAAATATTAAATAATATATGTATGAATTTCATATTAAAATATTAAATTATATTTATGTAATTACACTTTAATTTAACTTTAACTTCAAATGTTAATAATTTTTGTTTAGCTACCTGAGTGAAATTTGAAAGATAAACATAACAACTGCCTACTTCATTACGGAATAACGGAAAAAACTTTTTTTTTTTATAGTCACACAAAGCCATACATTGATGTATGTCTAAATTCAAAGTGACATTCTGTATTTTGTTTCGTTAAATTTTTTTTTGTTTCATACCATTTCAGCGTTACAAAGTTGTGAATACAAAAAAAAAATTTCTTCGTTACTATTTTTAGCGTCACAAAATAGTGAATACCAAAAAAAATTTGTTTCGTCAGTAGTTTGTAACAAAAAAAAAATTTTGTTTCAACATACGGAATACCACCCCTGTATTTACAATTTTAAATAATCTAATAAATTTTGACAATTAAAAGAGTTCCATACGGTAATTGCATGATTATAATCTTCTATCGAACAGTGAGTCTTCGTAATTTTATTATAGAACTCTGTTTGCGGTGGTAAATTTTCTTCTTCTAGTTTTTCCCAGCTGTTCAAATAATCATATGGAAAAACTCCTTTTCTTAGCATAAGATCAGAATTATTTCCAAAAGAATTTAAAATGTTTTGCATACTATTTTTATTTATATCTTTAGCAAGACTATCTAAACTAGCGGCCATAAAACGAAAACTATCTAAAAATCTAATATCAAAATTATAGTTTTCTTCAGGTACTATCATTTTTTTAGTTAAAGAAATGTATTTTTCATTATTCAAAGGAATGACCGATATGTTACCTGGTACTACGTTTAATGACTTAAATAAGAGATGGCAATCATATGCTGAGAAATTATGAAAAAATACAGTGAAATATGAAGGTTTTCTATATAAAATATTCCAACTAAAATGTGCAGGACCTCTATATTGACCCCTAAAATGACCCCAAAGGTTCCTTACTCGATTAGTAAAGTCTAAAAACTTACTGCAAATGTGACATGTAGGTTCCGTTAACTGCCTAAGTTCTTAAGTAATTTTGGTCATCGGTTTTGGATTTTTAAAATATGTTAAGTAAAGAGTTGTACAGTCTTTTGTTAATCTGGAAGAAATGCAAAATTAGAAATAAAGATAAACACATCAAATTTAGGAACTAACCTTTTAACAAAGTATACAAAGTTGGGAAAATCCCTATATTCAAATTGTTATAACAAGAGTTCTATTAAATGTATTTTCAATCTGAAAAAGGCAAAAGATAGCTGGTTTTATAAACTTTATAAATTTTTAAAAAATAAATGTCTAGGGCATTTGGCAACGGTACAAAAATTTACCATTATGCTAAACTCAAGTTTTGCAAAATTTTTGGCCACACATATCTTCTAAACGGTTCAAACTAGGGTCTTGAAATTTTGGAAGTAGTTAGATCCTCTGAAATAAGTAGAAGTCGGTTAACACATTTTTTTTCTCACGTCCCCTGTTTTGCAGCTATAAGGGCTCGAAAATTGAAATTTTGCTATTTTTCAACACCTGTAACTTGAATACCTGTCCAAATTTTTTTTTAGTAATATACAAAATTCAAAGTACTATATAATTATATTTCAACATGTGTCAAAGGTTTTTCTTAATTTTGAAGGATGACGAATCTACAGCCCCCGCAAATTCCGAAAAAGCCATATATTTAAATTGATATAACAAGAGTTCTGATAGGTTTATTTTCAATTGAAAAACGGTTGAAGCGAGCTGCTTTTATAGACTTTACAAAAATACTTCGCTTAAATGTTTAGGGTTGCCATACGGTACTAAAATTTACCACTGTGCAAAACTCAATTTTTGCAAAATTTTTGGCCCCACATATCTTTTAAACGGTTCAAGCTAGGATCTTGAAATTTTGGGAGAAGTTAGATCCTCAGAAATTAGTAGGAGTCGGTTAACAAAATTTTTGTCAAGCCCCATGTTCAGGAGCTATAAGGGCTCGAAAACTGAAATTTTGCTATTTTTAAACACCTGTAACTTGAATACCTGTTTAAATATATTTTCCTTAATATACAAAATTTAAAGGTCTAACATTATACTTTAACATATGTTAAAGGTTTTTCTTAAATTTAAAAGAGGTTCTTTAAATTGAAGAAAGTGTCTCTCAGTTTTAACCATTTTTGCCTAAATAGTAAAATTCTAAGAAAAATTCCAAATTTTGGTGGAATTCACAATTTAATTCCTAGAACCTAAAAAAGTTTGGGGGAAGGGGAACTTCCCCATACAGGGGCTACTAGGACTTAAAAATTTACTGTTATTATAGGTACGTAGTAACTAAGTCACCAACGTATATATTTCCTAAATTAAACGTTAATATTGAAGCTTCAACATTATATTCCGATAAAATACTTAGTATGAAACACTATATTATTTTGAAAATGTGGTTTTTTAAAAACCCTTGGTTTTTTTTCATCACGTGTTAATATTTATACAGGCGTTTTTATTTTCTAAAACAAGTTAAGAAACAGTCAGTCGGTGCAACCGACTTAGAAATGGTTAGTTTGTATACCTAATAGAAAAGCTTACAAACGCAAAATATGCAATAAATGTATTTCTAAAATACAATTACAAATTTAGACCTTTTCATATAATTCATTTAAATATTCAAATAAATTTTACATAAATGCAGCAAGTACCTTTGAGTACAGCTGAACCACTACAATTAAGTCTAGATTTCGGAAACACATAGGACATAGGAAATATATTCTTTGGCTTTGAAATTAAACTCAACCAGAACCAATTCCCATGGTACTTTCATTACTAGTAACCTAGAGTTTAAATTTCATCAAAATACCGGCATTATTTTTTGAGTTATGGTGTTTGTAAGATATATGTTTGTTAGTCCTTGAACTTGTCAAGGATTCCACAACCCCAAACCATGGTACGATTTCGCCCATATGCTGTCCCGTCATACTTTCAATACTAGTTAACCCTTGTATACATTTGGAACGTTCTATCTTAATTTTAAGTTACTAGTTTTTTTAATTTCGATGATAAGCTTTTACACATTTGGGGGACTAAGAGAGGTCCTGAACCACCACTCCAAATGATCCCAAATTAGAGGGGCACGGAAGAAATAGTAAAGAACACCCTGGGACAAATTTGAGCTTCTACATTTGTTTCAAGTTACTATTTTTATTAATTTCGAAAATATGCTTTAAGGTCCTCGGAACTGAGTGCCTGGTCCCCCAACCACTAGTCCAATGGGGCCCAAATTTCAAAGACACTTACGCAATAGGAAGGGACACCCTGATACCAAATTTGGAGGTTATATCTTCATTGGTTTCGGAGTTACGCTAGTTTGGCCTAAATTCGATCAAAAAGTTGTCAGTTCCAAACCCATTGTCCAATCCTCACCGTACGTAGTCACCGCCGTAGCTTCATTACCAATAACCTACAGCACAAATTTTATGAAGATAGCCTCATTAGTTGTTGAGTTATCGTGATTTTTAATATATTTTCGTTATCCCTTACACCGACTAAAAGGTCCAGAATCCGAACCCATGGGCTGATTTCGCCCTTATACAGCCCGTGCTTTACTTATAGTACTAGTTAACCCTTGTACACAATTTAAACGGTCTATCTTAATTTTAAGTAACTATTTTTAGTAATTTCGATTATAAGCTTTTAAAACTTGGGAGGTCTGAGAGGGGTACTGAACCACCACTCCAATTGATCCCAAATTAAGGGAACACGTAAGAAATAGTAAAGAACACCCTTGTGGCAAATTGGAAGCTTCTACATTTTTTCAAGTTGTTATCTTTATTTATTTTAAAGATATGCTTTAAGGTCTTCGGAAATGTGTGGCTGGTCCCCGACCCAGTAGTCCAATGGGACCCAAATTCCCAAGACACTTAGGAGATAGGAGGGGACACCCTGATACCAAATTTGGAGGTCCTATCTTCATTGGTTTCGGAATTATGCTCGTTTGGCCTAAATTCGATCAAAAAGTTCTAGGTTCCGAACGCATGGTCCAACCACGACCTTACGGAATTCCCGAAGTAGTTTCATTACTAGTAACCTACAGCACAAATTTGATGAAGAAAGCGTCATTAGTTGTTGAGTTATTGTGATTTTTTATATATGTTCGTTAGCCTTCGATCGATTAAAAGGTCCAGAATCCGAACCCATGGGCCGATTTCGCCCATATGCAATCCCCGCCGTACTTTCGGTCCTAGTAACCTACAGTTAAAATTTCATCAAGATAGCTCCATTACTTTTTGAGTTATCGTGCCTACGGACGGACGGACGGACATAGCTACATCGACTCAGGTGGTCACACTGATCACAAATATATATACTTTTCCATATCTAGCTCGCCTCCTTTAGGTGGTTACAAACACCATACCAAAGTTAATATACCCCTTTACCTATTCTATAGGTGTAGGGTATAAAAAAGCAAAAATGGAATCTAACTTTTGTAATAAGTGCAATGTAAAAGTTGCAAATCGTAATATAAATGTACGTTCATTTATTATACCCTACACCTATAGAATAGGTAAAGGGGTATATTAACTTTGGTATGGTGTTTGTAACCACCTAAAGGAAGCGAGGTAGATATGGAAAAGTATATATATTTGTGTTCAGCGTGACCTCCTGAGTCGATATAGCCATGTCCGTCTATCCGTAGGCACGAGAACTCAAAAAATAATGGAGCTATCTTGATGAAATTTTAACTGTAGGTTACTAGGACTGAAAGTACGGCGGTGATTGGTTCTGGTTGAGTTTAATTTCAAAGCCAAAGAATATATTTCCTATGTCCTATGTGTTTCCGAAATCTAGACTTAATTGTAGTGGTTCAGCTATATTCAAAGGTACTTGCTGCATTTATGTAAAATTTATTTGAATATTTAAATGAATTATATGAAAAGGTCTAAATTTGTAATTGTATTTTAGAAATACATTTATTGCATTTTTTGCGTTTGTAAGCTTTTCTATTAGTTATATAAACTAACCATTTCTAAGTCGGTTGCACCGACTGACTGTTTCTTAACTTGTTTTAGAAAATAAAAACGCCTGTATAAATATTAACACGTGATGAAAAAAAACCAAGGGTTTTTAAAAAACCACATTTTCAAAATAATATAGTGTTTCATACTAAGTATTTTATCGGAATATAATGTTGAAGCTTCAATATTAACGTTTAATTTAGGAATAATATACGTTGGTGACTAAGTTACTACTTACCTATAATAACAATAAATTTTTAAGTCCTAGTAGCCCCTGTATGGGGAAGTTCCCCTTCCCCCAAACTTTTTTAGGTTCTAGGAATTAAATTGTGAATTCCACCAAAATTTGGAATTTTTCTTAGAATTTTACTATTTAGGCAAAAATAGTTAAAACTGAGAGACACTTTCTTCAATTTAAAGAACCTCTTTTAAATTTAAGAAAAACCTTTAACATATGTTAAAGTATAATGTTAGACCTTTAAATTTTGTATATTAAGGAAAATATATTTAAACAGGTATTCAAGTTACAGGTGTTTAAAAATAGCAAAATTTCAGTTTTCGAGCCCTTATAGCTCCTGAACATGGGGCTTGACAAAAAAATTTTGTTAACCGACTCCTACTAATTTCTGAGGATCTAACTTCTCTTAAAATTTCAAGACCCTAGCTTGAACCGTTTAAAAGATATGTGGGGCCAAAAATTTTGCAAAAATTGAGTTTTGCACAGTGGTAAATTTTAGTACCGTATGGCAACCCTAAACATTTAAGCGAAGTATTTTTGTAAAGTCTATAAAAGCAGCTCGCTTCAACCGTTTTTCAATTGAAAATAAACCTATCAGAACTCTTGTTATATCAATTTAAATATAGGGCTTTTTCGGAATTTGCGGGGGCTGTAGTTTCGTCATCCTTCAAAATTAAGAAAAACCTTTGACACTTGTTGAAACATAATTATAGTACTTTGAATTTTGTATATTACTAAAAAAAAATTTTGTACAGGTATTCAAGTTACAGGTGTTGAAAAATAGCAAAATTTCAATTTTCGAGCCCTTATAGCTGCAAAACAGGGGAAGTGACAAAAAAAATGTGTTAACCGACTTCTACTTATTTCAGAGGATCTAACTACTTCCAAAATTTCAAGACCCTAGTTTGAACCGTTTAGAAGATATGTGTGGCCAAAAATTTTGCAAAAATTGAGTTTAGCATAATGGTAAATTTTTGTACCGTTGCCAAATGCCCTAGACATTTATTTTTTAAAAATTTATAAAGTTTATAAAACCAGCTATCTTTTGCCTTTTTCAGATTGAAAATACATTTAATAGAACTCTTGTTATAACAATTTGAATATAGGGTTTTTCCCAACTTTGTATACTTTGTTAAAAGGTTAGTTCCTAAATTTGATGTGTTTATCTTTATTTCTAATTTTGCATTTCTTCCAGATTAACAAAAGACTGTACAACTCTTTACTTAACATATTTTAAAAATCCAAAACCGATGACCAAAATTACTTAAGAACTTAGGCAGTTAACGGAACCTACATGTCACATTTGCAGTAAGTTTTTAGACTTTACTAATCGAGTAAGGAACCTTTGGGGTCATTTTAGGGGTCAATATAGAGGTCCTGCACATTTTAGTTGGAATATTTTATATAGAAAACCTTCATATTTCACTGTATTTTTTCATAATTTCTCAGCATATGATCGCCATCTCTTATTTAAGTCATTAAACGTAGTACCAGGTAACATATCGGTCATTCCTTTGAATAAGGAAAAATACATTTCTTTAACTAAAAAAATGATAGTACCTGAAGAAAACTATAATTTTGATATTAGATTTTTAGATAGTTTTTGTTTTATGGCCGCTAGTTTAGATAGTCTTGCTAAAGATATAGATAAAAATAGTATGCAAAACATTTTAAATTCTTTTGGAAATAATTCTGATCTTATGCTAAGAAAAGGAGTTTTTCCATATGATTATTTGAACAGCTGGGAAAAACTAGAAGAAGAAAATTTACCACCGCAAACAGAGTTCTATAATAAAATTACGAAGACTCACTGTTCGATAGAAGATTATAATCATGCAATTACCGTATGGAACTCTTTTAATTGTCAAAATTTATTAGATTATTTAAAATTGTAAATACAGGGGTGGTATTCCGTATGTTGAAACAAAATTTTTTTTTTGTTACAAACTACTGACGAAACAAATTTTTTTTGGTATTCACTATTTTGTGACGCTAAAAATAGTAACGAAGAAATTTTTCTTTTGTATTCACAACTTTGTAACGCTGAAATGGTATGAAACAAAAAAAAATTTAACGAAACAAAATACAGAATGTCACTTTGAATTTAGACATACATCAATGTATGGCTTTGTGTGTCTCATAAAAAAAAAAAAAGTTTTTTCCGTTATTCCGTAATGAAGTAGGCAGTTGTTATGTTTATCTTTCAAATTTCACTCAGGTAGCTAAACAAAAATTATTAACAATTGAAGTTAAAGTTAAATTAAAGTGTAATTACATAAATATAATTTAATATTTTAATATGAAATTCATACATATATTATTTAATATTTGTTTAAAATTATTATGGAATACTTTAGGAACAAAATTACAATTAACAAAAAACAAACAGAGATTTTAGCTAATTTTATGGTCGCAAACACAGATTTCGATTTTCAATGGCATTCATGCATCTTCCGAAGAGCTATCATCATAAAAAAAAAACATCCTAAAATATATAAAAAAATATCAATTATACTCGTATTTATGTATTTATGTATATATGTAATATAGTAAACCACTTTTTTTTTAATGGAAAACTTAGAAAATTACACTTCATTTAAAATTTATAAAAAAACTACACAAACTTGCATAAATTTCTTAGATATATATTTTATTTGCTCACATTAAACCAAAAAAAAAATAAATACTTTAAGATTATATTTTATTTTCACAATAAAAAAATTTTGGTCGTCAACTAATTTGCTACCGCCAATTTTGCTTTGTTACAAACATAAAAAAGTGACGTTTCAATTTTACTGAATGTCAAAAATGGCGTAAAAAAATCCAAAACTGGCGAAATAAAAAAACAAGTAAAGAAACAGTCAGTCGGTGCAACCGACTTAGAAATACCCTACACCTATTTGGTTCAAATTTAAGGACATATCCATAAGTCATTTTAACACCACAGAAGCTGTTATTAATTTGATCGTAAGACATAGCTAACCAAATTAACTGTATAATACTAAAAACATTTTCTAATTACCCTATCTATTAAAAAATACTACAAATTTTTACTAATTTATCTATTTAAAAATATTAAAAAACAAACAAACTTGAAATAAATGAAAATATATTTATTCCAATTCAATTACAAAATGAAAAAATTCTAATTATTAAATTTTGTGATAAAAAGATAATCAAAGCATAATATATTTAATAATCCAAATTTTTAAAAATTGCAATTATTTTAAATGGTTAGTTTATATACCTAATAGAAAAAGCTTATAAACGCAAAATATGCAATAAATGTATTTCTAAAATACAATTAAAAATTTACACCTTTTCATATAATTCATTTAAATATAAAAATAAATTTTACATAAATGCAGCAAGTACCTTTGAACATAGCTGAACCACTACAATTAAGTCTAGATTTCGGAGACACATAGGACATAGGAAATATATTCTTTGGCTTCGAAATTAAACTCGACCACAACCAATTCCCATGGTACTTTCATTACTAGTAACCTACTGTTAAATTTCATCAAAATACCGGCATTATTTTTTGAGTTATGGTGTTTGTAAGATATATGTTTGTTAGTCCTTGAATTTTTCAAGGGTTCCAGGACCCGAAATTATGGCACGATTTCGCCCATATGCAGTCCCGTCATACTTTCAATACTAGTTAACCCTTGTACACAATTGGAACGCTCTATCTTAATTTTAAGTTACTAGTTTTATTAATTTCGATGATAAGCTTTTACACATTGGGGGGTCTAAGAGAGGTTCTGAACCACCACTCCAATTGATCCCAAATTAGGGGGGCACGCAAGAAATAGTAAAGAACACCCTTTTGGCAAATTGGAAGCTTCTACATTTGTTTCAAGTTACTATCTTTATTAATTTCGAAAATATGCTTTAAGGGCCTAAGAACTGAGTGGCTGGTCTCCGATCCACTACTCCAATGGGGCCCAAATTTCAAAGACACTTACGAAACAGGAAGGGACACCCTGATACAAAATTTGGAGGTTCTATCTTCATTGGTTTCGGAATTATGCTCGTTTGGCCTAAATTCGATCAAAAAGTTCTAAGTTCCGAACCCATTGTCAAATCCTCACCGTACGTAATCACCGCCGTAGTTTCGCTGCCAATAACCTACAGCACAAATTTCATGAAGATAGCCTCATTAGTTGTTGAGTTATCGTGATTTTTTATATATGTTCCTTAGCCCTGACATCGATTAAAAGGTCTGGAATCCGAACCGCTGGGCTGATTTCGCCCTTATATAGTCCGCGCTGTACTTATAGTACTAGTTAACCCTTGTACACAATTTGAACGGTCTATCCTAATTTTAAGTAACTATTTTTAGTCATTTCGATTATAAGCCTTTAAAACTTGGGAGGTCTGAGAGGGGTACAGAACCACCACTCCAATTGATCCCAAATTAGGGGAACACGCAAGAGATAGTAAAGAACACCCTTGTGGCAAATTGGAAGCTTCTACATTTTTTCAAGTTGTTATCTTTATTAATTTTAAAGATATGCTTTAAGGTCTTCGGAAATGTGTGGCTGGTCCCCGACCCACTACTCCAATGGGACCCAAATTCCCAAGACACTTAGGAAATAGGAAGGGACACCCTGATACTAAATTTGGAGGTTCTATCTTCATTGGTTTCGGAATTATGCTCGTTTGGCCTAAATTCGATCAAAAAGTTCTAGGTTCCGAACCCATGGTCCAATCCCGACCTTACGCAATTCCCGAAGTAGTTTCATTACTAGTAACCTACAGCACAAATTTGATGAAGATAGCGTTATTAGTTGTTGAGTTATCGTGATTTTTTATATTTGTTCGTTAGCCCTGAAACCGATTAAAAGGTCCAGAATCCGAACCCATGGGCCGATTTCGCCCATATGCAATCCCCGCCGTACTTTCAGTCCTAGTAACCTACAGTTAAAATTTCATCAAGATAGCTCCATTATTTTTTGAGTTATCGTGCCTACGGACGGACGGACGGACGGACATGGCTATATCGACTAAGGCGGTCACGCTGATCACAAATATATATACTTTTCCATATCTAGCTCGCTTCCTTTAGGTGGTTACAAACACCATACCAAACTTAATATACCCCTTTACCTATTCTATAGGTGTAGGGTATAAAAATATTAAAAAACAATTATTCCAATTCAATTACAAAATGAAAAAATTCTAATTATTAAATTTTGTGATAAAAAGATAATCAAAGCATAATATATTTAATAATCCAAATTTTTAAAAATTGCAATTATTTTAAATGGTTAGTTTATATACCTAATAGAAAAGCTTATAAACGCAAAATATGCAATAAATAGTATTTCTAAAATACAATTACAAATTTAGACCTTTTCATATAATTCATTTAAATATAAAAATAAATTTTACATAAATGCAGCAAGTACCTTTGAACATAGCTGAACCACTACAATTAAGTCTAGATTTCGGAGACACATAGGACATAGGAAATATATTCTTTGGCTTCGAAATTAAACTCGACCACAACCAATTCCCATGGTACTTTCATTACTAGTAACCTACTGTTAAATTTCATCAAAATACCGGCATTATTTTTTGAGTTATGGTGTTTTTAAGATATATGTTTGTTAGTCCTTGAACTTTTCAAGGGTTCCTGAACCCGAAATTATGGTACGATTTCGCCCATATGCAGTCCCGTCATACTTTCAATACTAGTTAACCCTTGTACACAATTGGAACGCTTTATCTTAATTTTAAGTTACTAGTTTTATTAATTTCGATGATAAGCTTTTACACATTGGGGGGTCTAAGAGAGGTTCTGAACCACCACTCCAATTGATCCCAAATTAGGGGGGCACGCAAGAAATAGTAAAGAACACCCTGGGCCAAATTTGAAGCTTCTACATTTGTTTCAAGTTACTATCTTTATTAATTTCGAAAATATGCTTTAAGGTCCTAAGAACTGAGTGGCTGGTCCCCGATCCACTACTCCAATGGGGCCCAAATTTCAAAGACACTTACGAAATAGGAAGGGACACCCTGATACCAAATTTGGAGGTTCTATCTTCAAAAAGTTCTAAGTTCCGAACCCATTGTCCAATACTCACCGTACTTAATCACCGCCGTAGTTTCGCTGCCAATAACCTACAGCACAAATTTCATGAAGATAGCCTCATTAGTTGTTGAGTTATCGTGATTTTTTATATATGTTCTTTAGCCCTGACATCGATTAAAAGGTCCGGAATCCGAACCGTTGGGCTGATTTCGCCCTTATATAGTCCGCGCTGTACTTATAGTACTAGTTAACTCTTGTACACAATTTGAACTGTCTATCCTAATTTTAAGTAACTATTTTTAGTAATTTCGATTATAAGCCTTTAAAACTTGGGAGGTCTGAGAGGGGTACAGAACCACCACTCCAATTGATCCCAAATTAGGGGAACACGCAAGAGATAGTAAAGAACACCCTTGTGGCAAATTGGAAGCTTCTACATTTTTTCAAGTTGTTATCTTTATTAATTTTAAAGATATGCTTTAAGGTCTTCGGAAATGTGTGGCTGGTCCCCGACCCACTACTCCAATGGGAGCCAAATTCACAAGGCACTTAGGAAATAGGAAGGGACACCCTGATACTAAATTTGGAGGTTCTATCTTCATTGGTTTTGGAATTATGCTCGTTTGGCCTAAATTCGATCAAAAAGTTCTAGGTTCCGAACCCATGGTCCAATCCCGACCTTACGCAATCCCCGAAGTAGTTTCATTACCAGTAACCTACAGCACAAATTTGATGAAGATAGCGTCATTAGTTGTTGAGTTATCGTGATTTTTTATATTTGATCGTTAGCCCTGAAACCGATTAAAAGGTCCAGAATCCGAACCCATGGGCCGATTTCGCCCATATGCAATCCCCGCCGTACTTTCAGTCCTAGTAACCTACAGTTAAAATTTCATCAAGATAGCTCCATTATTTTTTGAGTTATCGTGCCTACGGACGGACGGACGGACGGACGGACATGGCTATATCGACTAAGGCGGTCACGCTGATCACAAATATATATACTTTTCCATATCTAGCTCGCTTCCTTTAGGTGGTTACAAACACCATACCAAAGTTAATATACCCCTTTACCTATTCTATAGGTGTAGGGTATAAAAAAAAAATTTAAAAAATGGCAAAACAAAAAAAAAAACGGCGAAACAACTTTTCGTAAATACCGATTCTGAGAAAAATTGTTACAACATACTTGTTCCAAGATAGTGAAAACCACCCCAGATGTTTTAATATTAGCCGACGTTTTTTATAGAAATATTTATAATTTAGACCCCCCAAATTTTTACACTGCTCCAGGTCTCTCTTGGCAAGCAATGCTTAAATTCACAGAAATAGAGCTAGAATCATTTAGAAATATAAACATGTACAATTTTATAAAATCAGGAATACGTGGAGGTATCAGTCAATGTTCTTTGCGTCATTCTGTAGTCAATTATAAATATATGAAAGAAAAATTCAATACAAATCATACACCAAATATGTAATTTATCAAAACGCAAATAGTTTGTACGGTTGGGCTATGTCCAAAGCCATACCATATAAAGATTTTGAGTGGGTTAATAACTCAATAAACAGTTTTAGAAATAGCTGATAATTCGGATGTATATATTAGAAGTAGATTTAGATTATTCAGAGAATCTTCACGACCTCCACAATGATTTACCTTTTAGCCATGAAAATAGTATTCCTCATTACATTATAGAAAAATACGGGTTAGTTTTAAAAAAAATACACAGAGTTTTGAAATTTAAACAGAGTGATTGGTTAATAAAATATTTTAATTTAAATACTGAACAAGTAAAAAGACAATCAGTCGGTGCAACCGACTTAGAAATACCCTACACCTATTTGGTTCAAATTTAATGACATATCCATAAGTCATTTTAAAGCCATAAAAGCTGTTATTAATTTGATCGTAAGACATAGCTAACCAAATTAACTTTATAATACTAAAAACATTTTCTAATTACACTATCTCTTAAAAAATATTACAAATTCTTACTAATTTATTTATTTAAAAATATTAAAAAACAGAAAAACTTGTTATAAATGAAAATATATTTATTCCAATTCAATTACAAAATGAAAAAATTCTAGTTATTAAATTTTGTGATAAAAAGGTAATCAAGGCATAATATATTTAATAATCCAAATTTTTCAAAATTGCAATTACTTTAAATGGCTAGTTAATATGCATAATAGAAAAGCTTATACACAAAATATGCAATAAATGTATTTCTAAAATACAATTACAAATTTACACCTTTTCATACAATTCATTTAAATATAAAAATAAAATTTACATAAATGCAGCAATTTCCTTTGAAGAAAACTGAACCACTACAATTAAGTCTAAATTTCGGGAACACATAGGAAATAGGAAATATATTCTTTGGCTTCGAAATTGTACTCGTTCGGCCTCAAATCGATCAAAAGCTTCTAGAATCCGAACTCATTGACCAAACTCGACCAGAACCAATTCCAATGGTACTTTCATTACTAGTAACCTAAAGTTTAAATTTCAACAAAAAAGCGGCATTATTTTTTGAGTTATGGTGTTTTTAAGATATATGTTTGTTAGCCATTGAACTTTTCAAGGGTTCCAGAACCCGAAATTATGGTACGATTTCGCCAATATGCAGTCCCCGTCATACTTTAAATACTAGTTAACCTTTGTACACAATTGGAACGTTCTATCTTAATTTTAAGTTACTAGTTTTATTAATTTCGATGATAAACTTTTACACATTGGGAGGTCTAAGAAAGGTACAAAATTAGAGGGACACGCAGGAAATAGTAAAGAACAGCCATGTGCCAAATTTGAAGCTTCTAGTTACAATCTTTATTAATTTCGAAAATATACTTTAAGGTCCTTGGAACTGAGAGGCTGGTCCACACCCAGTACTCTAATTGAGCTCAAATTTAAAGAACACTAAGGAAATCGAAAGCGTCACCCTGAAACCAAATTTGGAGGTTTTATCTTCATTGGTTTCGGAATTATGCTAGTTTGGCCTAAATTAGATCAAAAAGTTGTCAGTTCCAAACCCATTGTCCAATCCTCACCGTACGCAATCGCCGCCATAGTTTCATTACCAATAACCTACAGGACAAATTTCATGAAGATAGCCTCATTAGTTTTTGAGTTATCGTGATTATTTATATATGTTCGTTAGCCCTGAAACCGATTAAAAGGTCCAGAATCTGAACCCTTGGGCTGATTTCGCCCTTATGCAGTCCACGCTTAACTTTAAGCACTAGTTAACCCTTGTACACAATTTGAACGTTCTATCTTAATTTTAAGTTACTATTTTTAATAATTTCGATTATAAGCTTTTAAAACTTGAGAGGGATACTGAACCACCACTCCAATTGATCCCAAATTAGGGGAACACGCAGGGGATAGTAAGGAACACCCTTGAGCCAAATTTGAAGCTTCTACATTTTTTTAAGTTGTTATCTTTATTAATTCTAATAATTTCGATTATAAGCTTTTAAAACTTAAGAAGGTCTAAGAGGGATACTGAACTACCACTCCAATTGATCCCAAATTAGGGGGACACGCAAGGGATAGTAAGGAACACCCTTGAGCAAAATTTGAAGCTTCTACATTTTTTTAAGTTGTTATCTTTATTAATTTTAAAGATATGCTTTAAGGTCTTCGGAAATGTATGGCTAGTCCCCGACCCACTATTCTAATGGGGCCCAAATTTCAAAGACATTAAGAAATTAGGAAGGGACACCCTGATACAAAATTTGGAGGTTCTATCTTCTTTGGTTTCGGAACTATGCTCGTTTGGCCTAAATTCGATCAAAAAGTTCTAGGTTCCGAACCCTTGGTCCAATTCCGAACTTACGCAATCCCCGAAGTAGTTTCATTACTAGTAACCTACAGCACAAATTTGATGAAGAAAGCGTCATTAGTTGTTGAGTTATTGTGATTTTTTATATATGATCGTTAGCCCTTCGATCGATTAAAAGGTCCAGAATCCGAACCAATGGGCCGATTTTGCCCATATGCTATCCCCGCCGTACTTTCAGTCCTAGAAACCTCCAGTTAAAATTTCATCAAGATAGCTCTATTATTTTTTGGGTTAATGTGCCTACGGACGGACGGATGGTCGGACATGGCTATATCGACTCAGGAGGTCACGCTGATCACAAAAATATATACTTTTCTACATCTAGCTCGTTTCCTTTAGGTGGTTACAAACACCATACCAAAGTTAATATATCCTTTTACCTATTCTATAGGTGTAGGGTATAATAAAATGTGTCAATCACAACCATTAGGATTTGAACCTGATACTAATGTTTAAAATTTGATAAAAGGAACACTATCACTCCGTTCTAGATCCTCTTTTATATAATACGTGCTAGATCTTTAATTTAAAGCAAATTCAAACATAAAAAAAATTAAATATAATATAATAACTGTAATTTAGAAAAACATTTTACTTAAAAAATTTTTTAAATAATTTTGTTTTATAAGTAAATGTAATATATACATCTTCTCATTAATTAAATACATACAAAATATATAATTATAAGTTAATAAATGCATACAGGTGTATAATATTTTATAATTTTTATTTTGATAAATATAAAATATATTATATATATATATATATATATATATACACAGCGCTTTTTTTGTACCGGAGCTAACCGGAGCGCAGCTCCGGTAAATATAAATTAAATAAAAAATTTAAAATCAATTTTTATTAGATTTAAAAAATTGTCGTTATTTTTCTCATGAGAAAAATTCGTAATTAACGATAATTTTGATCTAATAAAGATTTTAAATCATAGATTGCCATGACTAGGTTTGCTATTGCTATTTTTTGGTTGCTATTTTTTTTCTACAGATGTTTTATTTAGTTTATTTGCGATTGCTATTATTCTACGTTACTTTGAAGATTTCAGGAAGGTAAGAATTTAAATTTATTCAAAGTGTTACTTACAATATAGTTTTTAAATATATCCCAAGAATATGAAAAGAATAAATAGTTACTTTAGTACCATACCAAAAAAAGTCAAAGGAGACGAGATGGGTAACGCATCTTGCCATGTTCCAACGCCTAATCCGCCTATTATTATTAATGTGCAATCACAATCAACAGAAATTGCTGCTGAATTAAATAAAAGTACCAATGACGAAATCATAAGTGATTATCCGGATTGCTGGAATATGGATCAAAAAGTCAAATTTTGTTTGAAATATGACTGGCTAATTACAGAGAACAAAAAGTTGGGCTGTGTAATCTGTCCAGAAATAGGAGCCTTGGAATCGAGCAAAATGTTGGAATGAAAATTTCGAAAGAATGGACAACAATAACTGTAATTCCGAATGGAGAAACTAGACAGCGACAATTATCTACTTTAAGAAAAAGATATATGAAGATAAAGAAAGTGCATCTCATAAAGCTGTAATTAAAATTCGAAATGACTCAAAAAAGAAGATATTGGAAAATGTTTGTTTTAAGGCGATTTCTCATCAAACCGATACTACTGAAAAAATATTTCGAACTGCTTATAAAATAGCTAAAAAAAATCAAGCATTTAATGATTTTGAAACAGAAATAGATTTACAGGAGCTAAATGGAATAGACATGGGGCACATACTTCATTCCACAAATGCGTGCATAAATATAATTAAACACATTAGCAAAGAGATGAAAACAGCAATAGTTGCCAATATAATTGATAAGGACTTAAAATTTGCTTTGTTGGTTGATGAAAGCACTACGCTAAGCCAATTCTCTACTTTAATTATATATTTTCGTGTGTTTATTCCAAATAACGAAAATATTGATGTAACAAGAAAACCTGTAAATTTATTTATAAATTTAATTGAACTTACCGATGTTACCGCTACAGGAATTTTTAATTCTTTAATAGAAAATCTTTGCTTAATAAGACTTACACAAGATTATTTAAAAAAGAATTTGGTAGTATTTGCTTGCGATGGTGCTGCAGTAATGCTTGGTAGGCGTAGTGGAGTTAGCACTTTAATAAAGAATATGTTACCGTCTATTTTGATATGGCACTGCGCTAACCACCGATTAGAACTTTCTGTTGCAGATGCGGTTAAATCTGTTTCGAGAATTAATAGGTTCAAATCTTTTATGGATAAACTATATGTTCTATATCACGCGTCACCAAAAAATTCAAGAGAACTTAGTATATGTGCAACCGAACTTGAGGTTTAAATATTAAAAATTGGACGAATTTTAAGTACTCGGTGGGTAGCTTCAAGCTTCAGATCAGTTTATGCGGTATGGGAAAATTATGAAGTTTTGGTGAAACACTTTACAAAGGCGCAATCGGATAATCAGACAGATGCAAAGGATAGAAGTATGTATTCTGGACTGCTTTCTAAAATTACTTCGGATGGATTCATTCTGGATCTTGCATTGATGTGCGATGCATTACAGGAACTATCCGAAATGTCGCTTGAACTACAATCACGTAATATAAACTTATATACAGCACATCAAAAGATAAAATTGCAAACTCAATTTTTTGAAGAAAGAATTACTAGCTTTGGAACTTATTATAAAAATGCTGCTACTGCAGTTGATAGCTTGAAATTTAAAAATGTTTCTATTAACAAAACGAACAAATTTGGTAGATATGAAACAGAAACTATAAGTTCGAGTGCATTTTATAAACATTTGATAGAAAATAGAAAAGAGACTATTATCACTAGAAGACATAGAATTACCACAACATTCTAAAGTACTATATCCCGAAAATTGGCCCAATGACATACAAAAAAACATAACGTACGGTGAAACTGAAATTCAAATTCTGAGCAAAAGATTTGGTTTAAATGAGCGACAGATTACCAGAGGTTTCCGTAAATATTTGCAAGAAAAACAGATATCTTCGTCACTCCTCCCATTGGTAAATATTTTAGATGTTGTTCCACTTTCTACAAGCGAATGTGAGAGAGGATTTTCGCAGATGAATTTAATCATAACTCCAAGCAGATCTTTGCTGTTAACCCGGAACCCGCAAAAATATGTCAAATCATGGCTAATTCGAGGTCATCATTCAGCTACGGACACAAACAGCAAAAAAAGAAATCGTGAAAAGATTATGATGAAAACCTGGCAATTTTATGGAAAAACTTGTAATTTTAATATTATTTTTTCGTATAATAAATAATAATTATTCAATAAATTAAATTCAGTTTCTGTATCAGTTTTCTTTCTTATAGAATTAAAAATAATATGGCGTTCCGGTAAATATTTTTTTCCAAAAAAAGCACTGTATATACATATCATAAAATAACATAAAAAAGAATTTATATAATTACCGAATTAGTAATAATATGAAATATTATATTATATACTACTAGTTAATACCCGGTGCGCGTTGCTGCGCCTCTCAATGGAGGTTTAATTGTATTTGATGTTACTGCAAAAAGTTAACACAAAACTTACAAACGGTTTACACATGTAAATTTTAAAATGTGTGAAAGCAATCTTTTTAAAACGATTTTTCTAGGATTAATCTAGTAATTTTTGAAACTTTCTGTAATTCAAAGCAGTACGAACTACTTTCCAAATTTTGACGTAATTTACTTCCAAAAAAATTTTTTTGAAAAATCGCAGGAGCGACTGTTAACAGACTCAACTCCATTTTCAAGCTGCTTCACACATAAAAAATTTGAGGTAAACTGGTCAAATCGTTTCTAATTTAGAGTTAAGTAACGCAAAAATTTATTAAAAGCCACTGTGCCCCACTGGGTTAACGGAACTACACTTTCTCTTTAGGCAAACCAGTGTTACGCAAAATTGGACGTAATTTGCTTCCAAATCACGAAACAAAATTTTTTTGAGGTTTTCTTTTTAGCCAAAGCAGTACTTCGCAAATTTTGACAATATAAGCTTCCAAAATTATTTTGACCAACCGTCGGGCCGCCATGGGTTAACAAATTCCAAATCTGTTAATAGTGTCAACTCAATTCTCAAGGAGCATCACGTATACAAAATTTGAAGTCAATTGGTCAAACCGTTTCGAATTTAGAGTAAAGTGTCGAAAAAACCTATAAAAAGCTTTTGGGCCGCAATGGGTTAATGGAACTCAACAAAATTTTTTTTGGGGCTTTCTTTAAAGCTAAAGTAGAATTTCGTAAAATCGGACAAAATTTGGACCCAACATTTTTTTTGACCACCCGTCGGCCCGACATGGGTTAACAAATTCCAAAACTGTTAATAGTGTCAACCCAATTCTCAAATAGAATCACGTATACAAAATTTGAAGTCAATCGGTGAAACCGTTTCGAATTTAGAGTAAAATATTGAAAAAACTTATAAAAAGCTGTTGGGCCGCAATGGGTTAATGGAACTCAACAAAATTTTTTTTAGGGCTTTCTCTTAAGCCAAAGCAGAATTTCGGAAAATCGGACAAAATTTGGACCCAAAATTTTTTTTGACCCCCGTCGGCCAGACATGGATTAACAAATTCCAAAACTGTCAATAGTGTCTACTGAATTCTCAAAGAGCATCACGTATACAAAATTTGAAGTCAATCGGTCAAACCGTTTTCATTTTAGAACAAAGAAGTTTAAATACTTGCACCACAGCCACAACTTGTCGGTCCGTTAGAGTAAAATTTTTGGGCCACGATTTCTTTCCGTACCCAAAAACCCCTATATACAAATTTTCATGAAAATCGGCTGGGCAGTTTAGGAGTCTATTCGCTACATACAAACAAACAAACATACAAACAAACATTCCCTTTTATATATGTAGATTATATATTTTTTTATTTGGAAATTATTACTTACCTCACCATTAAATTTTAATTTACACAAACGATCAAAAGTTCCAGAACCCGAACCCGTGTTCCGATTTCGCCAATATGTAGTCCCCGACGTACTTTCAATACTATTTAATCCAACACAATTGGAGGTTCTATCTTAATTTTAAGTTATGATTTTTATTAATTCCGATGATAAGCTTTTAAAACTTGAAGGGGTTTAAGAGAAGTACTAAACCACCACCTCAATTGATCCCAAATTATGGGGACGAGCAGGAAATAGTAAATAACACCCATATGCGAAACTTGCAACTTCTACACTTGTTTCAAATTACTATCTTTATTAATTTCGAAAATATACTTTAAGGTCCTAGGAACTGAGTGGCTGGTCCCCGACCCACTACTCCAATGGGGCCCAAATTCACAAGACACTTAGGAAATAGGAAGGGACACCCTGATACTAAATTTGGAGGTTCTATCTTCATTGGTTTCGGAATTATGCTCGTTTGGCCTAAATTCGATCGAAAAGTTCTAGGTTCCGAACCCATGGTCCAATCCCGACCTTACGCAATTCCCGAAGTAGTTTCATTACTAGTAACTTACAGCACAAATTTGATGAAGATAGCGTCATTAGTTATTGAGTTATCGTGATTTTTTATATTTGTTCGTTAGCTCTGAAACCGATTAAAAGGTCCAGAATCCGAACCCATGGGCCAATTTCGCCCATATGCAATCCCCTCCGTACTTTCAGTCCTAGTAACCTACAGTTAAAATTTCATCAAGATAGCTCCATTAGTTTTTGAGTTATCGTGCCTACGGACGGACGGACATGGCTATATCGACTCAGGCGGTCACGCTGATCACAAATATATATACTTTTCCATATCTAGCTCGCTTCCTTTAGGTGGTTACAAACACCATACCAAAGTTAATATACCCCTTTACCTATTCTATAGGTGTAGGGTATAAAAACTGTCAATCATCAGAAAATAATAATTAAATGAACAAATTGATTTGTATATAATAAACTGCACATTTGGATCATTATATTACAAGTAAAAAGTCAGCTGCCATTACCATTACAAAATAGTAAGTAAATATTATTTATTTTATTTTAAATTTTCTACCATATTTTAATTGCTTTTATTTTTACTTCTAGTCGTTTTACTTCTTACATAAGTAATAAATTTACATAAAGATAGATGATTGCTGAGGGACAGCTTTACAAAATTATAAAATGGTTCTTCATTGACACAAAAAGAGGACAACAGGTACTACTCGCAGAAGTTTGTCACTGTTTAACAAGAGAATATAAAACATTCTTTGTGCCGGAACGTGTTGACAAACATGTTAAAACTAAGGAAGAGCTGACAGAGTTAAACACTGTAAGTCATTTTTTTAAATTTTTGGGACGAGATAAAGATCGTCTAAATATGCCTATTTTTGAGCTAGTTCGGGAAAAAAAAAATAAAAAAAGTGCAAATTAAAATTATAAATATAGTTTCTTATTATATTTTAAATAGACTTGTTAAAGCCCTGGTGATATTTTTAAGTTTTATCCTCCTCTTTCTTCTCTGGCATTGTTTCATAACAACGCAAGTCTACCGTTAAGAGTTTTTTAGCAGCCACGGTTTGCTCTAATCGAAGCCTTTTCAGATCTATCGGTTGATGGAGAATAAATTTAAATTCGGCCAGAACTCTGGAGCCTGGCGAATTCGGTGGAACTCTGGCGCCTGTCGGATTCGGGCAAACTCTTGCGAATTCGGGCACACTCTTGCGAATTCGGGCAAACTCTTGGACTCTTGCGAATTCGGCCGGACTCTTAGACTCTCGTGAATTCGGCCGTACTCTTGCGGCGCGCTGAACTTCGGCGGACTCTTATACTCTTGCGAATTCGGGCGGACTCTTGGACTCTTCCGAATTCGGGCGGACTCTTGGACTCTTGAGAATTCAGCCGTACTCTTGCGGCGCGCTGCACTTGCCTTCTTTTATATTTTTTATATCTATATTTATAATATTTAATTTTCTTTTATTAAAAAAAAATAAAAAAATTTCCCACTCTTTACATGGTTGATGGAATCTGCCGATATTTATCCAAATAATAGATATAATTTAGTAAAAGATTTTTTGCAGGTTTACTTGTTTGTTTTTCAACGACTTCTGAACTTGATACTTGGTCCATTTTTTTTAAACTGAAGACTTTTATATGAAACATTTTATATTTATAGTGTTTGGTCAAATTTTTCTTCTAAAAAAATTGTCCGGAAAATTCTTTGTATTTTTTTATCATTTTTGAGTGGGGATGATAATAATTAATAAATTAATAAATTTTTCATACTTTCGCCGTTACATCGCATCCATAAATATATACAACAATGTTGACCTCAAACTGATGTACGATCGCTTTGTAAACGTTTATTGTTAAAAACAAAACATTTTGATTGATTTTGAAGATATTTTATAATTTCACTGTGGAATGGTGGATTTCCAAATGAATCAAAATACCTGCGCACCCTTGAACTGGAACAAAAATTGCTAACCAGTGTGTTCCTTTTTTAGCAGAAGTGTCGGTGTTTATTACTAAACTAGCAGGTTTGGAAAACTTTTTTGGTATTTGATCGAGAGCAAAAACACCTTTAAATAGTTTACGTGTTACAGTATTACATTTCAGTGCTTTCGTTATCTGAATTGTATTCATTATTTGTTATCTGTAAACGAGAAATATCAATTAGACGAGTATTTCCTCTTATATATGTTGTCAGAAATTCAGCTTTAAGTTTTCCATTTGTTAAGACTATATCGAATTTTTCAAGTAACTTTATCAAACTGTTTGTTGTGTTTTCGTTATCGATATGACCAAAAAAGTAATTCTGAATGTCTGTTCTTTTTAAATCTCTGGTCGGAAATTTATACTTTAATTCCTTTACAATAGTTTAACATTTTTCTTTTATAAAATTTTTCACAAATCATAATATTTAATCGGCTTATTTTTTCCCATACAAATATTAACATCCTTTTTCTGGGTAAACTATTTAACCAATTTTAATGAAACAACAACCAAAAGAAAGGTTTTTTTTGTTTTCATAGGACAATCATATTTTTTTTTAAGAATATTGCGTTTTTTCAGGTGAAAACCTGTCTTTAATTTAACGTAATTTTGAATTTAACGGTCACGCTGTTAAAAGTTAAGGCTTATGACTCTAATATTATGCGCCGACTTTCTGGGTAAAAGAAATGCATTTTCGGTTGTATTCGCAGCTCAATCAAACTATAGGCGCCGACTTATGTCTTTCTTTTTTTTTTTTGTTTACTTTAGTTCAAATGTTCAATGAACAAGGAGATTTAAATTTTTTTAATATTTTTTTTTTTGTTTTTTTTGTTTTTTCTTTATCTTAAAAGTGAACGAAAAAATATGAGTTCCTTCGAAATGAAAGCAATACATTTGGTTTGTACAGTAGTTTTCATTTATAACGAACTCGGTGCAATTTTAATTATAATAATCTTTACACTTTTTGCCAAAGAATTAAATTTTACCTAAAAATGAAAGTTTTTTATTACATTGATATTTCTTTTATTTAAAATTATTATATCTAATTATGTTGCTTGGTGACTAATTTAGTATTTTTTATTTATTTTTGAATATAAAAAAAACCATAATAACGCATCAAAAAAACAAAAAAAAATTCATTAGAAGAAAAAGCACTATACATAGGCTTGAGGCTGATACATCAAATAAAATTTTAGCAAATGTATAGTCTTATACTAATTTTTCAAAATTCACATCATGCTTTTAAAACGACATTCGTTTATTACGACGGATATTTTCCATCCCATCATGGTCGTTATAACCGAAAAGTACTGTACTTTGTTTTCGTTTGCTTAAAAAAATTTTTTTTTGAATCGTATATTGTTGTTTTGTTCAACCAAATTCAGCATGTACGGCGTTCAGTTTCTGTCAAAAAATTTTGAAATAAGTTGTTATGTAAATAAATTTACATGAAAGCATACGCGACGTACTATATCTCGGAGTTTTAAAATTTAAAAATTGACAAAGCGTATAAACATATTGTAATGGTTTTTTCTTATGTTGCTACGATTAAATTTTAAAAATAAAATATTTTAAAATAATATTTTTTTAAAATAATTTTTTTTAAAACATATATTCAAAATAATTGAAAATACCAACAATATGTTTGCAAAACTAAAAAAATTATCTTTCTTAAAAAAAATTATTTGTTCCTTACGTCCCAACCTAAATATTTTTTAATATAAAAAAAAAACATAACGTATCAAAAATACAAAAAAAATTTTCATTAGAAGAAAAAGTACTATACATAAGCTTGAAGCTGGAACATTATGTAAAATTCTAGCAAATGAGTTCGAAGAGTCCGCTCAAAAATTAGCATATTCTACAATGTTTAATTCTAATATTCACAATTATACCTCATATTCACAATTATTGAAAATACCTATAGTATGTTTCATAATCTTCACTAATTCAGAAAGAAACATACGGAAGCAAAAACAAAAAAAATAAACTTTCTTAAAAAATATTTTGTAGTTTAAAATTTTGTAACTTAGGGCCCAACCTAAATCAACGCGTACGGCGAAAAATTTCTGTCAAAAAATTTTGAAATAAGTAATTATGTAAATAAATTTACATGAAAGCAACCCAAATACGCGTAACGCGATATACTGTACCTCGGATTTTTAAATTTTAAAAATTGATAAATAAAAATATTGTCTTCGGTTTTTCTTATATTTTTAAATGTTTATTTTTAAATTGTACGTTGTATGTTTTGATTAAGGTTAAGCCCTGATAATTAAAAATTTTATTTTACATTTTAAACATCGAATAATGTTTTTTTATGATAAAAACTTTTTTAGTTTTACTTTGCCATAACGAACGAATATTATATAAGGCGTTTTTTTTTAAATCACAGCAGAGATCTGAGCACGCTCTAAACAACATAAGCAAGTTCTAATCAACAGAGCATGAACAGAGTACGCTCAGAGCGTTCAAACAAAAAAAATTCAAATCGTACTAAAATGTTTAGTTTTCTATATGACGAACACCATTAACTCGAATTTTGGCTACTTGACTTCAGTAAATATACCTATGTATATGTTTAGAAATTAAATCAAATTCTCAGAACATTGTATATTAGAACAATATTTATATTAAGAATTTAAATCGCTTTGTTTTGTGTAATAACTGTACCACATTATACTCTCTTAAAGCGACTTTAGCTATAGGAATAAAATTCAAAAATACAACAACGTTTTTATAAGTGAAAAAATTATAAATTTTTTTTTAGCAAATTTCAAGCAACATTGTTGCAATATATTTTATTACGTATAGGAAAAAAAATATAATTTTTCGTGTTAAATTAGTCTATTATAAATTTCAAAAAACTAATTTTGTATGTAAATTTAAAAGCAAAAATAGCTCGAATCTCGAGCACAGGGCGATACTAGTATAGTATTATTTTCGTCCGTACAAAACGATAAATCTAGTAGAGCACAGGCAATTTTCAAACGAATAGAGATGGTACATTAAACTTTCTTTTATATGTTTAAGTAGACGTTACGATTTTTATCAATTTCAATACTGGCATCAAATTCCGCAAACACAATGCATGTTAATGTTGAAGTTAATGGAGAACTGAGTCTTGCTTCAATCTTTACTACTCGCCGATTTAATAAACTTTGACATGTATCAGTTCCAGAACCATCTGGTGATAAATCAAAAGCTAGTATTGTATAACCTTTTGAAAATAGTTCTTTTGAAATTTGATGCACTTTATCAGAATACAATGGTTATTCGATGTAAAACTTGTTTCAATTGCAGAGTTTGATGTAGGTACTCTTTTCACAATATAATTGAAATTGTGTGAGATTTTGATGACCGAAATAGTATGGATTTTTTGATCTTTTACCATTAAAATTTTCATTATTAACCATACAAAATACAAGAGCTTTTTGTATTTGCCCAATAAATATATTATATTAAAGATATATTTTATATGTTAGTTGTAATTGTAAATGTTTTAATTTCACTTCTTGTATAAAAATATTTTGCGTTAGCCTTTTCCAAAGCAGTAGTATGTGCTATTAATAAGCTAGGATTAATTGTTAAATGTTTCATGTATAATGTAGCTTCAAGAATTTTTAAACAGCTTTCGTCTGAATCATTGAAAAATAGAATAAAATCTTGTTTTTCTAATGCCAAAGCAATTCGAATGTCAACGTTATTTAAAAGTAATTTGGAAGTGTTGAAAAAATCTACATGTAATTTTCCCATTAATTCTACTATTGTAGAATTATTGTATATTTTTTGCCTTGATTTAGAACCAGAATTTTTAAAATCATTTACATTTGGTTTATCCAATTTCCAACCAGATGCTTCCAGATATGTTTGACTCGAATCTGTCCCATAATTTAGTAAAGTAGTTGAGTATGCTTTATAATGGTATAGGGAGTCTGACGGAGTGATGTTTTTTCCATTAAGAGTCATATTACATTTTTTAATTAAAGAATGTAATAAATTATTTGCAACACTAGGCTTCGAGATTGCTTTTGCATCAGCCCCAGTTCCTACCTTACCATTTGCACTCCAAAACATACAGCGAATGCAGTTGATTAACTACTGATTTTCTTAGATTTTTCATGCCACCTTTACTTTGATCAATTACAGCTTCTTTTATGTTTGCACCAGATGCTATATCATTCAAAATATTTTTACTTGTGTTCACAGCCTCTATTTTAATTAAGTCCCAACCTGATGTTAAAACTGGTTTTAAGTATCGAATTAAACTTCCAAATATATTCCAAAACCACGACCTCTTTGAATAGCTGGATAAAATTGTAATAAAGGTCCAATATCGTTGATTCCTCCTCCTACTTGAGAGGAATAATATCTCACGCAAGCTCTTTCCAATTTGATATAATATCATATTTGAGTAATAGTCTTTATATTGTTTTTGGTCAATCAATGCTTTTTAAAGTGTAATACAATTTTTGTTGGATAGTAACTGGAAACAAAATTTATTTCATCACCGTATTGGTTACAAATTTCAATTGCTATAGTTTCAAAACAATTTTTTTCTATAGGTATGTATTGGACATTTTCAAATTCAATATTTGTAGGTATTCTGCAATTTTCTATGTTGCAAGTACTTTGATACTTCGTACTGTACTTTGATACTTCCAAAAACAGATGATTGAACTATATCTGACTAAAACATCACCATTCCATTCAACTCATCTTTATTATTAGCCACAGTTAATTTGAATAGTTCGGGTAATTTTGTTTTAAAATTTTTTATATTTTTTTTCTGTTGAAATAGTTCAGTTAATAATATTTTTACATTATAACTATGATAAACTTTTATATAAAAGCTATCTTCATCAAAAAATTGCGATATACGAATTAAATCCTTTCAATTAAATTTTGACGTTTTTTTAAATGAAACATCATCATAATTTTTTGTATTGGAGATATATGTCAAAACTTCATTTAAAAATTCAGTAAAACCTGGTTTCAAGTAAATCCTGGATTAGGAGTTATATTTTTAATTGACGGTGGCAAAAATTAAACTTCCAGTCATCCAAATGTAATTCCGAATCGTCATATGAATAATATGTGTAACCTATAGATTTAGTTAATTTTGCATTATTTATATGTTGTCCATTCTGATGTTGATGAAGTTCTTACTTTTGGAATTAATAGTAAAGGTTTTAGTTTGCGTTTTTTTGTTTCAGGAAACTGTGAAAGCATAGTTTAGGAAATTGAACTACCGGCTGATCTAAGTGTTTTCTTTTTTTCAGGAGATTGTACAGCAACGGTAATTACATCACTATTCACCACTTGATGTTTCAAACATTCGATGATCAGAGCTTATAGATGGTCTTTGTATTAATTTTTGATCTTTCAACATTTCAGTTTGAGCTAATTTTTTAAATGAATTTTCATCATCGAAATCGTAATGTGTTAAACCGATATCCATACCTGAATGCCCATTTCTAGGATCATATTCAAACACTTCATCAGTAACTATTGGTACAAAATTAGTCTGTGTTGATGTTGATTTATATTTAGATAATTCAGTTTCTGTATGCATTTCATTTGGAAAAAAATTTTGTTTGAGTACCTGTATCAAATGTTAGATTATTAGCGATTTCTGGTAATTTTTTTGTGTGTCTTTTGTTAATTCCATAATTGAGGAGATTTTGACGATATAGGTACCATTTTTGCAATGGTTTTAATTTTTTATCATGTAAAACTTTTTTAATTTTTTGATCTAATAAATCCTAGTTTTAACCATCTTGAAATAATTTACTTAATTTTGAAAATATTTCTGGTGACATAACAATTATTCGCTGCATTATGTCTTACTGAGCAATTTCTCTTTTACACCAGATAATATAGTTCCGATTAAAGTTGGTAAAAATCCACCATGTTGAACTAATACTTTTCTTTTGGCTTTTATACTTTTCTTACCCCAGGCTAGAAATCTTAAATGTTTTTTATGTTTTTTTAATTTAGCTTTTTGATTTGGTGATATTTTATTATTACCATTTAATGTATTAATTGCAATTTCAGTAATAGTTTTTATAATATCATTATCACAATATCTAAGAATATTTTCACGAAATATCTTCTTGTACATGTAATATATGTTGGTTTTTCTTCAATCGTTTCATATTTTTGGCAACTATTATTCAAATCACTCGTATCACAGAAACATATACAATATTCTTTAGAAAAAATATTAGTTTCAGAACGAAATAAATCATTAATGTCTTGTGTTAAATCCAACACAATATAACCATGAGGTTCTGATGTTGACTTATTATATACTCTCAAGAAACTCTTTATATTTTCCGGATATAGCTGTCTGGCAAGAGGAAAAATCTGTGATTTGCCTCGAGAGTTTTTGAAAAGCACTAAATATTTACAATTTTTGAAATATCGCTTGAGAATTTTCCCTGATGAAAAACGTTTTGTGTTAACAATATTATAGATAAATTACGATGGTGCGACCCATAGGAAATAGCTCACATACCTGTTTATTTGCAGAATCTAACATTAAGTCAGCTAGAACAATTAAAGTAGGTTTATTTTCATTGCCACTTATTTCTTTTTTTTTAACGTTTTGTGTTAACAATATTATAGATAAATTACGATGGTGCGACCCATAGGAAATAGCTCACATACCTGTTTATTTGCAAAATCTAACATTAAGTCATCTAGAACAATTAAAGTAGGTTTATTTTCATTGCCACTTATTTCTTTTGGGATACTGGTAAAAAGTCTATATCAGGAAAAGCTAGATTTTTTGGAATGGCAGAAATGTCTGGGTTACACCATTCTATTGTTTCAATTTTCATATAAATCAATCTATCAATATTTTCAATTAAATTACACACAAATGTTGTTTTCCCACATGCAGATGGTCCCGCTATCATCATTGTAAATGGATGAATAAAATTAATCATTTTTGGTCTGTGTCTGATAAGAAACTGAATTAAAAATACAATTTAGAGATAATATAAAAGCAGCAAACATATTTTTAGCACAGTCATTTTTAATTATGGAAGTGGAGGAGTTCTTAAATATTTATTCCTCCGTCTTATTGGATGATCATAAAAGACTAATATTACACCTATATAAACACATTAAAAACTTTTCTGGAGTAAATAAATACAATTCAATTTATTGTACTCATTTTAGCCTTTGTCCGTGGACATATGATAATTCTACTTCTGGACCGGACACATGTGAATGTCATACAATAGAAAATTATAAAATCACTTTGGAAAATTTAATTAAATGCTACGAGAATAATGTCGAAGCTACAAGTTGTGTCGGAAATTCATAGAAATGCTAGAAGAAAATTTCAACGAATAAAGTTTATTCAAAAGGGTTTAAATGATACTTGGCAAATTGATTTTTTTTTAAATGACCCCTTATGCAAATATTAATAAGGCATATAAATATTTATTAACAGTTATTGATACATTTTCAAAATTTGCGTATGCTAAACCGATTAAAAACAAAATCGCTAATAATGTTTTAACCGCAATGAAAAATATTTTTAAACGTGCTGGAAAAAACCAAAAAATTTACAATCTGATCAAGGTACGGAATTTTTCAACAAAAAATTTCAAAATCTCATGAGGAAAAATAAAATTAACCATTATCATACATATTCAGAACTAAATTGTAGAACGTTTCAATCGTACCCTAAAAAATATGATGTGGAAACAATTCAGTTTTCAAGGCACATATAAATGGTTAACTATACTGCCATCGCTAATTGAAAAATATAACTCAACATATCATCATACAATTAAACTTTCACCCAAAAAGGTTACAAAGAAAAATGAGAAATGGTTATTAAAAACTGTATACAATAAAGCAAAAGTATTCCGAAAAGTAAAATACAAAGTTGGAGATTTTGTTTGTATAAGTCAATTTAAAGGTATATTTGCAAAAGTAATCAACCTAATTGGTCAAAAGAAATTTATACAATAGCGAAAATAAAAAGAACTGATCCAATAACATACAATTTACTTGATTACACACAAAAACAAATAAAAAGCAGTTTTTATGAATCTGAACTTACATCTCTTAAATTTCCTAATGTTTACCTTGTAGAAAAAATAATTAGAAAAAGAAGAAATCAAGTTTTGGTTAGGTGGCTTGGCTTTGACAAAAATCATTATTCATGGATAAATAAAAAAGATGATATTTAATGAATAACAATTTATAAACTTTCAGTAAAAAATGCAATGTTGTTATTTAATATTAAAAAACAACTTTTTAAACCCAAGTATTTTATTTTTGTTTATTTTTAACTTAAACTTGATCATGTTGTCCATTTGTATTTCATAGTCACAGCTTTTATTATTAATATAATTTTAAAAGTTTATTGTTTTCCTTTTTGCAAAATTTTTTTAATTAAGTTAATGCTCAAAAAAAAAAATTTCATCGTTTTTTAAGCTTTTTAACTTTAAAATTTCAGTTGACACCTTAATTTTCAAATGTAACGGACGAGCTTTATTAGCTTTGAATTTAAAGCCAAACTTTAAAAATATTTTTATAACTTTTAAAAAAAATATCGAATTAAGTTTAAGCTTTTCAACTTATATTTCAATTTTAACGAACGAGTTTTATTAGCTTCGAATTTAAATCCAAACTTTAAAAAGTTTTTATTATTTTTCAAATAAATATTAAATTAAGTTTAAAACTTTCAGCGTTATTTTCAAACGTAACGAACGAGCTTTATTAGCTTTGAATTCAAAACCACTCTTTATAAATTTTTTATAACTTTTCAAAAAATATCGAATTAAGTTTAAGCTTTTCAGCTTAACTTTCAAACGTAACGAACGAGTTTTATTAGCTTTGAATTCAAAAGCAAACTTTAAATTTTTCAAATAAATAATAAATTAAGTTTAAGCTTTTCAGCTTATATTTCAAACGTAACGGACGAGCTTAACTAGCTCAATAAATATTAATTTAAGTTTAAACTTTTGAGCTTATATTTCAAACGTAACGGACGGGCTTAATTAGTTTAATAAATATTAATTTAAGCTTAAGCTTTTCAGCTTATATTTCAAACGTAACGGACGAGCTTTATTAGCTTTGTATTCAGAGCTTTAGAGCTTTACCCAGAAACCTCATATCTATACTACTTAAATAATTAAAATAATAAACACAAGGAACTAAAAAAAATACATATAACTAATTTAAATAACAAAAATATAAATAATTAAAATAATAAACACAAGGAACTAAAACAAAAAACAACAATAATTTTTTAATTTTTTTTTTAATCGAATTATAAAAGTAATTTATATCTATCATTTATTCTATATTATATACTTTATTTAGCTTTCTTATTGTCTATTACAAATGCTTTTTTTTATAGTTTTACTTTTATATAACATATAATACTGTTTTTTTTGTTTTTTTAACTGTGCTATAAACAAAACAATTGATTTTGGTATAAAATAACACAAATTAACCTAAAACTAAACTAAATAAAGCCAAGCGAAAATATCCATGTATACGTACATAATATATATCAATATATATATATATATTATATAAATTATGTAAATATACTTGTTAAAGTTATATAATATTATTTACATTATTATTATATTAATACAATTATTCATTTTGTATAACGCTGTCAAGCAATATGGTACCCAGCTTTAGTAGGCACTTCAGATTTTTAACAAATAATGTGATGTTAGAGGTCTGTTTAAGATCATTTGGTAGCTTATTATAGATTCTTTTAGCTGAGGATAGTCCGCTGCTGTGAGAAAAATCCGTTCTAGATCTTGTATGATTTAAATAGTTCAGGCTTCTGGTGTTATAGTTATGTACACTATTTCTTTTTGTAACATGAATATTTTTCCTGTAAATTCCTTTTTCCAGGTTAAAAATTAATTTGGCTTTTTCCATAATAATAATTTCCGGGAGCATCAAGTATCCCTTTTTTTTATAAATTTCGACCGTTGGTGTTAGCCAGCTAAACTTGTATAACTTTTAATTACTTTGCTAATCAAAGTACAGACCTTTTCTTTCAGCCATGTACCGCAACTAGAACAATTACATACACGGAGAGAAATTCAAGAATATATTTTTCGCATAAGGAATATATTATTCCAAAATCAAGTTCATAATTGTGCCCAACTTAGCTAAAGAATAATATAGCCTTCGATGAGAATAATATATTCGCGATTGAAAACTGTGAATATTATTCCTACTTCGGAATAACATTTTCTTATTTTTTCTTTGTTACTTTAATTTTATTTTTGCAAAAGAATAATAGAAACCTAGTTTATGCATGGAAATGCATATCTTATTCTCATAAAAGAATGATTCCTACAGTTTTAAGGAATAAAGCGCTCTTCACAAGGAATAAATTTTTCATTAAGAATATTTCCTGCTTTCAAAGGGAATTATTTGTACGGTACATGATTTAATTAATGAATGTATTATTCATAGAAAAGAGTATTTTTTATGCTTTTTTGGGAATAATTTATCAGTACAAATAATAAATTTGATTCTTACATATGGCTCTATAAAATAAAAAGATTTAATATTTTTTTAATCTATTTTTTTATTATAAATAAATTATTATAAATTAAAAATCATCAATCTTTCCACAATTTCGTCTACTGAACTGAACTTTTTATCAACTTCTGCCTTCCTTGCAGTAAAAGTATTTTTCCATTTACATTCGACTGTATACCAAGGACTAGTATGATGTAATAACCATTCTATATCATGTTTGAACAAGTCATAATTTTCTGTCAATAATAAAAATTTTATATTATTTAATGTTACTCCACTCTCTGTGAAAAATATAATAGATACATACATCTTCAATAACAACAATTATAAAATTATTATATTTAAAAATGTTTATATTTTAAAAACAGTAATTATATCATACTTACTTATTAAACTTTTTAATTTTTTTTTGTCTCAATTGGTGCAAAATAAAAATATTTTTGTTTTTTTATATAGAAACTTAGGCTTTTTATTTTTTAACTATTCAGAAAATATTTTAAATATACACAAAAAAAGTTATAACCGTACCGTACTGTTTAAAAATAAATCTTAAAGTGACTATTGACTGTACTAGAATAAAATTCATTGTGTACAAAATTCCAATACAGCAAATGTTTTTAGCACATTTTCAAAAAATTTTGTAAAAATGTGCCTATATAGCTTCACTCTGTCCGTCCGTCCGTCCGTCCGTCCGTCCGTCCGTCCGTCCGTATGTTTACAAAAACTTTTACACCGTTTGAAATAGAGAAAAGAAATTTTAACCATGGGTAGTTTTTGGAAAAAAAATAATTTCGTAGAAGAATTTTTTTCTGTAGCCCCACCTGTTACGGGGCTACAGCCCCCCAAAGTTGGAAAAAGCCCTATATTTAAAGTGTTATAACAAGAGTTCTGTTACATATATTTTCAATCAGAAAACGGCAAATGATAGCTGGTTTCATAAACTTTATAAATTTTTACAAGGAAAATGTTTAGGGTTGCCATACGGTACAAAAATTTAACATTACGCAAAACTCAATTTTCGCAAAATTTTTGGCCACACATTTCTTCTGAACGGTTCAAGCTAGGGTCTTGAAATTTTGAGAGAAGTTAGATACTTAGAAATTAGTAGGAGTCGGTTAACAAAATTTTTTTGTCAAGCCCCCTATTTAGGAGCTATAAAGGCTCGAAAATTGAAATTTTGCTATTTTTAAACACCTGTAACTTGAATACCTGTCCAAATTTTTTTTTAGTGATAGACAAAATTCAAAGCTCTATAATTATATTTCAACATGTGTCAAAGGTTTTTCTTAATTTTGAAGGGTGACGAAGTTACAGCCCCTGAAAATTCCAAAAAAGCCCTATATTTAAATTAATATAACAAGAGTTCTGTTAGGTTTATTTTCAATCGAAAAACGGTATTAGAGAGCTGCTTTTATAGGCTTTACAAAAATATGTCGCTTAAGTGTATAGGGTTGCCATACGATACTAAAATTTACCATTATATAAAACTCAATTTTTGCAAAATTTTTGGCCCCACATATCTTCTAAACGGTTCAAGCTAGGATCTTGAAATTTTAGGAGAAGTTAGATCCTTAGAAATTAGTCGGAGTCGGTTAACAAAATTTTTTTGTCAAGCCCCCTATTTAGGAGCTATAAGGGCCCGAAAATTGAAATTATGCTATTTTTAAGCACCTGTAACTTGAATACCTGTCCAATTTTTTTTTTATTAATATACAAAATTTAAAGGTCCAACATTATATTTTAACATATGTTAAAGGTTTTTCTTAAATTTAAAAGAGGTTCCTTAAATTGAAGAAAGTGTCTCTCAGTTTTACCCATTTTTGCTTAGATAATAAAATTCTAAGTAAAATTCCAAATTTTTGTGTAATTCACAATTTAATTCCTAGAACCTAAAAAATTAGAGGATGGGGGGGGGGGGAATGTAAGTTAGATTCTTGAGAAATTTGGCAACCTTCCCCATTGAAGGGCTATAACAACTTTTAGATAAGTCAGTAGTAACTATTTCCAAGTAAATATTTCCAAAGTTAAACTCAATATGTAATACAATATAATTTTGAAAATGTGCTTTTTTAAAAACCCTTGGTTTTTTTTCATCACTTGTTTATTCTTAACTTGAGAAGAGTACATTCATAAGCGACCATAAATTATTCTTCATAGGAATACTTTCTAACAGTAAAAAATCATCTTTTTGCCGCGCACTTGATGTTAAAAAATTATTCCTAATACGAATAACGTATTCTTAACAAAATCAAACTTTAATTTTTACAGGACGAAGTTGTTCTTAAAAGGAATATTTTATTCTTTATACATTTTGGTTTTAGTTGATAAAAAGAAAGCTAGTATAATTTAGTTTATTCCTTAAAAGAATAATTGATAATTTTTGAACTTAATATATTGAGATGTACTTTTATTCTTAATAGGAATAATATGTTAGAATTAAGAAATTAATATTCATAGTAAGAATAAATTTAACTTTAGTTAAAATAGTTGGTTTTATTTCTAAAAAATTAATGATTTGTGCTATTTAATTTCTCTCCGTGTATATTATACCTAATCTGGGACATGATATGAGCATGATATATATTATTGACTGCTTGCCTGTGTAATTTAATTCCACTTCTTTTAATGGCACAAAGCATTGGCGCAATCTTGGATGCTATTTTATTGATATGATTTTCCCATCTCAGTGTTTCTTCAATTATTACACCAAGGTATTTATATGTATCAACTCTTTCGATTTGGACATTGTTTATCAATATTTTTAGATTTATATCAGCTTTATTCCTCATTTTATATGTGATAAATTTGGTTCTTTCAGCATTTATACTTTAATTGTTGCATTAATCCAATTAATATATTTGTACAAATGCTCATTTAATATTCTTTCTAATTCATCTCTGGTTTTAGCACTGTAAATGAGCAATGTGTCATCTGCAAATATTTTATAATCCGCTTGTAAATTAGCACATTGGATGTTATGGATATAAAGCAGATACAAAGTAGGTCCAAGTACTGATCCTTGTGGAACACCTATATTTATAGTACACTGGTTACTCAATACATCATTAACTCTTGTAGCTATTTTCCTATTTTGTAAATAAGATCTAAGAAGATTCAGAACTGTTTCTCTTATACTGATTTCATAGAGTCTGTTTAACAGGATTTTATGATCAACTGTATCGAATGCTTTTTTTAAATCAACGAATACTGAACATACATAGTTCCCTGCATCTAAATTGCTTACTATAGAGTTAGTTGATGCTAAGACTGCAGAATCGGTTCCAATTTCTTTTTGAAATCCAAATTGATTATCATCAAAACCTACTACCTCATGTTTTTTTATAACTTTATTTATCCTTATTTGAATGGCTTTATGGTCTAAGTTAACAATATCTTCAGTAGAAATTTTAAAATCAAACTTTTCATTTTTTAGATTTGTTAGAACATGATCAATAATTGTGCAAGTGTTTTCGGTAACCCTTGTAGCATTTTTCTTCCTTAAATTGTTCTTTACATCTACAGCATTAGATTCTAGCATTGTTATGTAGGATCTAGAGAGCTCCGTATCAGATAATAAATCAATGTTAGTATCGCCAACCATTACAATATTTTTATATCTATTAAAAATTGATTCTAAATATGATATAAATATATTATTATTTTCACTAGGACTTTTGTAACAAACCGCAAGTTTAATAACTGGACTAGTGCCACTTAGACTTCTAATATTTTATATTGTATATTTTGTTTGACATAAATAGCAGCTCCGCCTTCTCTATTTTAATTATTTGAATTAAATAAAGCTCAGGAATATTAAAAAATATCTCCTCATCAGAGTATATCCAAGTTTCGCCAATCATAATTATGTCAATACTTTTTTTAATTTTTATAAATGATTCTATTTCGACAATATTTTTTCTGAGATTTCTGGCATTAAAATGCACAATGTTTAAGTTTGAGAGAGTATTGAACATCAAGGTTTTTCTGATCATATAATTTTGCCAAGTTTCTCTTGTTTTCTGCAAATATTCTCTGTATTTATTATTAATATGCCTGTTGTAATAAGCTAGGTCTTGAATTGCTTCTTTTCTGGATACTCCTGTAATGTCACGATAAATAAAATAAAGTTGAGAAAGTTCTTTTTAGTTATTTGGCAATCTCTCTTGATGAATTAGTATTTTTAAACTAGCTTTACACAGTTTTGAACAGATGACACAGTTTTTTTGCTGACACTTGCATTTTTTATTTTTATTCATTTTTAATATGTTATAACCGTTCCATATATTTCTCCTCCACCGCCTTTAGTAATCCAATTATTTTTCTTTTATTATTTTTAATAGCCCGGTCAAATTCCTCTTTGTATTCATTTAGGTAATCGTTGCTCTTCTTAATATTTTTTTCTTCTTCAATATTTTGTATATACAATACACATTCATCACATATATATTTTAAACGTGAATTTACGTCTAAAATTCCTAGAGTTGACTGATCCAATACTGAACATTTAGGTTGACAGTGGTAAATTTTACCACATACTCCAGCACGAAAATCTCCTCGAATTTTCACTCTTTATTTATAGCAATCCATAGTTCCTGGAACAACTATTAATATTGCTGATTTTTGCTTTTGTTTTTTTTTTGTCTTAAATAATTTAAATAATGAAAATCCAATTTCAATATAAAAAGAAATTTATTAATTTGGTATCAAAAGAAATTTATTTTCTTTTTATACCCTACACCTATAGAATAGGTAAAAGGGTATATTAACTTTGGTATGGTGTTTGTAACCACCTAAAGGAAGCGAGCTAGATATGGAAAAGTATATATATTTATGATCAGCGTGACCTCCTGAATCGATATAGCCATGTCCATCCGTCCGTCCGTAGGTACGATAACTCAAAAAATAATGGAGCTATCTTGATGAAATTTTAACTGTAGGTTACTAAGACTGAAAGTACGGCGGGGATTGCATATGGGCGAAATCGGCCAATGGGTTCGGATTCTGGACCTTCTAATCGATCGAAGGGCTAACGAACATATATAAAAAATCACGATAACTCAACAACTAATGACGCTATCTTCATCAAATTTGTGCTGTAGGTTACTAGTAATGAAGCTACTGTGGGGATTGCGTAAGTTCGGGATTGGACCATGGGTTCGGAACCTAGAACTTTTTGATCGAATTTAGGCCAAACGAGCATAATTCCAAATTTGGTATCAGCATGTCCCTTCCTATTTCCTTAGTATGTTTGAAATTTGGGCCCCATTGGAGTAGTGGGTCGGGGACCAACCACACATTTCCGAAGAACTTAAAGCATCTCCTTAAAATTAATAAAGATAGCAATTTGAAAAAATGTAGAAGCTTCAAATTTGGCACAAGGGTGTTCTTTACTATCTCTTGCGTGTCCCCTAATTTGGGATCAATTGGAGTGGTGGTTCAGTACCCCTCTTAGACCTCCCAAATTTTAAAAGCTTATAATCGAAATTACTAAAAATAGTAACTTAAAATTAAGATAGAACTTTCAAATTATGTACAAGGGTTAACTAGTACTTAAAGTACAGCGCGGACTTTATAAGGGCGAAATCAGCCCAAGGGTTTGGATTCTCGACCTTTTAATCGGTTTCAGGCTAACGAACATTTATAAAAAATCACGATAAGTCAACAACTAATGACGCTATGTTCATGAAATTTGTTCTGTAGGTTATTGGTAATGAAACTACGGCGGCGATTCCGTACGGTGAGGATTGGACAATGGGTTCGGAACTTAGAACTTTTTGATCGAATTTAGGCCAAACTAGCATAATTCCGAAACCAATGAAGACAGAACCTCCAAATTTGGTATCAGGGTGTAGCTTTCGATTTCCTTAGTCTCTTTGAAATTTAAGCCAAATTGGAGTAGTGGGTGGGGACCAGCCACTCAGTTCCGAGGACCTTAAAGCATATTTTCGAAATTAATAAAGATAGGATCTTGAAACAAATGTAGAAGCTTCAAATTTGGCACATGGGTGTTCTTTACTATTTCCTGCGTGTCCTTCTAATTTTGGATCAATTGAAGTGGTGGTTCAGTACCTCTCTTAGACCCATCAATGTGTAAAAGCTTATCATCGAAATTTATAAAACTAGTAACTTAAAATTAAGATAGAACGTTCCAAATGTGTACAAGGGTTAACTAGTATTGAAAGTATGATGGGAACTGCATATGGTTGAAATCGTACCATGGTTTCGGGTTCTGGAACCTTTGTAAAGTTCTAAGGCTAACAAACATATATATTAAAAACACCATAACTCAAAAAATAATGCCGCTATTTTGATGAAATTTAAACTCTAGATTACTAGTAATGAAAGTACCATGGAAATTAGTTCTGATCGAGTTTGGTCAATGAGTTCGGATTCTAGAAGCTTTTGATAGATTTGAGGCAGAACGAGTATAATTTCCAAGCCAAAGAAAATATTTTCTATTTCCTAAAATTAAATTTAGACGTAATTGTATTAATTGTAGAGGTTCATCTATGTTCAAAGGTACTTGCTGCAAATGAATTATATGAAAAGGTCGAGATTTGTAATTGTATTTTAGAAATATATTTATTGCATATTTTGCGTTTATAAGGTTTCTATTAGGTATATAAACTAACCATTTAAAATAATTTCAATTTTAAAAAATTTTAATTATTAAATATATTATGCTTTGATTAGCTTTTTATCACAAAATTTAATAATTAAAATTTTTTCATTTTGTAATTGAATTGGAATAAATATATTTTCATTTATAACAATTTTTTTTGTTTTTTAATATTTTTAAATAGATAAATTAGTAAGAATTTGTAATATTTTTTAATAGATAGTGTAATTAAAAATGTTTTTAGTATTATAAAGTTAATTTGGTTAGCTATGTCTTACGATCAAATTAATAACAGCTTTTATGGTGTTAAAATGGCCTATGAATATCTTATTAAATTTGAACTAAATAGGTGTAGGGTATTTATAAGTCGGTTGCACCGACTGACTGTTTTTTGCTTGTTTTTTTTTTTCTACACGTGATATTATATATTTCTTTTATTACTACGTCTGTTCTTAATGAATTATGAATTCAGAAACGAACAATACGTATTATTTTCAAAATGTCGATAAACTGACAATAATTCTTTCGATTAATAGTGTGGTAAGATATAGTGATGGGACTTGCGACGGTTAGTATCGAATTATTTTTATGTATATCAACTCAGTAATTTAATTCATTTAAAAAGAAATATTAAAATTTTTTATAATACATATTCTAATCAATATCAAAATTAAAAAAAATATAAATTAAACTTAATAATAATAATTAAATATTATATTATTGAAATAAGAAATATTCAAATATTAAAAGAAAACAAAATTTTAACCAATAATAATAGTTGCATTTGCTATCAATGCAAAAAAAAATTAATCCTCGAATAAATAAAGGACTTCAATGTGATGTAAACTTCAGTAATTGGTTCTGTGGTCAGTGTACTGGATTTTAAATTGAAGATATCCGCGAATTCTCTCAGGATCCTGATAAATATTGGTTTTGCGGTCAATGTATGTCAAAGCAAAAAAAAAGAAAATCTATGAATGCCAACGCAAATATTGCAAATAAACAACTTGTAAATGATGATGCAGCTGAGTCTATAAATCATAAGCTGTAGCAAATGCTAAATAATCAAAAATCTCAACAATCTGATATGGAAGTGTTACAAAATGAGGTTAAAGAGCGAAAAGAATATTTAGATAGCATAATAGAGCAAAATATTAGATTACAGAATGAAAACCAGTTGCTCAAGGATCAGGTGTTGTATAATAGAATAGATTTCGTGAAAATTAAACAAAGGGGAATCAACAAAGAAATTGAAATTAGTATAGTTACAACAGATAGTGATCTTAGTGCTGTTGTAGTCAGAATCTCACAAGAGCTTGAAGTGATTCTGGAAACAGGAGACATAAAAAAGATATAAAAATTACCTAAAAAGATCAACAAATCAGGTGAGCTTGAAAAAATTTTAATTAAATTTAATAACATTGAAACGAAAGAAAAAATTATGAACACAAAAAAAAAATAAGAACCTAACGATGCAAATGTTTGAGCAAAATGGAAATGTAGAAAATCGTAATAATATATTCTCAATGAAAAGCTAACTAATTATTTTAGTTTCTCATTTAAAAGCGCAAGGGATATAAAAAAAAAAACTAGGAAAAAATTTAATACGCATGGATAAAGAATGGCAAATTGTTTATAAGAAAAATTTCTTAAAGTAAAACAAAAAGAGTTCTACACGAATTGAATTTAGAGTTAGATGAAAAATTAAATTTCGTACACTTTGCCACCTAATATCCATGTGAAAACCAAACTGTATAATGTTAGGGAAATAAGTTAGGGAAAGTGACACATATTTCAACAAAAAAACAAGAAGGCATAATAAATGTATGAGAATGAGGTATGAAAATGTATTTCTTAATAAAATTGTTGTTTCAGTTTTGTATTTATGTTCTCTGGTGGAGCTATTTGTCAACACATACCATACTTATTGGAAAGAGTGTAAAGAGACCTTTCTAACGGTATAATAATAAATACAGGTTATATTTGAAAATTTCATACTTATAGTGGTTTTTTTGAATATTTGAATTTTTTTTTTTTTTTAATTTAAATTTTCACTTGAAATTGAAATATCTCAAAAACGGTAGGACCGATTCAGATGATACAATATGTGTATTAGAGCAAATATTGAGCCCTACATAACTAAAATAATTGAGTGCCTGTATATTGTCTTAGGTCAAAAACTGTATATTACGTAAAATACTACAAAAAATTAAGAAAATTTTGTAATGTATTTTTCCACCACTAGATGGCGCCATTGGTACTAATGACATATATATTCGAATATAAAGTACCATTATGTGATAACATCATCTCGAAATTTTGGGTCCCATCAACGGAAGAACACCCAATAATAGAATTTGTTTTTGATCTAATTCTACAGAATTTTTGTATAATGATCTTGTAAGTTATATCACATATTATATTAATTACACAAAAACTTATTTTAGAGTTTTTCTTATCAAATTTAAAATTCAACCGATCGATTGGCTCCCCTTTTTGAGAATGCGTAAAGAAAAAGCAAAAATGTACACTATCATATTTTGCTGTTTGTACTCCACAGTGCAGTGTGAATAACACATACTTGTGAAACACAAAAAATAATCAATAAAATCGTATCAGTCATATATCCATCTAACGAAATCTTGAACAAGATCATTCAAGCAAATTCTCAGAACCAGAATTTGTAAATTTCGTTATCAAAACATAATTTCTATTTTTTAAAATACTTAATATGAAATTATCCTTAATATAAATTTTCAAACAAATATATTTTAATTGTCTTCATTACATAATAAATAACAATTATAGGTCTCCTGACCTAACGCAACAAATATAATTTTTTTTTATTATTCAAGTACTCAAATATTAAACTAAACTGAACGATTTTATACTAGATCATATTTCATTAAAACAAGTAAAGAAACAGTCAGTCGGTGCAACCGACTTAGAAATACCCTACACCTATTTGGTTCAAATTTAAGGACATATCCAAAAGTCATTTTAACACCATAAAAGCTGTTATTAATTTGATCGTAAGACATAGCTAACCAAATTAACTTTATAATACTAAAAACATTTTCTAATTACACTATCTATTAAAAAATATTACAAATTCTTACTAATTTATCTATTTAAAAATATTAAAAAACAAACAAACTTGAAATAAATGAAAATATATTTATTCCAATTCGATTACAAAATGAAAAAATTCTAATTATTAAATTTTGTGATAAAAAGATAATCAAAGCATAATATATTTAATAATCCAAATTTTTCAAAATTGCAATTATTTTAAATGGTTAGTTTATATACCTAATAGAAAAGATTATAAACGCAAAATATGCAATAAATGTATTTCTAAAATACAATTACAAATTTAGACCTTTTCATATAATTCATTTAAATATTCAAATAAATTTTACATAAATGCAGCAAGTACCTTTGAACATAGCTGAACCACTACAATTTAGTCTAGATTTCGGAGACACATAGGACATAGGAAATATATTCTTTGGCTTTGAAATTAAACTCGACCAGAACCAATTCGCATGGTACTTTCATTACTAGTAACCTAGAGTTTAAATTTCATCAAAATACCGGCATTATTTTTTGAGTTATGGTGTTTTTAAGATATATGTTTTTTAGTCCTTGAACTTGTCAAGGGTTCCAGAACCCGAAACCATGGTACGATTTCGCCCATATGCAGTCCCGTCATACTTTCAATACTAGTTAACCCTTGTATACAATTGGAACGTTCTATCTTAATTTTAAGTTACTAGTTTTATTAATTTCGATGATAAGCCTTTACACATTTGGGGGTCTAAGAGAGGTCCTGAACCAACACTCCAAATGATCCCAAATTAGGGGGGCACGGAAGAAATAGTAAAGAACACCCTGGGCCAAATTTGAAGCTTCTACATTTGTTTCAAGTTACTTTTTTTATTAATTTCGAAAATATGCTTTAAGGTCCTCGGAACTGAGTGGTTGGTCCCCGACCCACTAGTCCAATGGGGTCCGAATTTCAAAGACACGTACGCAAAGGGACACCCTGATACCAAAGTTGGAGGTTATATCTTCATTGGTTTCGGAATTACGCTAGTTTGGCATAAATTCGATCAAAAAGTTCTCAGTTCCGAACCCATTGCTCAATCCTCACCGTACGTAATCACCGCCGTAGTTTCATTACCAATAACCTACAGCACAAATTTCATGAAGATAGCCTCATTAGTTGTTGAGTTATCGTGATTTTTAATATATGTTCGTTATCCCTGACACCGACTAAAAGGTCCAGAATCCGAACCCATGGGCTGATTTCGCCCTTATACAGCCCGCGCTTTACTTATAGTACTAGTTAACCCTTGTACACAATTTGAACGGTCTATCTTAATTCTAAGTAACTATTTTTAGGCCTTTCGATTATAAGCCTTTAAAACTTGGTAGGTCAGAGAGGGGTACAGAACCACCACTCCAATTGATCCCAAATTAGGGGAGCACGCAAGAGATAGTAAAGAACACCCTTGTGGCAAATTGGAAGCTTCTACCTTTTTTCAAGTTGTTATCTTTCTTAATTTTAAAGATATGCTTTAAGGTCTTCGGAAATGTGTGGCTGGTCCCCGACCTACTACTCCAATTGGACCCAAATTCACAAGACACTTAGGAAATAGGAAGGGACATCCTGATACTAAATTTGGAGGTTCTATCTTCATTGGTTTCGGAATTATGCTCGTTTGGCTTAAATTCGATTAAAAGGTCCAGAATCCGAACCCATGGGCCGATTTCGCCCATATGCAATCCCCGCCGTACTTTCAGTCCTAGTAACCTACAGTTAAAATTTCATCAAGATAGCTCCATTATTTTTTGAGTTATCGTGCCTACGGACGGACGGACGGACGGACGGACGGACGGACGGACGGACGGACATGGCTATATCGACTAAGGCGGTTACGCTGATCACAAATATATATACTTTTCCATATCTAGCTCGCTTCCTTTAGGTGGTTACAAACACCATACCAAAGTTAATATACCCCTTTACCTATTCTATAGGTGTAGGGTATAAAAAAAACTGAAATGTTAATGAACGTTGTTATATGACTTAGTTTTTTTTTCATTCTAAATATGTTGTAATTTCGTTTTGGAACCAAACATTTGATATTTATTTAAGTGTAAAATTACAACAAAAATAAATTCTTTTTCTTCTTGTGTGTTGCAATATCGGAAACCGATGTTAAGTATATTATTGATTATTAATATATTTTTTTGTATTAAGCAATTTGTATTTTTTTTAGGATAAGTAATGAAAAATAAAACAAGTGATGAAAAAAAACCAAGGGTTTTTAAAAAAGCACATTTTCAAAATTATATTGTATTACATATTGAGTTTAACTTTGGAAATATTTACTTGGAAATAGTTACTACTGACTTATCTAAAAGTTGTTATAGCCCTTCAATGGGGAAGGTTGCCAAATTTCTCAAGAATCTAACTTACATTCCCCCCCCCCCCATCCTCTAATTTTTTAGGTTCTAGGAATTAAATTGTGAATTACACAAAAATTTGGAATTTTACTTAGAATTTTATTATCTAAGCAAAAATGGGTAAAACTGAGAGACACTTTCTTCAATTTAAGGAACCTCTTTTAAATTTAAGAAAAACCTTTAACATATGTTAAAATATAATGTTGGACCTTTAAATTTTGTATATTAATAAAAAAAAAATTGGACAGGTATTCAAGTTACAGGTGCTTAAAAATAGCATAATTTCAATTTTCGGGCCCTTATAGCTCCTAAATAGGGGGCTTGACAAAAAAATTTTGTTAACCGACTCCGACTAATTTCTAAGGATCTAACTTCTCCTAAAATTTCAAGATCCTAGCTTGAACCGTTTAGAAGATATGTGGGGCCAAAAATTTTGCAAAAATTGAGTTTTATATAATGGTAAATTTTAGTATCGTATGGCAACCCTATACACTTAAGCGACATATTTTTGTAAAGCCTATAAAAGCAGCTCTCTAATACCGTTTTTCGATTGAAAATAAACCTAACAGAACTCTTGTTATATTAATTTAAATATAGGGCTTTTTTGGAATTTTCAGGGGCTGTAACTTCGTCACCCTTCAAAATTAAGAAAAACCTTTGACACATGTTGAAATATAATTATAGAGCTTTGAATTTTGTCTATCACTAAAAAAAAATTTGGACAGGTATTCAAGTTACAGATCTTTAAAAATAGCAAAATTTCAATTTTCGAGCCTTTATAGCTCCTAAATAGGGGGCTTGACAAAAAAATTTTGTTAACCGACTCCTACTAATTTCTAAGTATCTAACTTCTCTCAAAATTTCAAGACCCTAGCTTGAACCGTTCAGAAGAAATGTGTGGCCAAAAATTTTGCGAAAATTGAGTTTTGCGTAATGTTAAATTTTTGTACCGTATGGCAACCCTAAACATTTTCCTTGTAAAAATTTATAAAGTTTATGAAACCAGCTATCATTTGCCGTTTTCTGATTGAAAATATATGTAACAGAACTCTTGTTATAACACTTTAAATATAGGGCTTTTTCCAACTTTGGGGGGCTGTAGCCCCGTAACAGGTGGGGCTACAGAAAAAAATTCTTCTACGAAATTATTTTTTTTCCAAAAACTACCCATGGTTAAAATTTCTTTTCTCTATTTCAAACGGTGTAAAAGTTTTTGTAAACATACGGACGGACGGACGGACGGACGGACGGACGGACGGACGGACAGAGTGAAGCTATATAGGCACATTTTTACAAAATTTTTTGAAAATGTGCTAAAAAGATAATATAATAATAATTTTGTTTTGTAATTTTAAAAAGAAATTAATTTTAAAATTTATATTGAAAACTTCTTTTATAATTTAGTCTAAGTTTAACCATTCTTTAAAACGGTATTAAAAATAAAAAATCAATAAATTGTTTAATATAAAAATTGTGTTTTTATTTAAACCATATTTTATTTTTCATTTTTTTTTTCACAATATATATATATATAAATATATAAAACTGGCGCAGTCGGTAGGATCGCCAGCTAGTGTAATTAAACGTGTTAAATATAACTATTTAATAAAATATTAAGTTATAATAAAAAAAAAAAAAATATAAAAAAAAAATTTTTTTTTTTAAATTAAAAACTATAATAAAAAAAAAAAAAGGATAGTGACGGTTAATACTAGTTTTTCTTTTAAGAAAATAATTGGCGAACTATAATAAAAATAAAATAAAATAAAAAAAAATTTTTCTATGTTTATTGTGAATGAAGCCGTATAGAATTCCGGTTTCACTATTTAGACTCGGACCATTAAGAACTATCACTGAAGTGAGTGAAAACGAAAATAGTTTTCATTCGAACTATTCTAATATACAACTAATAACGCAAAATAGTAATATAAATATCATAACACCAAATATGACACAAGGTGGTTTAAATTTAACAGCTCACGATTTAATTAAAGAAGCTCGAGCTGTACCAGTGTTTACAGGTGACAACACTTTCGAGTTGTCACACTTTTTAAACGAAGTAGATACCATAATAGGGTTAACACCAGACCCTGCAGCAAAAGCGTATCTATTAAACTTCTTGACAACAAAAATACAAGGCAGAGCGGCAATATCTATTAGGAGGTTAGAAACAGCAACTTGGGACCAGATAAATTTGGAGTCCAAGAATCCTATTTGAAATTGAAAGAGCAAGCAGATGCAATCAAATATTTTAATGTAAGTCAATACAATAATGAATTATTAACAATATTAGATAAGCTTAACCTTAAATATAAGTTAGATCCTAATCCTTTATTAGAGTTTAGTACGGCAAAATATGAGCAAAGTATATTAGAAAAATTTTTAAATAAATTACCACGAGCTGATAATATGTATTTAAAAATTAAAAATGTTTCTTCTTTAGAAGAAGCATATTATGAGCTCGTACAAACTGGAATCTCGAGTAATAGTAGTTCAAATAATATTAGGGTTACACGTAGTTGGAATACTAACAACATTAATAATTATAATAATGGTAGAAACAATAATTCAAATAATCGTGGTTTTTATAATAGAAGTAATAACAATAATTTTAATAATAATAACAGTGTAAACAATCGTAGTTTTTTTGATAATAACGGAAACAATGAATATAGATCTAACTCATATCAACACCGTTGGTATAACAATAATAATAATATGAATCCTAGAAATAATCTTAATTCTAGTCAACAGACCAAAATATGTAGAACTAAATTAAGCCAAGACAAATTTAAACAATTTAATTATATAATTTTAAGGAATAAATCCTTGCTATTCGACTATGTTTGCCTGGTATAAAATAAAATTTTAAAATTCAATATTTAGTTTTAAATTCTCATATAGAGTATGTGAAAGGAAAAGAAAATCGAGTGGCAGATTTTCTTAGTAGGATAAATACTGACAAACAAGAAATAAATGAAAATGAAATTGAAGAAAATTCTGTTAATGAAAATAATTCTAATATGGCTACAATACATAGTGGTATCGAAAATTTGGACGACCATATTCCTATTGTAGATCATATCGTTAATAAATATTACACCCAAATCTACCTTGTCAAAAATAAAAATAGTGAAATAAAATTGGTACCTTAAAGACATAAAAGATCATTAGCTAGTGTTGGAGGCTCATTTCTTATATGGATATTTGGTACAATGAACGAGGAAGACAAGGCTGATATAGAAGAACATTTAAAAACTATAGAACAAAATAATCATAATGTAATATCAAGTAGTAATAACCAAATAAAAAATAATAATGATATTCAAAACAATATTAAAATTCTACAAAAAAGTATAAATAAAAATCAATTTACAATAGATAAACTTTTAAATAACATTTCACTAAATAACAAAAACATTACTAAACAACTACAATACTTACAAATACTGACAAATATTAACCTTCTAAATCAAGGAATCGAAAAAATTCAAGAGAACGTAGTATTTGCTAAACATAGTATTATGAGTAGATCTATCTTAACACCTGAAGAAATAGATTTTGATGATATAGATATTCTTAAAATACAAGAAATTAAAAGTTCTTTGGTAATAATGAGTAGTAAATTAGTGTTTATACTAGAGATTCCAGTAATAAGCGAGGAAAACGCAATTAAATATAAAATATTCGCTGTACCAAATTCTAATTCGGAAGAAATTGATATAGAAAATACCGATATCATATTATTTAGAAATAAAACATATTATCTTAATCAAGAAAGATACTTTAATAAACTACAATTAACTTCAACTTGTATTTCAAATCTTTTTATAAAATCATTTAAAAACTGTACTAAAGCTATTGAAAGTAATGTTAAAACTGTAGAAATTGATCAAGGAATTGTATTAGTTAAAAATGCACAAAAACTCAACTTAACAAATAATTGTAAAAACATCTTGTATTTATTGAATAAAAACTATATAACATTTTTCTATAATTGCTCTATAGAAATTAATAACTTTTAATATTCAAATAAAAATAAAGAATTCAAACATAACATTGTAATACCGAATTACATTACAGTTGAAAATATAAATCATACTATTAAATTAGCATGCTTACATATCAAACAAATTGAAAACAATAATGAAATAAAAAAAATAAATTTTGAAAGAAAAATTAATAAAATTGTAATCCAAATTAATTCTATTTTTGTAATAATTATTATTTTAGCTGTAATCATCATAATATACTATCAAATAAAAGCAAGAAAAAGAAATCAAATAAGTGATCTAAATATAAATAAAACTAAATATTTTGTTCAGGAGTACAAAAATCCTAAGGATGGGGGAGTCATATATCCATCTAACGAAATCTTGAACAAGATCATTCAAGCAAATTCTCAGAACCAGAATTTGTAAATTTCGTTATCAAAACATAATTTTTATTTTTTAAAATACTTTATATGAAATTTTCCTTAATATAAATTTCCGAACAAATATATTTTAATTATCTTCATTACGTAATAAATAACAATTATAGGTCTCCTGACCTAACGCAACAAATATAATTGTTTTTTATTATTCAAGTACTCCAATATTAAACTAAACTGAACGATTTTATACTTGATCATATTTCATTAAAAAACAAGTGATGAAAAAAACCAAGGGTTTTTAAAAAAGCACATTTTCTAAATAATATAGTGTTTCATACTGAGTATTTTATCGGAATATAATGTTGAAGCTTCAATGTTAACGTTTAATTTAAGAAATATATACGTTGGTGACTAAGTTACTACTTGTAGAAACATTAAATTTTTTAATTTTTAAGTCCTAATAGCTCCTCTATGGGGAAGCTTGCCCAATTTATTAAGGATCTAATCCTCACTACTCCCCTTCCCCTAACTTTTTTAGGTTCAAGGAATTAAATTGTAAATCATACCAAAATTTGGAATTTTACTTAGAATTTTACTATTTAAGCAAAACTGGTTAAAACTGAGAGACACTTTCTTCAATATAAAGAACCGCTTTCAAATTTAAGAAAATCTTTTAACATTTGTTAAAGTATAATGTTTGACCTTCAAATTTTGTATATTAACAAAAAAAAAATTTGAACGGGTATTCAAGTACAGGTGTTTAAAAATAGCAAAATTTCAATTTTCGGGCCCTTATAGCTGCAATACAGGGGACGTGATAAAAAAAATTTGTTAACCGACTACTACTTATTTCTAAGGATCTAACCACTTCCGAAATTTCAAGACCGTAGCTTAGCCCGTTTAGAAGATATGTAGGGTCAAAAATTTTGCAAAAATTGAGTTTTGCATAATGGTAAATTTTAGTACTTACTTAATTTTAGTACGTCTTTTAAAAATTTATAAAGTTTATAAAACCAGCTATCTTTAGCCGTTTTCAAATTGAAAATACACTTAATCTTGTTATAACTCTTGTTATAACAATTTGAATATAGAGCTTTTCACAAATTTGGGGGGCTGCAGCTCCGTAACAGGTGGGGCTACAGAAAAAAATTCTTCTATTAAATTATTTTTTTTGTAATACCTTCACGTGGTTAAAATTTTTTTTCTCTATTTGAAACGATGTAAAAGTTTTTGTAAACATACGGACAGACAGACGGACGGACGGACGGATGGACAGAGTGAAATTATATAGGCACATTTTTACAAAATTTTTTGAAAATGTGCTAAAAAACTGAAATGTTAATGAACGTTGTTATATGACTTAGTTTTTTTTTCATTCTAAATATGTTGTAATTTCGTTTTGGAACCAAACATTTGATATTTATTTAAGTGTCAAATTACAACAAAAATAAATTCTTTTTCTTCTTGTGTGTTGCAATATCGGAAACCGATGTTAAGTATATTATTGATTATTAATATATTTTTTTGTATTAAGCAATTTGTATTTTTTTTAGGATAAGTAATGAAAAATAAAAAAAGATAATATCATAATATTTAATCGGCTTATTTTTTCCCATACAAATATAAACATCCTTTTTTAGGACAAACTATTTAACCAATTTTAATGAAACAACAACCAAAAGAAAGGTTTTTTTTGTTTTCATAGGACAATGATATTTTTTTTTTAGAATATTGCGTTTTTTCAGGTGAAAACCCGTCTTTAATTTAACGTAAATTTGAATTTAACGGCCACGCTGTTAAAAATTAAGGCTTATGACTCTAATATTATGCGCCGACTTTCTGGGTAAAAGTAATGCATTTTCGGTTGTATTCGCAGCTCAATCAAACTATATATTATAGGCGCCGACTTATGTCTTTCTTTTTTTTTTTTCTTCAAATGTTCAATGAACAAGGAGATTTAAATTTTTTTAAAATTTTTTTTTTTTGTTTTTTTTTTTTTTATCTTAAAAAGTGAACGAAAAAAATGAGTTCTTTTCGAAAAGCAATACATTTGGTTTATACAGTAGTTTTTATTTATAACGAACTCGGTTCAATTTTAATTATAATAAACTTTACACTTTTTGCTAAAAAATTAAATTTTACCTAAAAATTTAAAAAACTTACATTATATTACATTGATATTTCTTTTATTTAAACTTTAAATACCTAAATATGTTGCTTGGCGATTAATTAAGTCTTTTTTATTTAGTTTTGAATATAAAAAAAATCATAATAACGCATCAAAAATACAAAAAAAAATTTCAATAGAAGAAAAAGCACTATATAGGTACATAGACTTGAGACTGACACATCAAATAAAATTCTAGCAAATGAGTTCAAAATGTTCATTCTAGAATCATCACATTCTACAATGTTCAAGTCTTATACTAATTTTTCAAAATTCACAGCATTCTTTTAAAACGACATTCGTTTATTACGACAATTATTTTCCGTCCCATCATGGTCGTTATAACCGAAATGTACTGTATTTTGTTTTTGTTTGTAACTTATTATAATACAGTTATAAAAAAAAAAATTTTTGTAAATCGTAAATTGTTGCTTTGTTGCTTTTTGTTAAGTTTTATGTACAATAAAAAACCGACTTCCGAAATATATTCTACGTTTGAGAGTCATGATATTAAAATATATAAATATTTGCAAAACAGTTAAACAAATAATCTTTCTTAAAAAAATAATTTGTACCTATTTTAAATCGTTTGTTACTTAGGACCTAACCAACGCGTACGGTGTATAATTTCTGGAAATTTCTAGAAAATTTTGAAATAAATAGTTAGGTCCTACATGAATTTACATGTGAGCAATCGAAATACGCAACGTACTGGTACTTCGGATTTACAAAATGACAAAGCGAAAAATAGAAATAGAAACTTTAAAATAATATCTTTGCAAAATATTTGTTTATTAAAAAATACCTATAATATGTTTGCAGAAACTTAAAAAAAAAATAATATTTCTTAAGAAAAATGATTTGTTTCTTATGGATCAGCCAAAATCAGTATGTACGGCATTCAGTTTCTGTCAAAAAATTTTGAAATAATTAGTTATGTAAAAAAATTTACATGAAAGCATACGCGACGTACTGTACCTCAGAGTTTTAATATTTAAAAATTGACAAAGTGTATAAGAATACATATTGACATTGTTTTTTCTTATGCTGCTGCGATTAAATTTTAAAAATAAAATATTTTAAAATAACATTTTTTTTTAAATAATTTAATTTAAAACATACAAATATTCAAATAAATTGAAAATACCTACAAGACAATATGTCTGCAAAACTAAAAAAATTATCTTTCTCAAAAAAAGTTATTTATTCCTTAGGTCCTAACCTAAATAAAAGCGTACAGCGTATAATTTCTGTCAAAAAATTGAGAAATAAATAGGTACATAAATTTACATTAGAGCAGCGAAAATACGCGTAACGCAATGTACAGTATCTCGGATTTTTAAAATTTACAAATATTGACAAAATGTATAAAAATATTATTATTGGATTTTCTTATCATAATATTTAATCGGCTTATTTTTTCCCATACAAATATAAACATCCTTTTTCCGGACAAACTATTTGACCAATTTTAATGAAACAACAACCAAAAGAAAGGTTTTTATTGTTTTCATAGGACAATGATATTTTTTTTTTAGAATATTGCGGTTTTTCAGGTGAAAACATAAATTTGAATTTAACGGTCACGCTGTTAAAAAGTTAAGGCTTATGACTCTAATATTATGCGCCGACTTTCTGGGTAAAAGTAATGCATTTTCGGTTGTATTCGCAGCTCAATCAAACTATATATTATAGGCGCCGACTTATGTCTTTCTTTTTTTTTTTGTTAAGTTCAAATGTTCAATGAACAAGGAGATTTAAATTTTTTTAAAAATTTTTTTTTTGTTTTTGTTTTTTCTTTATCTTAAAAAGTGAACGAAAAAAATTAGATCTGTTCGAAATGAAAAAAATACATTTGGTTTATACAGTAGTTTTCATTTATAACGAACTCGGTTCAATTTTAATTATAATAAACTTTACACTTTTTGCTAAAAAATTAAATTTTACCTAAAAATGAAAGTTTTTTATTACATTGATATTTCTTTTATTTAAAATTATTATATCTAATTATGTTGCTTGGTGATTAATTTAGTATTTTTTTATTTATTTTTGAATATAAAAAAAAATCATAATAACGCATCAAAAATACAAAAAAAATTTCATTACAAGAAAAAGCACTATACTTAAGGTGGTGTCGAGAGAATCAATTTTTTTTTGACTTTCAACTAAAGTCGATTTGAATCAACTATCGGTGTCGGGGAAATCAATTTGTGTTGTTTAAAGTCGTCTGAGTCGACTTTGAAATTCAAATACATTTTTGTGTTTGAAATTACATTATGGCATTGGCGTTGTTTATTCTGTTATTGGCGTTGTTTGTGTTTAAAAATTTAAAGAAAAATTAAAATGAGTAATTTAGAAAGGTAAATAAAGATAAATAATTTATATAAATATGAAAATTTTTATTTATTATTTTCAGGAAAAAATGTTTCAGCAACAGGAAACAATTAGAAAAATTAATCAATCTAATGGAAGCAACCACAAAAAACTCATTGCAAAAATTATTAGTAGTAAATATAATGCAGCACAAAATAAACCGTCTAAAAACTAAAAAAAAATTTTTCGTTTAAATTATTTTTATAATACTGACATTTCTGTTGTCAAAAAATCAAAATTGAAACAACTTGATTCAATTAATGGAAACTAATTCAATTGATTAAGCCGACACCGGGAAATTTTTGAGTGGAATTGAAAAATGTCAAAATCAACCAAGTTGAATTGATTCTCCCGACACCACCTTTAGGCTTGAGGTTGACACATCAAATAAAATTCTAGCAAATGAGTTCGAAGTGTCCATTCTAGAATCAGCACATTCTACAATGTTCAAGTCTTATACTAATTTTTCAAAATTCACAGCATTCTTTTAAAACGACATTCGTTTATTACGACGAATATTTTCCGTCCCATCATGGTCGTTATAACCGAAAAGTACTGTACTTTGTTTTCGTTTGCTTAAAATTTTTTTTTTTTTAAATCGTATATTGTTGTTGGTTTTTGTTAAGTTTTTTGTAAAATAAGAAACCGACTTCTGATAAATAATATTTCTTAAGAAAAATGATTTGTTACTTATGGATCAACCAAATTCAGCGTGTACGGCGTTCAGTTTCTGTCAAAAAATTTTGAAATAAGTTGTTATGTAAATAAATTTACATGAAAGCATACGCGACGTACTACCTCGAATTTTTAAAATTTAAGCATTGACAAAGCATATAAAAAAGTTATTGTTTTTTCTTATGTTGTTATTGTTCTAAAAATAAAATATTTTAAAATAATATTGTTTTTAAAAATACCTATATTTTTTTAAAAAATACTTTACATATATACATATTCAAAATAATTGAAATACCTATAGTATGTTTGCAGAAACAAAAAATAACATTTCTTAAGAAAAATTATGTGTTCTTTACAGATCAACCAGAATAAACGCGTACGGCATGCAGTTTCTGTCAAAAAAATTTGAAATAAGTAGGTATGTTGTGTACTGTACTTCGAAATTTAAAATTTTAAAATTTGACAAAGCGTATAAAAATATTGTAATTGTTTTTTCTGATGTTGCTACGATTTAGATTTCAAAATAAAATATTTTAAAATAATATTTTTTTTTTAAAAAAACATACATTCAAAATAATTGAAAATACCTATAAATGTTCGCAAAAAAAAACTAAAAAATAATCTTAAACTTAAATAAAAGTTGACGTATAATTTCTGTCAGAAAATTTACAAATAAATAGGTACATGCATTTTCATGAGAGCAACCAAAATACGCGTAACGCGATGTACTGTAATCGAATTTTTAAAATTTACAAATTGACAAATGGTTTTTGGTTTTTCTTATATTTCTAAGATTATGTTTTAAAAAATATCTTATATTGAAAAAAATTCAAAATATACCTATTATATGAAATTAATAAAATTTTTTGTTCTAAATTAAAACATTCAAATAAATTTTAGCAAATGAGTTCGAAGTGTCCATTCTAGAATCAGCACATTCTACAATGTCCAAGTCTTATACTAATTTTTCACAATTCACAGCATTCTTTTAAAACGACATTCGTTTATTACGACGAATATTTTCCGTATCATCATGGTCGTTATAACCAAAAAGTACTGAATTTAGTTTTTGTTTGTAATTTATTATAATACAGTTATAAAAAAAAAAATTTTTTGTAAATCATAAATTGTTGTTGCTTTTTGTAAGTTTTTTGTTAAATAAAAAACCGACTTCTGAAATATAGTTGCCCTTACGTTTGAGAGTAATGATATTTAAAAAATATATGTATTTGCAAAAAAAATTTAAAAAAAAAATAACAAATAATCCTTCTTAAATAAATAATTTGTAATTTAAATGATTTGTTAATTAGGACCTAATCAAAATCAACGCGTACGGTGCATAATTTCTGGAAATTTCTAGAAAATTTTTAAATACATAGTTAGGTACGTGAATTTACATGTGAGCAACCGAAATACGCGACGTTCTGGTACCTCAGATTTAAAAATTGACAAAGCGAAAAATAGAAATAGAAAATTTAAAATAATATTTTTGTAAAAAATTTGTTTATTAAAAAATACGTGTAATATGTTTGCAGAAACATAAAAAAGAAATAATATTTCTTAAGAAAAATGATTTGTTACTTATGGATCAACCAAATTCAGCATGTACGGCGTTCAGTTTCTGTCAAAAAATTTTAATATAATTTGTTATTATAAATAAATTTACATGAAAGCATACGCGACGTACTGTACCTCGGAGTTTTAAAATTTTAAAATTGAAAAAGCGTATAAAAATATTGTAATTGTTTTTTCTTATGTTGCTACGATTAAATTTTAAAAATAAAATATTTTAAAATAATATTTACAACGCGTACGGCGAAAAATTTCTGTCAAAAAATTTTGAAATAAGTAATTATGTAAATAAATTTACATGAAAGCAACCCAAATACGCTTAACGCGATATACTGTAACTCGGATTTTTAAATTTTAAAAGCTGATAAATAGTATAAAAATATTGTCTTCGGTTTTTCTTATATTTTTAAATTGTACGTTGTATGTTTTGATTAAGGTTAAGCCCTGATAATTAAAAATTTTATTTTACATTTTAAACATCGAATAATGTTTTTTCATGATAAAAACTTTTTTTAGTTTTACTTTGACATAACGAACAAATATTATATAAGGCGTTTTTTTTTTAAATCACAGCAGAGATCTAGGCACGCTCTAAACAACATAAGCACGTTCTAATGAACAGAGCATGAACAGAGTATGCTCATAGCGTTCAGATTTAATAAAAAAACACGAAAAATTAAATTAAATTAAAACATTTTGATTTTTATTTTACAAGTAAAATCTTAAACAAACGTCAAAATGTCTTTAAGAAAAAAAATGAATCACACGCTCAGAGCTAAAAAAAAACGATTTTTTTTTTGACAGTTCAGATTTAAAAAATGCCTTTAAAGGAACTGAAGCATGTATTCATCAATTTTTAATTAGGAAACAGAATACATACGGAACGGATACAAAAAAATTCAAATCGTACTAAAATGTTTAGTTTTCTATATGACGGACACCATTAACTCGAATTTTGGCTACTTGACTTCAGTAAATATATGTATATGTTTAGAAATTAAATCAAATTCTCAAAACATTGTATATTAGAACAATATTTATATTAAGAATTTAAATCGCTTTGTTTTGTGTAATAACTGTAACACATTATACTCTCTTTAAAGCGACTTTAGCTATAGGAATAAAATTCAAAAATACAAAAACGTTTTTATAACTGAAAAAATTATAAATTTTTTTTTAGCAAATTTCAAGCGCAAGAATTGTTGACAACATTGTTGCAATATATTTTATTACGTATAGGAAAAAAAATATAATTTTTCGTGTTAAATTAGTCTATTATAAATTTCAAAAAACTAATTTTGTATGTAAATTTAAAAGCAAAAATAGCTCGAATCTCGAGCACAGGGCGATACTAGTAATAATAATTTTGTTTTGTAATTTTAAAAAGAAATTAATTTTAAAATTTATATTGAAAACTTCTTTTATAATTTAGTCTAAGTTTAACCATTCTTTAAAACGGTATTAAAAATAAAAAATCAATAAATTGTTTAATATAAAAATTGTGTTTTTATTTAAACCATATTTTATTTTTCATTTTTTTTTTCACAATATATATATATATAAATATATAAAACTTACACAGTTCAATTTTGCATGTTTGTAAACTAAAAATTATGTGAATTAATAGATAACATAATCAATACTTTATTTATCTATTTAAATTTATTAAATGTAAAATCGTAAACATCATTATTTGAATTTGAATTACACTACACTATTTTTCAACACTTCCAATTTAGGCACATTAAAATCATAAACATCATTATTTGACTTATGAACAACACTATCTCTCAAAAGTCATATAGGTCTAGCATCTGTTTACAATTTTTTCTTTCTGAACTACTTTTTTTTCGAAATTTTTTTCACGTTCTCTCCTTTTTGGAGGGCATCTGGACAAATTATATTACATGCAAATAACCAGTGAGCAAATAACGGTTAATATGCAAATAACCGTTTTCCGTATCCCGCTGACGGTTATGTTGAAACATATGTTGAAAATCATTTTTATATCACAATCAAATAATATGCTATTAGTATTACAATCCATGAATATATTGTCTGTGTTCTTCTTATTTCCGCTTCTAATATAAATTTAATTTTGTTTCTGTTTTTATTAGTTTGCCTTTTCAATTTTAATTGATTTTAATTTTATTAATCTGTAAAACCCAAATGTACCTTGTCTCGCACGGCATAACATCGGATAGCAAAATTGTGAATTTTTGTGGAAAAATTTTTAAGCAAAGAACTATTTTGTGATGTTTTACTGATTTGCATTTTAAAATCTGTTTTGAAGATAAATTTTGTATGTTAATTATATTAAGTATTCTCATATTGAAAAAAACGTTTTCTCCCAGGATACAATTTTATTAGAGTATCTTTTTAATCTGCATATAATAATTTTGAAAATAAAAATGTTAAAATTAAGTAAAATTAGATAGATAGATCATTTTGTTAAAAAAATGTTACTATAATACAATGTTATTAAGACCTCTTTCAGTTGCATAGGTCTATTTCCCAATGTATTTAATTTATTTGTGTTTATTTCAATCATAATATTCGATAACGTATTTTTTCAATTTGGTGAATAAATAAATGTGGATATTTCTTATAAAGATAAAACAATTCTAGAATAACTTAGTGTGTACAGTATAAATTATAAATGAACAGATCTTATCTTGCAAACTACATTATAAATTATGCAAAATACTTTGTTATACTAAATATAAAATCAAGTCAAAATGTATTTTTTCAGTTTAAATATATATTTTGGAGACTGTCTAGATTCAAATGAAGATTGTCTCACAAAATGAAATACCCATACAACAAAGGATAAGGATGTTATCACTAACCGAAGGAGAATTATTTCTTATTATGGTTATTAAAAAAAATGTGCAAGGTTTTTAAAAGTATAACAAATTTTCAGTTTTTGACAGTTACTTAATATTAAGTTTTTTTTATAAACTCAATTTTATTTTTTAAGATCTAGGTCCCCTCAAAATTTCAAGTAAAGAAAGCAATTTTTTAGCACATTTTCAAAAAAATTTGTAAAAATGTGCCTATATGGCTTCACTCTGTCCGTTCGTCCGTCCGTCCGTATGTTTACAAAACTTTTACACCGTTTGAAATAGAGTAAAGAAATTTTAACAACGGGTATATATTACAAAAAAAATAATTTCGTAGAAGATTTTTTTCTGTAGCCCCACCCGTTATGGAGCTACAGCCCCCCAAAATTTGGAAAAAGCTCTATTTTTAAATTGTTATAACAAGAGTTCTGTTGAGTGTATTTTTAATCTGAAAACGGCAAAAGATAGCTGGTTTTATAAACTTTATAAATTTTTAAAAGACAAATGTTTCTAAAATTTACAGTTATACAAAACTCAATTTTTGCAGAAGTTTTAGCCACACATATCTTCTAAACAATACTAGCTAGGGTCTTGAAATTTTGAGAGAAGTTAGGTCCTCTAAAATCAGTAGGAGTCCGTTAACAAAATTTTTCGGTCGAGCCCTCTGTTTAGGAGCTATAAGGGCTCGAAAATTTAAATTTTGCTATTTTTAAACACCTGTAACTGAATACCTGTCCAAATTTTTTTTTGTGATACACAAAATTCAAAGCTCTATAAATATATTTCAACATGTGTCAAAGGTTTTTCTTAATTTTGAAGGGTTACAAAACTACAGCCCCTGCTAATTCCAAAAAAGCCCTATATTTAAATTGAAATAATAAGAGTTCTGTTAAGTTTATTTTCAATCGAAAAACGGTGTAAGAGAGGTGCTTTTATAGACTTAACAAAAATACGTCGATCAAATGATAGTGTATATATATACGATACTAAAATTGAGCATTATAAAAAACTAAATTTTTACAAAATTTTTGGTACCAGATATCTCTTAAACGGTTTAAAATAGAGTCTTGAAACTTTGGGAGAAGTTCCTCAAAAATTAGTAGGAGTCGGTTATCAAATTTTTTTTGTCAAGCCCCCTGTTTAGAAGCTATAAGGGCTCAAAAATTCAAATTTAGCTATTTTTTAAGCTAAATTTGAATTTTAGATGAAGATTAGATCAAGTTAGGTCCTTGAGATATTTTTTTCATCACTTGTTTAAAATTTATTTATTATGTACATGGACAGAAACTTTAGTTAAAAACTGAAGAATTTATTCAATTTTGATATATTTTGTTTTACATTTAAGTTATATAAATCGTGCACAAATAATCTGAATCTGAACTTAAAGGAACAGTTCTTCTTCATATTTCTTTCTGCACATTTTAAGAGCACTTTTGAAAACAAGTCAATTTGAAATTTTTTTAAAAACAAAGTTTAAGAACTGGCGTAATATTTTCTAATAGTATGCTTTGAATTTTGCCACAACGCCTTTTCAATGCTCAAGTGTCTAATAAGCAAAACAATGAAATAGAAGAAATTCTAATTTTAAAGTTCAACCGTTTAAAATACTATTTTCTTGTGGACATTTAGTTTTTATTGGACTATTAGTTTTTAGAAAAATTATGCATATTGGACAACAATGTGTGAACTAACTAAATATTCTAAAACATATTTTTTTTTTGCCCAATAGTCATACAACATTCAACACTTAATCATAAAAATAGGATATTTTAGTACAATAAATAAAAATAATATAATCTTTTTTATTATTGAATATAAACTTATGAAAAGAAGCGTTTACTTTTGTTTCATTAAATAAAAATTTATTATAATATATTGAAAACTTAAAAATCCATATCATATAATATAGTTTTAACATAAAAATTCTAGGAACATCTAATTAAAACTTAACAGTCTTTCTTGTTTATAAAATAAGAAATTAAAAGAAAATATTCTTTCAAATATTCTTTTGAACCAAACTTTAGGAAAGAACCTATGATACAAATGTACAGTTTGGTTACAGGGATGGGAATATGAAAGGATTTCAGGTTTGTGGGGAGGATACTTGGGAATTAGGATTAAGGAGGGTGGGGAAAATTTGGTAGAAGGGGTGTTTGTCCCACTAAGTATCTATAGAATAGGGTAAGTGACCAGACTGTGCGCCGATGGCTAAGTAGAGTGAGCGTTAAGATAACACTTGGATTATTTATAGGACGAGTAGCTGTGTTTTGCACTTTATCGAGTTATCCCAGCGCCGATTGGGGAGTAACAGTCCAAATATGTGCATTATACTCTATTTGCGGTCTAATATATGTTTTATAGATATTAAGGAGATCAAGTGGAGAAAAGTAAGTTTTACAGCGATACAAAAAACCTAAATATCTAGCTACATCTTTAGCTATACCAAAAATGTGATTTGACCAATTCAATTTATGGCTTAACTCGATGTTCAAATTTTTTAAATCTGAAATGTTTAAATCGCGGTCAAAAGCTTTAGAAATATCCAGCGCTTCAACATCAGATTCACCACAGTGGTGAAGGTTAATATAGAGCTTCTCCCAAAGGTAAGTCATGATATCACCAGTTAACGACGGACTCTTAACCCGTATTGCCGATCATAAAGCAAACCCTTATGATCCAAGTATTTCAATAGCTTTTTGTTCACGATTTTTTGCATTACTTTAGAAAGGACCGAAGTTATAGCTATACGGTGGTACTTTGAGGGAATGCTTAAATTACTTTTTTTTGGAATTGTAAAAACGTTCGCAATTTTCCGCAGGATGAATACCCGAAGTAAAGGATAAATAGAAGAGGGTGCATAGAGGTTTTGAAATGGTAGAAAAGGTTTTTTTTTAAGAACCAATGTTCTGATTCCATCGGGGCCGGCTGATTTGTTTGTATCGAGATTCTTCAAGATCTGTATCTTTAGCATCTGTTTCGGACCACAATATTGTTGGCCCTGTGAGACTCTAACCAACTGTTCTGGTATTGCTTAAAAGCCTCCTCGTTTTTACGAATTGCTTCTTTGCCAGTTCGGCAAGTTCGGAATTGCTTCTTTGCAAGCGGGGGATCTGCTGGCCTTAGTGCTTACCAGAAAGGTTGTGCTCACCAGATAGTTGGCTTGATCAGCTCGGTCGGGAATCTTGGTGGGATTTTGGACAAGTTGAGAAAGATAGAAAATTGAAGAGAATAATTCAACCTGTTTCCCAATTGATTTTTGACTCAAAGTAGAGTTAAATTGAAAACTTAAAAATTTCGGTTTTTTGATAAGATTCCAACATTTCATTAATCTGATTAGAAAGATTGTCAATTTCCACAACGAGAATTTTTGCCCAAGTATAGTGGAAGGTTGGTCTAGAAGGTTTGTATATATCTAGGGTGTTGAAAGCAATGTCATTTTGAATGTAAATCGCTATTCTTCTTTTGAGTACGAAGAGTGTAACAAGTAAGTAGCCAGTAATATTAAAGTTATCATTTAGTTTTCTGACCTGTGTTTCACCAAGGGCTAGGATTACTGATCCCCAATATTACAAAAATTAACACGAAAATTGACAGTTTTTATATACAGGGTGTCCGGGACTCAAGTACGCGCACTACACTCAGTGATTGGGTAAGAAAATAGAGTTTAAAACATCACTTTTTCATTTTAAATCATTTTGAACCTTCATAACTTTGTAACTGTTTTATGGGGTATATGGTGATCATTAGTACACTAATTAAAGCTGACAACTTGCTCTACAAAATGGATTGTTTTTTATCTCTCTACAGTAAGCTTTTCAAAAGTTATTGATTTTTTTATGAAAAGTCTCCTTAAATCTTTAATCCCTCGTATATCGAAAAGCGTCCACAATAGACCCCCCGCCTCCAGTACAATTTTTTGTTTGTTTTAATGCCTCCAATCACTGAGTGTAGTGCGCGTATTTGAGTCCCGGACACCCGTATATGTGATATTTTTATATATATTTTTATATACATCAATATGAGTTCATATTTTCTTGAAGATTTCGTCTGCCGTTTTATATTTAACGTGTTTCCCCTTTCCCTTTCTTTGAAGGAATTCTTCTTCCTTTCCCTTTTTTTGAAGGAATTGCCTACCCAAAATCTTCATTGTAGTTTTTTTTTTAAATAATAAATTGTTCTAAAATATTCAATACGTTAAAAATGGTTGATTTGCAAACTCTATGTTTTTGATTTTCCAATGGTAATTAATACTCATAGGATTTTTTTTTTTATTCGATGGTATTACGATTCTCCGTTTGGATTTCGTATTTCAACGTATTTATCATAAATTTCGTTTTTTTTACAGAACAGGAAATAATATTACACTTAGATGATAATACCTTCTTTGCTTTAATTATTTTACCACTTTTTTTACTCCTTAACTTGCTGGTTTAAATGTTTTTGAATATTTCGATTCATTCCTGTGGATTAGATAACTTTTTCTTAGCATTTTTGTTTGTATCTATAACATATCGAGGCGTATTTAAACAAACTTCGTTGTTATAATTATTCTTCGTCGTTGTAAAGTATATCATCAGGATCCCCAACCGAATTATCGCATACAAGCTCTAAAACAGCATCAATGTCGGATATAGTAGAAGAAAAATAAGTTTCATTTAGTGATAAATTTATTAAAAGATCTGGAGATGATGACATATAATTTACAATTGATAATAAACTATGATAAAAGTAGAAATTTTGAATAAAATTAAAGCGCAAAATGAATTATATTCACCAAATTTAATTAAACTGATTAATTGATATAAAACAAACAAAAAATATAATGAATTTAATTCAATAGTGAGGTAGATTTTGAGGATTTTAAAACTATTATTAGTATTGGTAAAATTTGTTTGAATTTTAAATGTTTTTCGTTTGGTCACGTAATTGAGAAATGTAAATTTGAGGAATAATTATGTTTAAAATGTGGTAAAAATCATTTAATTAGTGAGTGCAAAAAAGATAAGCATAAATTTATAAACTGTACTAAAGGAAATAATAAACAGAATTTGAGCTTTATACAGAACATAAGAGTTTTTGATAAAGTTGTCCTTCGCTAATCAGGAGAATTGAAGTGTAAAGAAAACGATTATGTAAGCAGCAATTAGATGGAAAAAATGATGGAAATTTAAAAATATTTAAATATTCAGGGATTAACTTTCAGTTTTGCTGCACTCGAAGAAATGATATATACAAATAAATTTAAATTTGTAATATTAAGTGATACACATATAACAAAACAAATCAATCCACATGAATATCATGTAAATTACTATAAATGTTTTCAATGTTTTTCAAGCTCACGGAATACAGGGGGGGTTTGATTTATGTACATAAATCGTATGAAGTAAACACGTTTAGTTTAGATAAGAAACTTTGGATTTTAAATATAATAATAAAATTTATTAAATCACTCTGCAGTATCATTGGAGTATATAGATCAAATAAACAAAATTACCTAGATTTTATAGATGAATTAAAAAAATATCTGGATACTAATATTGATTTCTCTGAAAACTATTTTATAGTTATAAGTTATATTATATAAGACAATGCTAGTAAGAGATGCTTTGCACAAAATCCAGCTGACCACGGAGTAAGCCAAATTATAAAAGAACCGACTAGAGTAACGGTTGTGAACTCAACATTGGTTGACTATGTTTTATGATCTATTTTCGAAAATTGAAGCAAAGGTAAGCAAAGATTATAATATCTCTGATCATGAAACAATTATGATAAAAATATTGGAAAATAAAAAAGAATAAAAATCTAAAATTATTAAATATATAAAATATGATAAAAGAATTTTTGAAAATAAATTAATAAATAATAAAATTTATAATATAAATAATTATGAAGACATGAATTTATGCACAAATAACATAACCTAATTTGTAAAAAAAAAATAAGTTTTCTGGCAAAAATAAGGGACAAAATCTCCATAAAATCTACAAAAATGCTATATAATTCGTTAATAATGCTGCATATGGACTATTGTTCGTCTATTCTATTCATCTGTAACGAACAAAAAGAAAAAGACTTCAAGTACAACAGCAAGAATCATACTGAGAAATAATTGGGATGCAAACAGCATACAACGGTTAAAACAACTAAACTTAATGTCGATTAATCAAAGACTAAAATTCAATGCGTCAATATTTATTTTCAAGGTGAAATGAATATATACCAGTATATCTCAAAAGAAACTTAAGTTATGTTGGTGGCTATTATAATTTAAGAAATGTACGGGATTTTAGACTTCCACTTTATAGAAAAACAAGAACGCAAAATAGCCTATTGTACAAATGAATGTAACTTTTTAACATTCTACCGGAAAGTGTTAAACAAGAGAGAAATTAAATAGATTTGAAAAATTGTTATTTGATGAATTAATTTAAACAAACAAGATAGAAAAATAAAGCATAAATAATTAATCTATAAATGAAAGAATAATAATATATAAAATTTAATTTTAAAGATAATTTTGCAATAATTAATTTTTGTAAATAATTAAATTTTTTGTATTCTAATATTGTAAATTCTAAACAAAAGTATTGTGTAAAGTTATTAAAACTAATAAATAAATTAATAAATAAAAACAATTTTAGGAAATATTTCTACATTTTAGAACGTAATTATATTAACCGTTATGCAAAACTAATTTTTTGCTAAATTTTTGACCCTCATATCTACTGAAAGGTTTAAGTTAAACACTTGTTGTTTCGGAGTAGTTAGATTAATTTTAAATTAAATTTAAGAAAAGCCTCTAACATATGTTGAAATTTAATGTTGCAACCAAGGGTTTTTAAAAAAGCACATTTTCAAATTTTATGTTGTATTGAATACTGAGTTTAATTTTGGAAATATATACACTGGTGACTAAGTTACTACACATACTTATCAAATTTACTGCTAACAGTAATTTTTTTATTTTAAAGTTCTAATAGCCCTTCAATCGGGAAGGTTGCCAAATTTTTCAAAGACCTAGATTCATCTACAGCCCCCAAACATAAAAAGCAATCACTTATATTTAAATTGATATAACAAGAGTTCTGTTAGGTGAATTTAAGTAAAATTCCAAATTTTGTGGAATTCACAATTTAATTCCTAGAAACTACAAAAATGTAGAGCGAAGGGGGGGGGGGGGGAGTTAGATGAAGTTAGGTCCTTGAGAAATTTGGCAACATTCCCCATTGAAGGACTATTAGAACTTTAAAATAAAAAATTTACTAATTTATATAGGAGTATTTCCAAAATTGAACTCAGTATGTAATACAATATAAATTTGAAAATGTTCTTTTTGAAAAACCCTTGGTTTTTTTTCATCACTTGTTTTTATATATTTTTTCAATATGAATTTTGAAAATATTGATCTCTATAACAATACCATATCAAAAAATTTAGGTTATAACTTCAATTTAATTTCTTTTAATGTAAGAAGCATTTCTTTTATAAAAAAATTTTATGATTGTAAATTCTTAATTTACTCGTTTAATGATTTTACATTCTTAATTTACTCGTTTAATGAATTGCCTAGGGTGTTAATGGTGCAAGAAACCTGGTATAATAAAGAATTACTTTATTTATACAATATTCTAAATTATAATTCAATCCACTCTTGCTGTGATGACTCGTCAGCATTATGTTCATAATTCACTAAAATATGAAATATGAAAAAATATAGTTGAAAACTATTTTAATGCTATATTGTTAAAATGCTATAAATTAAAATTAAATTACTTTGTTTGATAATAAACCTCTATACTTGATGTCTTATTATAGATCGCAAAAATGTAATTTAAATACTTGCATGGATATTCTTGATAAACTTCTGTTGTTAGTTCATTTTCCTCCTTGTATATTAACTGGTGATTCAAATGTTAACCTTTTTGGAGATACTCGCTCTAAACAAAAGCTAGTATCTTTTTTGACTTCTTTTAATTATGAACATCGTCATAATTTAATAACCCGTCATTCAAATGGTTCCTGTATTGATCATATATTTTGTAACAAAAATAGTTTATTAACCAATATATCAGCTGCGTGTAGTAATATTAGTGATCATAAAGTTATTGTTGTCACTATAAATAAATATAATTACATTTGTCAAGAGAGTTACCATCATTATCAATTCGAAATTTTCGTCAGAAAGTTTTGCTAATCTCAATACAAATAGTCTTCGCGAAAAAGTTATTTGGGATATTAGAGAAAAAATAAATAGTAATTCGTCAACTAAAAGAATAATAATTAATGAAAAAGACAAATTGGTACCATGGATGAATGACTCTTTAAAGAACTTAATTAGAGAAAAAATTCATTTAAGAGTCATTATGAAACGTAAACCACATAATATTGAGGTACGAGATAATTTTAAAAGAATTAATAGAATTGTCAATAAAGCAATAAAAATATGTATAAAATGTTATTATACCCATAAATTAAAAGGATGTGGTACTGATCTAAAAAAAAATTTTGGTTACTTCTTCATACTTTTGGGCACTTCTAAAAATTATCATCCGATTTCGTATAAAGGTGCATATATTCATAATCCTGTAGAAATAGCAAACACTTCCTCAAGGTTCAATCTTAGGACCTCTTTTATTTTTAATTTACTTAAATGATGTAAATAAATTCCCCCTCTTGGGTAAATTATTTTTATTTGCGGATGACTATAGTTTATTTTATGCTGATAATGACATAAACTACATAATATTTAAAATAACTCATGACTTGCAACTTTTATCGAATTTTTTTAGAATTAATAAATTAGCCATTAATTAATTTTAAAATTTGTCAACGTAATATTGAAAAGTTAGTAATAAGTTTTGACAATATGATACTAGAAGAATCCAATCAAATAAAGTATTTGGGAGTTGTTTTTGATTCTTACCTTAGTTGGTCATATCATATTGATATGATAAGTAGATTCAATGGTATATTATTTAAGTATAAAAGCAAAATTCTAGTTTCAATCAAATTAAATAAATGTATTACGCTTTAGCCCACTCAATATTGTCTTACGGAACAGCTATCTAGTCATGTAATAGTTCAGTACGGAAATTAAAAGTTTTGCAAAATAGAATTTTAAAAAATATATTTAATCTCCCTAGTTTATCAAATACGCTAAATTTATATATAGTTCATAAACTTCTTCCTATTAAAGACATTTACCAATTTCAGCAAGTAATAAAAATATATAAAATTTTAAATAACTTAGAACGTACAAATATAAGTTCTATCGTAAGATTTTCTTATGAATTTAACACTAGACACAGAAACAATGTCCGTGTTGGAAGATGTAACAACACTATTTCAAGTAAAAGAATTTCTATTGCTGGATCAAGGTTGTATAATTCTATACCTGCGAATATATAGAATGAACAAAATTTCTTAGTTTTTAAAAATAAATTAAGGTCGTTTTTATTATGCCAGAATTATCTGCAGAGTTTAATATAACTAGTAACGCCCTGTGCTCGAAATTCGAGCTTTTTGTGCTTTTAAATTTACATAAAAAATCCGGTTTGTATAATTTATATTAGACTAATATTATACGAAACTTATTTTTTTTTCCTATGCATACTAAAATTGATGGCAACAGTTCTTTCGTTTGAAATTTCCTTATTAAAAAAAAATTTATAATTTTTTCAATTATAAAAACGTTTTTAAGTATTTTTGAATTTTATTCCTGTAGCTTAACGCGCTATAAAGATAGTATAATTTTGCACAGTTATTACACAAAAAAAGCGATTTACATGATCGCTTACATGATGATGATGTATTCTGTATCCTAATTAAAAAGCTTATTCATAGAGCATAATATGTACAACAAAATTTAACATACCTATCATAATTCATAAGTAAATAAATTAAGTACTTAGTATTATATTATATTGAAGCTGCCAAAATACAAAATAATAGTTAAGTTGACAGAAGTCGAGATTTTTTTTAAAATCACAATTTTAAGATTTATAACACATCTATATTGATGATTTTTTCCTCCCCTTATTCCATTTTTAAATTTAGTAGCTACATAGGCAAATGAGCAGTACATTTCAATAATAAAATCTGAAATTTTTACTACAAATGTATGTACATTTACAAAAAATGGTTCTGAATTCTTTACTTTACTTTATATTATACCCATTTGTATAGGAGTGAACTACGCTTTTTACCTCGCCTCTTGAAGAATAGTAGATGAAAGGAGTAGATAATTAAATATTTATTTTATCTAAATTAAAGCATACGACGTACAATTTTTATACGGCAGTACGACAATATGTCTATCTAAGTTAAGTCACCATATAACACATTATCCTTTATCCAGACGCTTAGGTCAGCATATTATTCTTATGAAATATTCACCTGTGAAAAGTTAATTTTAATAATTCCCACAATATCAATAAATGCTTAGAAAGCATTTATTTACTATAAATTAAGTTAGATTTAGCAATTAAAATATAGTTTAATTTTGTACTTGTAACTAATAATTACTTGAAATAAAGTGGACATCAGTCCTAAAAATATTTTTTTATAAGAAATACTTTTATTATTTCTTAACTGGCGCCCGAGCAGTATTGAAATTCACAGAACGCTATCACCGTGGGAACATAGCGAGTTGAAAAATTCAATAAAACAGATCCAGGACGAACTACAAAAGCTATCACCGTGTGAACCGTGGGCAATCCAATTTTCAAGGATCAGCAAAGTGATATTCATCGTACCGCAGTAGGTCTACCGCAATTATCAACGCTCTAGACTAAAAAGGATCATTACGAGGTATCCAGCAAAAATTTAAATGCGAATCATCATAATTTTTAGGTGAGTTCAGCAAAACCTTTTTATATAATAAAAATCTCTACAAAAGTTAATCAAATTTTACAAAAAATAAAAACTTAACAAGGAGTAGTTATCAAAAAATTAAAATTAATAAAATAATAAACATTATAAAAGGGAAACCATGGATAAAATGCAAGAAGCAATCACACAAATGACCGGAGCAATAAATGCCCAATTAGGTATGATAAAATTACTTCAAGCAAAATTAGATAATTTAGAGCAAAAAAATCCACAAGGTACAAGTCAACCAATAATATTGCAATGTCCAAAAACCGAACAAGATCTAAAAGATATTGACAAACTACCAGACGCAGTAAAAGAGTTACAAATTTTCAATGGAAACCCTACAGAGTATATCATGGGTCCACAACGTCGAAAATATTCTAACCGATTACGAAATAGTGAAGCATAAACCAATATATCGAGCAATCCTGCAAAATATCCGCCAAAAAATTCGTGGAAGCGCAGACGGCGCTCTAATATCTCACAACATCTTCGACAGCAGCTGGGAAGAAATAAAAAGCTGCCTTTCTCTCCATTATGCAGACAAGAGAGATGTCAGAACTTTGGTACATCAATTATCCAACTTGACGCAAAAGAACCTTACGATTGATGAGTATTACGCCAACATAAACCATCAGTTGTCCTTAATAATTAACAAAATTAAAACCGAGACCTATGGTGCAGACACTATACAGGCATTAAGCGAAACATATCGTAACAGTGCCCTCGATGTTTTTATAAGGGGACTCAATGGAAATCTTTCAAGGATGCTCATGATACAGACGCCTCAAACATTACCAGAAGCCTATTTTTCCTGCCTGGAAATCCAAAATACAAACTTTAGAAGCATATCGATACATGATAGAAATTTCAGAAACAAAATAACTCCACCAGTAAATCACCTTTCAAATAGGAAACCAGGATTCAACCCGCCACAACCAAGAAATTCTTATTACCAACATAACGGCCCTGAAAATCACCATCAACCGTACCAAAACCAGCATTCCTTCAATAGAAACTTCCAAGCAACCAAGAAGATATACCAACTAGGCCCACTCAACCAAAACCACCTGTTCCGATGGACATTGATCAAACTGTCCAGACAAGGCAAGTAAACCACATGAACCGTTCGACCTTCAAAAGAAGCAACGATTCAAATACCATCCAACGAAAACAACAAAGAATTTTCAATTTAGAAGTACCCGAAAATGAGCCATATTACGAAGAACAACCAGAAGTTACCTATGAACATGAACCAACAAATAGCAGTTACGAATATGAAATACCATCAGAAGAAGAAGATGAGCTTAATTTTATACTCCCAGCCTCTCAAGCATACCTTACATAGTATATACAACATCCGAAGGTAAATTGCTCAAATTTCTCATAGACACCGGAGCAAACAAAAATTTCATAAAAAGCGAACATGCGCGAAATCCAAGATTAACCGAACGTCCATTTACAATCCGCTCAGCTGGAGGAGATATTACCGTAACACAAAAAGTTAGCGGAAGGCTATTCAAGCCATATGGGAATAACACTAAATTGGATTTTTTCATATTACCGGGACTAAAATCCTTCGACGGTATCATTGGCGACGACACGCTCAAACAGCTAGAAGCAGTCATTGATCGCAAAAAGAACATACTAACGATATCACCAAATGTTACCATAGCACTCAAAGGGAAAAAGTCAATTCAAGTCAACCATATGGAATTTCGAGCAGATCACTTAAATAGGGAATCAAAAGGAAAAATCGCCGAACTTTTAAAAAAATATCAAAAACTTTTCGGTCCAATTAATAACAACGAAACCATTGATACCAATGTTCGAGCAGAAATAAAAACTTCAACAAGTGAACCAATAGACTCGAAAATCTTTCCATATCCTGTGAACATGAGAACCGAGGTGGAAAATCAGATCCAAAAGCTCTTAGAGGATGGAATAATAAGGCCCTCTAAAAGCCCCTATAATTCACCCATTTGGATCGTCGAGAAGAAAATGGACTCCTCAGGAACAAAAAAGTATAGGATGGTCGTCGACTTCAAAAAACTCAACGCCGTGACCATTTCGGATGCTTATCCCATCCCTGACATTACGCATACAATAGCAAGCCTGGGAAAGTCAAAGTATTATACCACCATTGACCTGACTTCCGGATTTCACCAAATTAAAATGAAAAACAAAGATATAATAAAAACAGCATTTTCAACCCTAAACGGCAAATATGAATTCACGCGCCTACCATTCGGGTTAAAGAACGCGCCTTCTATTTTTCAAAGGATGATAGACGACGTGCTAAAAGAATTCATCGGCAAGATATGTTACGTATACATTGACGACATAATAATCTTTGGGGGAGCAACAGAAGAGGAACATATAAAGAACGTAGCAAAAATCTTCAATAAGTTGGAACAAGAGAGTAAATTTGGACAAAACTGAATTTCTCAGAAACGAAACGAAATTTTTGGGTTATATTATTACCACCAAAGGAATAAAAGCGGATCCAGAAAAGGCTACAGCCATCCAGAATATAAAACCACCTGAGAATTTAAGGGAACTTAAGGGCTTCCTAGGACTAGCATCTTATTACAGAAGGTTCATCAAGGACTTCTCACTAATTGCTAAACCACTCACCAATCTGACTCGTGGAGAAAACGCCCAGATAAAAGCCAATCAATCACGAAAAGTTTTAATTAAATTTAACGATTGCGAACTAAAAGCATTCAAAGATCTAAAAAACGCTTTATCATCAACCGAGCTGCTAATTTTTCCTGACTTTGAAAAAACATTCATTCTGACAACGGATGCTTCAAACGAAGCCATCGGCGCAGTTTTGTCACAGGGTGACATTGGTAAAGACCGCCCAATATCCTATATCTCAAGAGCACTCAATAGGACGGAAGAGTCCTACGCAACAAACGAGAGGGAACTCTTAGCAATAGTGTGGGCTCTCGACAAATTCAGATGTTATCTTTACGGAGCAAAAAAGGTGAAAATTCTAACAGATCATCAGCCCCTAACATTCAGTTTGGGATGTAAAAACAACAATGCAAAACTAAAACGGTGGAAATCCAGGATCGAGGAGTATAATTATGAGCTGGTCTACAAACCTGGCGTAACCAATAAAGTTGCAGACGCACTCTCAAGACTAAAGCAAGAAATAAACACTTCCGAAACTGGAACTGCCCACAGTGCCGAAGAAGATAGTAGCGATTTGATACCACATTTCGAAGCACCGCTGAATGTCTTTAAGAACCAGATAATCATTTCACAAGGACCTATTGCTTTTGCATATGAAAATCCTCACCCTAACTATCATCGTCACTACATAGGCCTTCAAGACGACACCATGCCAGCCTTACTAGAAGCATTGAAAAAAACACTATCACCAACAATCGTAAACAGAATCAAAATCCCAGAAAACCGAATACAACAACTGCAAAATCTATACAGGGAACATCTAGCAGGTTACAAAATCCGTATTACACAAAGAATAGTGCAGGATATCGCTAACGAAGAAAACAAACATCAAATAATTAGCATACCCATCCGAGATTTTACCAACATACCCATCCGAGATTTTACACATTGACCTAATAGAAATCAAAAAAGAAAAATTTATCACATGTATAGATAAATTTACCAAATTTGCCAAGTTTTTTAGAATCAAAAATAAATCAGCTTTACATCTAAGACAAAAATTAATGAAAATTATACATTACTACACAACACCCCGTATGATAGTCATGGACAACGAACCAAGTTTTGCAAGTTCCGTCATCACCGACTACTTGAGAACAATAGTAGTCGAAACTTATTTCACACCATCACAAAGGAGTGAAGTAAATGGTACAATCGAAAGGGTTCACTCCACAATAGAAGAAATATCAAGGTGTTTACAACAAGAACACAGAGACGTGACACTGAAGGAAATAATTAATATAGCCGTCGACCGGTACAATAACAGCATTCATTCGGTAACTGGAAAGAAACCTTCTGATATCTTTTATGGAAGAACACAACGGATCAATTACCAAAATCTCTTGAACTTTCAAGAAAAAATTCATGAAGATATCACAGAAAGAATCCAAAAACACCAAAAAAATAAAATAAATTGGGAAAAAAACAAAAGGAAAACACCCAAATCATATCAGCCTGGCAAAACTAATTTTGTGGTTAACAAGCAAATTAAGAGTAAAAATAAACCTCTTTACAAAAAAGAAGTAATAGCTAGAGATAATAACGTCACAATAACACAGAAAGTGGAAGAAGAATTCACAAGGCACACGTAAAAAATTCTCCTAACTAACAAAAAACCTTTTTCTTTTCAGCCTTTTCTTAGGGTATCAACCAAGGCCCTTCAGATCTATGAATATAAATCACCAATAGTAACAATAAAAGAAGGTGTGGGACTTATACTAAATGGAAATTTAAAATTAATTCATAAAAATGACCTCAGTATCTATGAAAACATACTAGAAAAATCAAAACTGGAAGTAAATGAGTTAAAACCCAACAATCCTATCAAGGCACAACTCACATTTCAAATACAGCAAGTCGAAAAATTAATCATGGAACTAACCAAACATCCTACTAAAGTCAAACGTTCAATAAATTGGATCGGCAGCACATGGAAATGGATAGCCGGTAATCCCAACGCCACAGATTGGCACGAAATTCTTAGAAGCCACAATAACCTAATTCGAAATAACAATCAACAATATAAAATTAATGAAATTCTAACAAATACAACTAGATATATCCAGATGCAATACAATAAAATTATTCAGAGGTTTAACCACGATTCGGAGGAAATCGACCAGCAAACACTCTTTAACCAACTGGTCATGGTGATAGACGAAATAAAAGAAGTAACTAGAGCAGTCCAACTAGCAAAAGGAAAAATAGTAAATACAAATTTATTAAACAAAGAGGAAATAGATCGCTTAATTGCAGAAATGGAAACATTACCATATTCCAATACAATTGAAGCAATTGAGTACGCAACACCAACAGTCGTAGTCAAAGATATGACACTTTTTTATGTCCTATCACTACCGAAAACCAGTGGCCTCGAATACAATTATATAAAAATTAGGAGTACTATTAGAAACAACAAACAATTACATTTAATGTACACAAACCTGTTAACAAGTATTAACCAAATATTTGGCTTCAACGATGAATGCGAGAGTTACAAAAATACCATAATCTTCAGAATAGATCAAATAAAAGAACTTCAAGAGAATCATTGCATTACTCAAATCCTAAAAAACCAGAACAATAATTGCGAATACGAATTCAACCAAAAAGAAATAGTCGAATCCATTAACGAAAATACAATTTTTCTCAACAATTTCAACGGAACACTCCAATCAAATAGTACCACAAAAAATGTCATAGGTAATTTCATAATCGAATTCTACAATGAAACAATACAAATCAATAATTGGACGTACATCAACAAAGAAATGCGATCATCACAAATCATTCTACCACCGACAATGAACGACAACCACTCACAAGCTAAAATGAAACTCAACTTGGAATACCTTCACAACCTGCACTTGAACAATGTCGAACAACTAGACGAACTTTTCACAACTTCAGTTGTTAGCTACTCGCTTGATGTCACATTTGCCATAATCATTATCGCAGTAATATTAGCAACCATTCTAAAAATCAGAAACAATAGTAAATTGAAAATTTCTCAAATAAATACAACAATCGAGGATTTGGACTCAAAACTTCAACCACTAAAACTAAACCTTTGATCCACGTGGCCATGGACTTTTAAGGAGGGAAGAGTTAAGTCACCATATAACACATGCCTTTATCCAGACGCTTAGGTCAGCATATTATTCTTATGAAATATTCACGTGTGAAAAGTTAATTTTAATAATTCCCACAATATCAATAAATGCTTAGAAAGCATTTATTTACTATAAATTAAGTTAGATTTAGCAATTAAAATATAGTTTAATTTTGTACTTGTAACTAATAATTACTTGAAATAAAGTGGACATCAGTCCTAAAAATATTTTTTTATAAGAAATACTTTTATTATTTAATTTTATCCGTAAATTGATACGCGCGTACACACAAAAATATTTATTTGATGTTTTAATTTAGAATAAAAAATTTTATTAATTTCATATAATAGGTAAGTATATTTTGAATTTTTTTCAATATAAGATATTTTTTAAAACATAATCTTAGAAATATAAGAAAAACCAAAAACCATTTGTCAATTTGTAAATTTGAAAAATCCGAGTACATCGCGTTACGCGTATTTTGGTTGCTCTCATGTAAATTCATGTACCTATTTATTTGTAAATTTTTTGACAGAAATGATACGTCAACTTTTATTTAAGTTTAAGATTATTTTTTAGTTTTTTTTTGCGAACATATTATAGGTATTTTCAATTATTTTAAATGAATATTTTTAAAAAAAAAAATATTATTTTAAAATATTTTATTTTGAAATCTAAATCGTAGCAACATCAGAAAAAACAATTACAATATTTTTATACGCTTTGTCAAATTTTAAAATTTTAAATTCCGAAGTACAGTACAAAACATACCTACTTATTTCAAATTTTTTTGACAGAAACTGCATGCCGTACGCGTTTATTCTGGTTGATCTGTAAAGAACACATAATTTTTCTTAAGAAATGTTATTTTTTTGTTTTGGCAAACATCCTATAGGTATTTCAATTATTTTAAATACATGTAAAGTATTTTAAAAAAAAAATATTGGTATTTTTAAAAACAATATTATTTTAAAATATTTTATTTTTAGAACAATAACAACATAAGAAAAAACAATAACTTTTCTATATGCTTTGTCAATGTTTAAATTTTAAAAATTCGAGGTGCAGTAAGTTATTCTCATGTAATTCCATGTACTTCACTACTAATTTAAAACTTTTTGTTAGCAATAACACCATAAGCATTTATTTTGGTTAGGCCCAAAGGAACAAATCATTTAAATTACAAATTTTTTTTTTTAGAAAGATTTTTCGTTTTTAATTTTTTGCAAACTCATTTCAATTATTTTGAATATATGTTTTAAAAAAATTATTTTAAAAAAATATTATTTTAAAATATTTTATTTTTAAAATTTAATCGTAGCAACATAAGAAAAAACAATTACAATATTTTTATACGCTTTGTCAATTTTTAAATTTTAAAACTCCGAGGTACAGTACGTCGCGTATGCTTTCATGTAAATTTATTTACATAACAACTTATTTCAAAATTTTTTGACAGAAACTGAAGCCCCGTACATGCTGAATTTGGCTGATCCATAAGTAACAAATCATTTTTCTTAAGAAATATTATTTATCAGAAGTCGGTTTTTTATTTTACAAGAAACTTAACAAAAACAAACAACAATATACGATTTAAAAAAAAAAAATTTTAAGCAAACGAAAACAAAGTACAGTACTTTTCGGTTATAACGACCATGATGGTATGGAAAATATTGGTCGTAATAAACGAATGTCGTTTTAAAAGAATGCTGTGAATTTTGAAAAATTAGTATAAGACTTGAGCATTGTAGAATGTGCTGATTCTAGAATGGACACTTCGAACTCATTTGCTAAAATTTTATTTGATGTGTCAGCCTCAAGCCTATGTATAGTGCTTTTTCTTCTAATGAAATTTTTTTTGTATTTTTAATGCGTTATTATGATTTTTTTTATATTCAAAAATAAATAACAAAATACTAAATTAATCACCAAGCAACATAATTAGATATAATATTTTTAAATAAAAGAAATATCGGTGAAACTTCCGGAAAGGGGTTGTGAGCTATCAAGATGACGTCATCACATAACGGTACTAAATATCTCAAAGTTTTCGAATATATATACCATTAGTGGCGATGGCGCCATCTAGTGGTCGAAAAATGCATTACAAAATGTTCCTAAGATTTTGTAGAATTTTTATTAAAATGTTATATTTTTCCTCTTAGTCCATAAACTGGAACATCTTACAGTATCTTACAGTATTGTAGGGCATGATATTGTCTTTCATAAACATCTTGTTTCATCTGGATCGGTACTACCATTTTTGAGATATTGCAATTTAAAGTGAAAATTTAAAAAAAAAAAAAAAAAAAATCAAACTTTCAAAAAAACTACTATAACTGTGAAATTTTCAAAAACACCTTATATTATTATTATACCATTAGAAAGGTCTCTTAAAACTCTTTCCAACGGTACATAATAAGTATGGCATATGTTGACAAATAGCCCCTCCACTGAACATAAATGCAAAAATGACGCAACAATTTTATTAAAAAATACATTTTCATACTTTATTTTTTTTTTTTTTTTTTTTTTTTTTTTTTTGTTAATTCAATATTTTAATTTTGATTTTCAATATACAATAAAATTACATTGTAGTACAAAATTTTTAATAATAAAAATAGTTAGCTACCATTCTTTTGCAAAAGAAGAGACAAGTATCGAATGGCGCATCATACAAATCATTAACTAAATATAAATTTACTTACTTTAATATGTTTTTCAAATTATCAAAAAATTTTTATTTAATTTAAACATTAGTGGGGAAAGGCAAAAAAATAAAATAAAATGAAAATAAAAAATGTAGAAAACAACATAAAAAATAATTAATTTTATCTTAAAAAAAAGCGAAGGAACTTTACTCATTTAGTTAATAACCTTTAGTAGGTCTTCACAAATTACAAAGTTAATTTCTAAAAGCCAAGATTTCAAAAGTTTTAAAAACTTAGTTAAAATTCTAGTAAGTCTAATATAATCAGGTAGTTTGTTAAATATTCTGGGAGCTACTATAAAATAGAAATGACAAAAATGTAATTTACGGAAACGCGGAACTTTAACAATATTTCTAGAATTAATTCTTAAATTGTAATTATTAATATACCTTAAAGCTGAATAGCCTGATTTCAAGAAAAAAACTTTTAGGGTTTTATAATAATATAAGTTTCTTATGGGAAGTAAGAAACTTATATTAGTTTCTTACTTCCCATAAGAACGACATACGGGTGGTGTGTTGTTTTACATTAAAAATTCTTGGAAATATGAAATTTTAAGAAAAATTAACAATCAAATGAATTTATGGTATATTTTGGTAAAAGTATACAATAAATCCAGTGTGTTATACTTAGCTGCTTTATATAAATCCCCTAATGCATCCTACACCTCGGCTAATTTCTGTGAAGATCTCAAAGATTTGGTTGATGAACTAAGTGAGATAAGTGGTGATATTCTTTTTATGGGAGACTTTAATATAAATTGGTTAGAAAACTCTAATAATAAATTAAGAGTTCAGCAAATTCTGAATGATTCAGCGTTTAAACAAATTATGAATGAAGCAACTCGAATAACAAAACATAGCAGGACTCTTATTGATTACGTTATCACCAATAATAAAAATATATTTAAAGCTAGAACTGTATATGATTATAAAATCAGTGATCATGAAAGTATTAAAATAAGTATTCAAACAAAGTCATGTATGATGATGAATGCATTTCAGACTATTAAGTACCTTAGATATTCAAAGGAGAGATTCAGAAGTAGTATTAATAGAAGTCAGTTATTAACCACATATTTTGGAGAAATCAACTTAAAAGCTAACATTTTTAGTAATTCATTAAAAGATATTGCTACATCATTTATAGTTACTAAACGTATTCGAGAGAATAGTAATAACTGGTTTTCTGCTGAATTACAGATTCAAAAAGATTGTAAAATTTCTCAGTATATGACAGCTGTATGGTCGAATAGTGAAAATGAGTGGAATAAATATAGGGTATTAAGGAATAAATATAAAGTATCTTTAGAAAATGCAAAAAACAACTACTTGATGAATAAAGTTGAACAGGCTTATGACCAGAAAACTATGTGGTGTGTAATTAAAAACTATATTTTGAAGAAAAATCAAAATAGTCAAATTAAAGAAATTATGTTTGGAAATAGTAAAATTACAGAAAGCGTGGATATTGCAAACAAATTCAATAGATATTTTGTATCGAGCATTGAGGAGATAAGTGTTAGTATCCAGAATATTCCTTATGTAAATGTCATTAATACTTGTGAACATTCATTTAAATTTAACTTAATTAACGTAAGTGATCTTGAGAATATCCTTAAATCAATGAATAGCAAAAAAGATGTTAATTTAGTATGTCCAAAAATGTTATTAGATTGTGTTGATCTCATTGGGAACAATTTAATGGAAATTTTCAATCAATCTTTAAGTTCGGGCATATACCCTGATATATGGAAAAAAGCGTTTGTTGTTCCATTGGAGAAAATAAAAAACACAAATAAATGTACAGAGTTTCGTCCAGTTAACATGATCACTACTGAAGCTAAAGTTTTTGAAAAAGTAGTTTATAATCAACTAGAAACCTATTTGGATAAAAATAACTTAATATATGAGCACCAATCAGGTTTTCGTAAAAAACATAGCTGCGAATCATTACTTAATTTAGTTATTGAAAATTGGAAATTGGCAGTTAGTGAGCGAAAAGTAATTTTAGCTGTTTTTCTCGATTTGCGTAGAGCATTTGAAACTATTAATCGAGATATTTTACTTTTAAAATTAAACAGTTATGGTATTCGCAACACTGAAGAGAAATGGTTCAAATCTTATTTAAGTGGTAGAACGCAAAGGACTAAGGTAAATGGTAGTTATTCAGATGACATTGGAGTTAACCTTGGTGTTCCCCAAGGCACTATCTTAGGCGTTTTACTGTTTTTAATATATATAAATGACATCGTAAAAGTAGTAGAACATATTAAAATCGTCCTGTTTGCCGATGACGCCCTTCTATACATTGAAGAATCTACTAGTGAAGAGTGTGTCAGGAAAATGAGCAGAGATTTTAAAAAGGTAAATCAGTGGCTCAGCGGTAATAAATTGAAACTAAACACAGAAAAAACAAAAGCAATGGTCATCAATGGTGATTTAAATAATAACTTGATTTTAGATAACATAAATATTGAAGTAATTAGTGAAATAAAATATTTAGGATTTTTAATTGATAATAAACTTAATTTTAAAAGTCATATTAGTTATATATGTAAAAAAATTTCAAAAAAGTTATATTTTTTATCTAAGATCAGAAATCAATTATCAATTATTAGTGCAATTAGGATTTTTAATACCATGATTAAACCGCATTTTGAATTTTGTTCTACGCTCATAGCTTTTTTACCAAATTTAAATCTAGATAGATTGCAAAAATTATTAAACAGAGGAATGAGAATTATTTTAAAATGTAACCGATATACTTCGATCATATTTATGCTGGATAGGTTAAAATGGCTAACAGTTAATCAAAGACTAAAATTTAATGTTTTATTGTTTGTTTTTAAAATTAAAAATAATTTAACACCTAGTTATTTAAGTAATAGATTAACTTATGTCGGTGATGTTCAAAATTACTTTTTAAGAAATATTTTCAATTTTCGTCTAAATTTTTTCAGAAATGAAAATTCCAAAAATACATTAATGTATGCAGGTTTGAAATTATTTAATGAACTTCCCGATGAAATTAAATTTGAAAGAAATTTTTATAAATATAAAAGTACTTTATTGCAATATGTAAAAATTAAATTTAATTAATAATTTTGATTCCTCTATTATTTAACCAAATAAGAATTTTATATACCTATCTTTGTTTTACTTTTAATATTTTTTCTTTATTTGCAATGTTAAATTTTTCAATTACATGAGTTCAATTATTATATATTTTGTATTAGATAATTTGTTTTTGTACATATTTATGTTAGAATAACATATTTATGTAAAAATGTATTGTATAAAATAGTAATTTTTTTTTTTACTAAATAAATGAATAAATAAAAAAAAAAAAAAAAAAAAATAAGAAGTATTTTTAACTTATTGAAAAGCACAAAAGAAGGATAATTACGGTTTTTCTTGCAAATAATTCTGATAGCATGCTTCTGTGTTATTAATAGAGGATGTATTTTGTTAAAATATGCCCCACCCCAACACGATATACCATATTGAAGTTTAGAATGAAACATTGCGTAGTACACTGTGCATGAAATTTTCTGAGAGCAATATAAACTAACGTGATAAAGATTTCTGATAATATTCTTAAGATACTTATTAACGTAGGACGTATGATCTGACCAACATAATCTTGAATCAATTAAAATACCAAGATATTTAAACGAATTAACGTTTTCAATCAGGAAGCAGTTTGTATCGCAATGGTGGTTCATATAGTAACAACTTAAAGAATCAGAATTATACGCATTAATTAAAAACTTTGCACACTTAGGAGCATGATAGAAAATATCTAAGTTATTATAAGCCGGACCATGGATACTAAAATTCATATATTTTGTTTTAGGACTAATTATTAATTTATGCTTATTAAACCAGTCTGATAAGATCAAGATCATAGTTCAAGTTGACAGCTACATCAAAACTATTACTACAACTATACGTAAAAGCAGTATCATCAGCAAATGCAGTTATTGATCCTTTAAATTGTTGTAAGAAGAGCGAATTTATAAAAACTAAAAACAAGATAGGCCCTAGTACCGACCCTTGAGGAACACCATAAGATATTAAACTAAGGTCGGAACTTAAAATCTCTCCAATCTTTACTTTTTGCCTTCTTCCTGCTAAATATGAATTAAACCAATTAAGAATAAAACCTCTGAATCCAGTATCAAACAACTTTTTTAAAAGAATATTGTGGTCCACAAGATCAAAGGCTTTAGTAATGTCAATGAACAACGCAGTTGTAGTGTGACCTTTATTTACTGACTCATATAGTTCCCCACAGAATTTGAGTAAAGCATTCTCAGTGGATCTGCCTTTCAGGAAACCAAATTGATTCGAGCTAAAGAAATTAGTTTTGTCAAGGAAAGCTAAAATTCTACATTTTATTGCTTTTTCAAAAATTTTTGAGAAAGAGGATAAAAGAGAAATAGGCCTATAATTGTTGACATCAGTTCTATCACCTTTTTTAAATAGAGGAATAACTTCAGCATTTTTTAATTTTTCAGGAAATATGCCTGAAATTACACTATTATTAAAAATATGAGCCAAAATATCAATAATTTGATATGATATCTTCTTTAAAGTATTATTAGAAATATCTTCTGAAGTAGTAGAATCTGAGCTTTTTAGGCCAGTTATTATTTTATGAATTTCATAAGCTGAAATATGGTCAAAAAAGAAACTTCTCAATTCAAAACTTTCCTCGACTACTTTATCCGATAAGTATGCACTAAAATAATTATCCGTATCAAGTTGCTGGGAAATATTAACAAAGTATTGATTGAAATGATTAGCCACTTCTAAAGAATTATTTGTAATAACGTTATTGATATTAAGATTAATTATATTATTATCATAAGTAGAATCTTTGTTTAATATACTATTGACTATATTCCATTCTTTCTTAATATTACCCCTATTAGAATCAAACTTATTAATATAATAACTATTCTTACAGTTGGTAATATTTACTTTTACATCATTGCAAATTTTCTTATAATAGTTGAGTAGACGAATATTGTTAATATGTTTTAGCGTAATTTTTCTAATTTTATCCCTTCTTTTAATATTATTCAATAACGAATTTGTATTCCATGGTTTAAGCTTACATTTCTTACGACTTCTAGTGACAATAATATTACAATCCATAATATAATTATTTAGGATTTTTAAAAATTTGTCAAATGCTGTAGAGGGATTATTTTCAGAAAAAACATCTTCCCATAACTCTAAATTTAATAAATAAATTAATTTATCATAATCAATATAATTATAATTAAACCTAAAAGTTTTAGATTTTGGCAAACACGTGTTTAATTCAAATTTGATGATATATCATAAACAGAACTTTTAATTTTATGATTATTATTTTTTTGAGTTCTACAAAAAACATGATCAATACATGAAAATGAAGTGGTAGTAGATCTAGTAGGTTCATTAATAAGAGATTCAAAACCGTTTGAAGCCATAAGAAAAAGATAATCATCACTACTTTTTGATTTACCAAGAATATCAATATTCAAATCACCTAAAACAATACAATTTTTGTACTTAACATTATTTAAATAATTAGAGAATTCAATAAGAAATTCATTAATTTTATGTTCTTGAAGTCTATAAACACATACAAAGCAATAAGAAATATTGTCAATTTCACACACTACATTTGTAATATCAGCGCTAACAAAATTAACTTCTTTACAAACACATTTAATGTCATTACTAACGTAAACAATAACACCACCTGATGCGTAATTATTATTACAACGATGAAACATTTCGAAATTAGGAATTTTATAGTTATTAACTTCATGATCAAAGATCCAAATTTCACTTAAAAAAATTATACTTGGCATTATTTCTAAAGATTGTAAATGAACTAAATAAGAGTCAAAGTTACTTCGCATACTTCTAATGTTTTGATGAGAAACGAAAAAATTATTTACAGAATTATTTACTGAATTATTATGGCTTACATTACTAAACAAATTATTTAAGTTAAAAGAAGGCAAATTATCAAAATCAATATAGTTATTAATATTATTATTTAGAGACATTTATCAAAATTTTTATGCAAAAAAAATAAGAAAGAACTATTAATTAAGATTAAAAATATCATTATAATTACTAATTTTTATCGCCTTCTTTTTTCTTTATTAATATTACAGAATTTTGCGTCCATAAATACCTGTATTTCTTTTCCTTTCTAACTTCTAACGCTTTGGTAAATAAATCTCTCATATGTTTAGTGAGCGTATTATTAATATAGATGTTATTAGTATTAGTATTACCAAATATGCCAGCAGTAAGATTTTTATGTAGTCTGTTGTTCTTCATAATTTTCTCTTTCATAGCAGCCGAGTTAAATTTTATACAAACAATATTTCTATTTTCAGTAGAAAGCGTGGGAGAGTTAGATAGATTTTTCTCTGAGAGATTTTTTGAATAAGTTTTTGGTTTCTTGATGTAGTACTTATCGATGTCACTTACAGAAAAATCTACATTCAAACCTTCTTTAAAAAGTTTAACAACTTTCTCTTTTGCATTCTCATGAGAAATATCTGGAATACCAATAATATCAACACAGTTACGGTTTTCTTTTTGCTCTAATTGATTTATTCTCATTTCAAGAGAGTCAACTTTTTTTAACAGTGTTGCATTTTTATTCTCTATTTCTTCCATCTTACTCACCATTGCTTGTAGAATTTTAATCTCATTAAATAGTGTGAGTAGAGTGATCTCTTTTTCATTTGCTTGCACTGGTGAAGAAATACTTGAATGCTGAGTAACACCACCACAAGAATTTTAATCTCATTAAATAGTGTGAGTAGAGTGATCTCTTTTTCATTTGCTTGCACTGGTGAAGAAATACTTGAATGCTGAGTAACACCACCAAAAGTAGAAGTAGACGCAAAAGAAGAGTCGTCAGGTGCAACTACTAAAGCAGATGAAACTAATGTTGATGTTAATGTAGAAGAAGTCGGTATAGATGTTGATGTTGAAAAGGCCGATGTAGATGTAGTTTTAATGTTCTCTGATACAAGTGAGAATCTTCTAATACACGTACTGCACTTAAAACCCTGCTTACTCTTTTCATAATACTCAATATCATTTTTATTGATTTTGGCGCATTTTGCATGTAAAATTTTTTTGCAATTTACGCAGTGAATTTTTAAATCCAATCTTTCCACTTTATAGGAACAAATATTACATTTAGACATTCTCAAAATTTATATTAAAAAATTAATGAAGTAATATACGAAAAAGTAATATACTATGTATTTTAAAAATTTATTATAAAAAACAAAATAAAAATTTTTAAGCAAGAAAAATTTCGCACTTGTGTTCCCCACTAACACATGATTGAAACGAATTTGTCATGAATTTATTTTGCCTTTTTGTTTTCCATTTGAAATATTTATTTTAAAATTTAAGAATGTACTTTATAGTTTGATACAATATTGAGTTGGGTTTTGTTTAGAAGATTTTTGAGGTATTTATATGTATGTAAAGTATAATTAGAAAGGATGCAACCATATGCAGTTCCCGTCATACTTTCAATACTAGTTAACCCTTGTACACCATTGGAACGTTCTATCTTAATTTTAAATTACTAGTTTTATTAATTTCGATAATAAGCTTTTACACATTGGAGGATCTAAAAGAGGTACTGAACCACCAATTGATCCAAAATTAGAGGGACACACAGGAAATAGTAAAGAACACCCATGTGTTAAATTTGAAGCTTATACATTTCGGCTGCCCCAAGCAAAAACACAGTAATTGATTCAAGTATACTTTCGAAAAATTAAGCAAAACACTAAATTTTGAAGCCTCACAACATCTTTTAAAAATTTGTGGTCTATGTAATTTTTTCTTATAAATTGAATGAGTATGCTTCTTTTTAATACCATTTCGATTCGATTACTCTTAATTTTGGGTAATTCCGAAAAGCTTTTTTGTTTTAAATGGGTATTATTGAAAATTTAAGCGAAGAAAACCAGGTAAAAACACAGTATTTGAATTTACTGTGTTTTTAAAGTAAAGCAAGTATTAATTTAATAATTAAATCTCAAAACAAAAACACAGTAGGTATTGCCTTTTACACTAAACAAAAAAATTTCATTTGAAAATACAAATTAAAACTAGACAAAAATAATTCATCTGAAAATAAAAACTTAACAAAAATAATTCAGTCTTATCTACTAAGAAATTATAAAAAATAATTAATTATAAAAAATGTAATTTAGATTAATTTGTACAAAATATTATGTAATTTGTTATTCTTCCACGTTATTCGTGTCAAAAGTAACTAAGTCTTTTGATGTTTCAGACTCATTTAGATTATTCCAAAATGAGCGCCTATTAACTGGCATTAATTGAACAAGCTCTTTGATTATTGTTTCCTTTTTTTTTCTGCACACCACGGTGTTCGATTAAGCATGGAACGTTGTTTATATTTTCTTTTTTCTTTAGAAACTCCAGTAACTTGAAATTTTCATCGAAATCGTTTTTATATTCAATTGTTCGGCATCCTTTTGTAAATTTTACTTCCACCAAATTGCACAATTTAAAATTTGTCATGGGATCTTCAATATTTTTCTTTTTCATTAAAGACCGTTTACCTGACTTCCATTGATGAAACTGTTCCAATTTTAAAATTCGTAAATTTTTACGTGAACTTTCTATTACCTCGCATAGCTCTTGGAAATCATAAATATTTCGCTTCCTGCCTATTTTTTTTTTCAATGTTCCCATGTACTCCATCAGCACTCATATGGGTTTGACCTTTAGTAAGGAATTTAAAGCGAACTTCATCTGGACCGTTTGGTTGGTTTACAATATTAACCAGCGCAGAGAAAATCACCCAGTTTTTGTTTTGCGCTGTACAATTTATTACATTAAAAATAGAGTACAAAAAATAGAGTACAAAAAACAAGTAAACATTGAAAAAAGAGAATTAAAAAAAAACAATTTAATTTTGTTAGTTACTGTGTTTTTGTTGGGACAGTCGCTTTGTGATTACACAAAACCGAACTATTTTTCACTTTTAAAAAACAGTAAGTACAAACACCAAATTAGAACAAAGTAACTCATTGCAATTACTGTGTTTTAATTTGGGATTTGTTTGTTACTGTGTTTTGAACTAGGAATCGTGATGTAAACAATGCACTTACTGTGTTTTGGAAGCATCATTTTTACTCACTGAGGGTTCAGATCGTAAAAGTGACAATGTACCATGTTAGGAAACAACATAGTAAGTCCATTTTTGCTCTTAACTCGAATTTGATCATATTGTTAGTTACTGTGTTTTTGCTTGGTACAGCCGATTTGTTTCAAGTTACAATCTTTATTAATTTCGAAAATATACTTTAAGATCCTCGGAACTGAGTGGCTGGTACCCACCCACTACTCCAATTGGGCTTAAATTTCAAGGAGACCAAGGAAATCGAATGCGATACCCTGATACCAAATTAGGAGGTTCTATCTTCATTGGTTTCGGAATTATGCTAGTTTGGCCTAAATTCGATCATAAAGTTCTAAGTTCCGAAACCACTGACAATTCCTCACCGTAAGCAATCGCTGCCGTAGTTCCATTACCAATAACCTACAGCCCAAATTTCATGAAGATAGCGTCATTAGTTGTTGTGTTATCGTGATTTTTTATATATCTTCGTTAGCCCTGACACCGACTAAAAGGTCCAGAATCCGAGCCCTTAGGCTGATTTCGCCCAAGTCCGCGCTGTACTTTAAGTACTAGTTAACCCTTGTACACAATTTACACGTTCTATCTTAATTTTAAGTTACAATTTTTAGTAATTTCGATTATAAGCTTTTAAAACTTGGGAGGTCTAAGAGGGGTGCTGAACCACCACTCCAATTGATACCAAATTAGGGGAACACGTGAGAGATAGTAATGAACACCCTTGTGCCAAATTTGAAGCTTCTACATTTTTTCAAGTTGCTATCTTAATTAATTTTAAGGATATGCTTTAAGGTCTTCGGAAATGTGTGGCTGGTCCCCGACCCACTACTTCAAAAGGGCCCAAATTTCAAAGATGCTAAGTAAATAGGAAGGGACATCCTAATACCAAATTTGGTTTCGGAATTATGCTCGTTTGGCCTAAATTCGATCAAAAAGTTCTAGGTTCCGAACCCATCGTCCAATACCGAACTTACGCAAACCCCGCAGTAGTTTCATTACTAGTAACCTGCAGCAAAAATGCGATGAAGATAGCGTCATTAGTTGTTGAGTTATCGTGATTTTTTATATATGTTCTTTAGCCCTTCGATCGATTAAATGGTCCAGAATCCGAACCCATGGGCTGATTTCGACCATATGCAATCCCCGCCGTACTTTCAGTCCTAGTAACCTACAGTTAAAATTTCATCAAGATAGCTCCATTATTTTTTGAGTTATCGTACCTACGGACGGACGGATGGACATGGCTATATCGATTCAGGAGGTCACGCTGATCATAAATATATATACTTTTCCATATCTAGCTCGCTTCCTTTAGGTGGTTACAAACAGCATACCAAAGTTAATATACCCTTTTACCTATTCTATAGGTGTAGGGCATAAAAAGGAAAAGCGATATTTATTATATCTGCCATGGAAAACACCACATATTAGGTTGCGGATTTATAGTTGGAGGTAAGCCTAGAAAAGACCTAGCAAAGACCTACTCATCGTGAAAAGACGCTAAAATCGTACTTTGCGACTTTAATGCAAAAATCGAGAATTAAGGAAATTTTGCTAAAACTGTAGGTGACCATGAGCAAACAACTGATAATGGATACCGTATCATTGATTTTGCGACAGCTCAAAATATGATCATAAGTAGCACAAATTTCTCAAACAAGAACATTCACAAGGCAACCTGGTTATCTCCGGATGGGCGCACAAGGAATCAAAAAGACCATCGTGTTATTGATTTAAGACACGCGACAAGTGTTTTAGATGTGCGAACATACCGAGAAACTAACGTCGACTCTGATCATTTCCTAGTGGGTGCGTAGTGGATTCAGAGCTTGAATAGCTAATATTAAAAAGGAAATTTAACATTAAGGCCCTCGAAGCACCGGAGACTGCCAGTGCATATGCAGATTGTATCGAAAATATACTCTCAGCCGAACCTCTTCATCATCCCTCCGTTAATGAGAAATGGAAACACTGGGCAGACACAATGTAGCAAGCGGGTTCGCAAATCATAGGTTTTGAAACAACGGTTAAGAACCCATGGTATGATGACGAATGTCGGGCACTAACGGAGAAGAAAATCGAGGCTTATAGGAAAGCATTGCAGCGAAAAACAAGAGCAGCACTGGAAGTTTGTAAAGACAAAAGATCTAAAGAAAAGAAAGTCCTTAGAAGAAAATAACGAATATTTGAAAAGGAAAAAATAATTCAGGTTGAATCAAGCCGAAGCAGAAGCGATGTACGAAGATTTTACAGAAAAACCAAACAATTAGCGAATGGCTATAAGCCAGGTACAAATGCACTGAGGAATGATTCCGGAAATTTGGTGACTGCAAACGAGGATATAATTAGAGCATGGAACCATCATTTTGAAAAATTGCTAACTGGGGGCGACTGTGCAATTGAGAATAGGCCCTTCAATACTCCAAGCAACAAAACCGACCCAGTTCCACCCAATTTAGCTAAAGTCGAGTTAGGTATCAGGAGACTAAAAAATAACAAAGCTGCCGGCTTTGATGGCTTGCCAGCGGAGTTA